>VZTH01009135.1:0-268175 GCA_013397815.1 Aleadryas rufinucha | reverse complement strand
GCGGGGGGGCCGGGCAGTAACCGGGAGAGCGGCACTCACACCCGGGATAGGGGAACGCGGCTGCCGGGCAGTAACCGGGGAAGCGGCACTCACACCCGGGATAGGGGAACGCGGCTGCCGGGCAGTAACCGGGGAAGCGGCACTCACAGCCGGGACAGGAGCCGCCCCGCTGCCGCCGGATGTGACGGCAATGGCCGCTCCGCCCCGCATGCGCGGCGGGCCGTGGCGGGAGAGGCGTGAGGGGAGCGGGGCGCTTCTCCGCCGCCGTCCGCGGTGCCGGTCCCGGGGCTTCCACTGGCATCCTTTTCCTGTAAACACGAGGCGTTCCTTCATGAGGATCGCGTTAAGGCGAGTGAATGAATGGTTGAGTCTTCTGGATGGGGAATTCCAGCCGACTCTAAGAAAACTTAAAGGGCTCTAGCCCTTAGAACGAAGTGAACCTTCCTGGCGTTCCCAAACCCGAAACTGGTCTGGTGTTATAGAATCGTCCAGTCTGTCAACCCAGCACTGCCACTGTATCTCACATCGGCCAGACTCAGATGCCCTTTAAACGCCTCCAGGAATGGTGATTCCACCACCTCCCTGGGCAGTCTATTCCAATGCCTGACCACCTGAACAGTGATTTTTTTTTTTTCGTCTTTTTTTTCCCTAATATGTAAGCTGAACCTTTCCTGTCTCAGCTTAAGTCTGTTTCCTCTGGTCTTCACACTGTTGGCACGGCAGAAGACACCAGCCCCAGCTCACTACAACCTCCTTTAAGTAGCTGTAGAGACTGATGAGGTTCCCCTTGAGCCTCCTCGAGAAGAGAGGTCGTTCTCTGAGAGGATTTCTCAGTCATGTACCTTAAATGTAAAAATCTTGAAAGCTCTGGAAGTATGAAAACTCCAGAAGTAAGAGCCTTGTATGAGAGTTCAGGTGCATTTCTGCTGGAGGATGTGGGAACCTTAATGGTGTTCAGTGAGGCCAAATGCAAGATGCTGCACCAGGGTCAGCACCCCCTGGTATCAACACAGGTTGGGGAATAAGTGGATTGAGAGCAGCCCTAAAAAGAAGGACCTGAGGGTCCTGGTGGATGAGAGGTGCTGGTGGATGAGAGGCTGGACAGGAGGCAGCTATGTGCACTTGTATCCAGAAAGCCAAATGTGACCTGGGCTGATCCCACAGCAGGTGAGGGAGGGGATTCTGCCCATCTGCTCCGCTCTGGTGAGACCTCACCTGCAGTACTGTGTCCAGCTCTGGGATCCCCAGCACAAGAAAAACTCATGGAATTCTTAGAGCAGATCCAGAGGAAGCCATGGAAATGGTCAGAAGGCTGAAGTGCCCCTCCTATGGAGACAGCCTGAGAGAGTTTGGGTTGCTCAGCCTGGAGAAGAGAAGGGTCTGGGAACACCATGTTGCAGCCTTTCATTAGGGGGAATGTCATGACTTAAAGTAGTGGCACTCCAACAAAATAACTTCAATAGAACTCACAGTGTTTGAAAAATTTGGGTGAACAATTGCATTTAGGTAGAATCATAGAATCATTTAGGTTGGAAAAGACCCTTAATATCATCAAGTCCAACCTAGTACTGCCAAGGCCACATCTATGTCCCTGAGAGCCCCATCTACATGTCTTTTATATCCCTCATGGGATGGTGACTCAGCCACTTCCCTAAGCAGATGGTTCCAATGCTTGACAACCCTTTTGGTGGAGGAATTTTTCCTAATATCCAGTCTAAACCTCCTCTGGCACAACGTGAGGCCATTTCCTCTTGTCCTGTCACTTGTTACTTGGAAGAAGAGATTAACCCTCACCTGGCTACAACTTCTTTTCAGGTCTCCTCAGCCACTGTGGCACAAGCTGTGGGCTCCTGGCAGGTCTCTCCGCTCCCCTTGGGTTCCCCCAATTTGGGAGACATGAGGGAAAACAACAGCATAAAAGGAACTGAACAAGCTTTAGCCTTGACCTTCAGTTATCTTCCAAGAAATGGGCAACATTGCCCAGAGGGAGAGGAGAAGGAGAGACGACAGCACAAGCTGGACTCACAGTCCCAGACAGAGGCTGACCAACTCCAACAGCAGCATGGCCTTAGGGCTGGAGAGGGATGGGGTGTGCTCAGCCCGGTCACTCACAGCCTCCCTTCTCCTGCCAGGGACAGCTCCTGCTCCCTTTGTCCCTTTGCTGGGAGACAGTGACTCACAGAGGCAACTACACCTGGCAAGCTCTCAGCTGGCAGCGGGGCAAAGAGGAGCTCAGAGGGTCCCTCCCCTGTGCTTTCCGGTCACCAAGCTCAATACTCTCATAAATCTTGGTAGTTTGATGAGGGTTTATTTGTATATTGAAATAATAAAAGATTCTGGTAGTATTTGTAAGAAATTCACTGTCGGAGTAATGTCAGCTGTCTCCACAAGATGTCACAAGACGCTAAGGATCAAGAAAGAAACCAAGCTTTCCAGACATCCAAGCAGCATCCCAGGATATTTGTGCTTCCCTTCAGATATAACATACACAGAATGGCTTCACAGAAGTTGTAATCTCAAGGGAATTATACAGCCTAAGAGATAGATATTATTTGCAATAGCTAACTATGAATGATGTCCCCAAATACAGTAATTTTGGAATTTTATCATATACGGTGTTATCCTTGCACCAAGGTGCTTCCAACTGCTTATGGTGCTATATTTTATTAATAAATCAGTAACATCTGTAGCCTTGTACTTCTGTACTGGGAAAATTCTGTATAAGATAATAAAATTCAGTCAATAAACTCCCTGTGTTTTCCATTTAATGATTCTTTATGGGTACACTCCTTTCTCCCCTAAATTCCATGTGAATTATTGTGTATTCCGAAAAAGCTCCTGCTCTTCCCTCTCATACTAAGTAGAGGTAATTTAGTGGCCTTAGCAGATTTCTTACCAATACAAACCATCAGGCATGTTGTTTGAAAAGCATACTGGAAACTTTTTTATTGAAACCATTAATGAATTGATGCAAATGATGTGTCATCACTTCTGGAAGTGCTCCCTCACCCTGCAGCTCTTACCCAAACAGGCACAGGTGAATTTCTGGAGCCAACGCTCCCAGCAGCAAAACCCCATCCACATGTTACATGTTACAACCTTCGTACGCAGCAGGCACACAGCATAAACATGAGGGATGTGTTAATACTGAAGATGCAGTCCCATCATCACTTCATAGTTTACACGTGCCCTCCACACCTCCCCACAGCTCTAACAAGTGTCAGGATGACCAGACACATTCCCTGGTACTGTACTGCAGCAGCAGAGGTTTTGGGCAGCCTGTAATTACAGTTTGGTTAGCAATTTTGTGGCCAGTGGCCTGTAATCAGGATACACACAGGAGATGCCCAGTTGCCATTAAAAACAAGCTCCCCACACTCCTGTGCCAGCCTTGGGCTGAGGGGCCACGACGAAGGGGTGAGGAAGGGGAAGACCCAAGGCTGCTCCCACCTGTGCTGGGGCAGCAGGAATCCAACCAGGTGGGAAGAGTGACCGGAAAGCTGCTCGGCACAAAAGGACCTGTCAGAAAAGCATCTGGAAGTGGTGGCTGACCACGAGTGAACGTGAGCTGGCATGTCCCCAGGTGGGCAAGGAAGCCAGTCGCATCCTGGCACTCTGTGACAGCAAGTATTGACAGCAGGACCAGGGTGGCGATTGTCCATCTATGCTGGGCACTGGGGAGGCCACACCTCGAATCCTGTGTCCAGTTCTGGGCCCCTTAATTCAGGAAGGGCATTGAGGTGCTGGAGCATGTCCAGAGAAAGGCAACAGAGCTGGGGAGAGGGCTGGAGCACAAGTGTGATGAGGAGCAGCTGGGAGTGTTTAGCCTGGNTGAGGGGCCTCTGCCTTCGGAGCGCTCCCGCGGCCCCGGGCCGGGCTCCCGCTTCCCTTCTCTGTCCGCATCCCGAGACTGAACTGACCTTAAAGCTGCCCCGAGTTTAGAATCATAAAGTGGNAGAGAAAGGCAACAGAGCTGGGGAGAGGGCTGGAGCACAAGTGTGATGAGGAGCAGCTGGGAGTGTTTAGCCTGGAGAAAAGGAGGCTCAGGGGTGTGACCTTATCACTCTACAAGCACCTGGTGANTGGTTTGTGTTGGGAGGAACCTTAAAGAACATCTATTTGCAACCCCCTGCCATGGGCAGGGACACTTTCCACTATCCCAGGTTCCTCCAAGCCCTATCCAACCTGGCCTTGGACACTTCCGGGGATGGGGCAGCCACAGCTCTGAGCAACCTGTGACAGGGCCTCACCGCCCTCAGGGGAAAGAATTTCTTCCTAATATCTGTTCTAAACCTCCTCTCTGTCAGTTTGAAGCCATTCCCCCTTGTCCTGTCACTACATGCTCTTGCAAATAATCTCTCTCCATCTTTCCTGTCGGCTCTTTTCAGGTACTGGAATTTAATGAGTCTCTGCACTGTGCCCAGTGTATGTGCAGTTAAATATGGTGCTTCTGCCTTTAGATAGGGATCAGCTATATATGTGAATTCTTAGTCTGACTACTCAGTTTTGTTTTAATTTTTTAGGAACTTTTTGTTCAGTATTTGGCTACGTACTCCTACAAGCACGGCAGAGGGAAGGAGAAGAATGCTCTGACTTACACTGACCTATCTCATACAGCAGAAGAGTGTGAGACCTTTCAGTTCCTTGCAGGTATCGATAGCACAAGGGTAAATCCAGTGTCTGCTTTGGAAAATGAAATCTTGCTCTTAGTGCTGTTTTGTGAGGACCCAGTTCTACTGGTCTTTGATCTCTTGCATAGCATTCAACTGGAACTCATAAACTAACTCACTAAAAACATTTATTTGTGAATGGGGATTTTTTTTCTGCCTCTAAATTTTGCAGTTATACTATATACAGTTCTCAGGATATTGCCTTAGGCATTTAAATTCCAGCAGTTCTATCTGAAAACTTTCAACCTATGAAAGTAGATCATTGCACATTTTTAGGTGAGAAGTTATGTGGAGGAATCTGTAAATTTTGAGAAAAAGAGCTTCGTCATGTGGTCCCTCTCTCCTTTTAGATATACACACACACGTGGTTTTACTGATATTTGGATTTTATAGTAATGGCTTGTTGGATCTAAGGCAGTTGAGCACTCAGTTTTACATCAAATAATTTACATCAGCAGACATTAAAGACAGTTGCCAGTAATCAGTCATTAAATAGAGTCCTTGTCCTGGGTTACTTTACCATAAGTGGGTAACTCCCTCCTACTCTTACAGCTGTGTAGGTCAGACTGACTTACCTGGTTATCCACTTAAGGTTTGTTAAAAATATTAATATTTCTTTTTGGCTCATTAGTGGTTTGGATGCAACAGTATTAATGGGGCAATACAAGTATTCAGACAGACTATAAAAGGCACAATTCTGCCTTCCAGATATCTTGCCAAAGNTTTTTTAGGAACTTTTTGTTCAGTATTTGGCTACGTACTCCTACAAGCACGGCAGAGGGAAGGAGAAGAATGCTCTGACTTACACTGACCTATCTCATACAGCAGAAGAGTGTGAGACCTTTCAGTTCCTTGCAGGTATCAATAGCACAAGGGTAAATCCAGTGTCTGCTTTGGAAAATGAAATCTTGCTCTTAGTGCTGTTTTGTGAGGACCCAGTTCTACTGGTCTTTGATCTCTTGCATAGCATTCAACTGGAACTCATAAACTAACTCACTAAAAACATTTATTTGTGAATGGGGATTTTTTTTCTGCCTCTAAATTTTGCAGTTATACTATATACAGTTCTCAGGATATTGCCTTAGGCATTTAAATTCCAGCAGTTCTATCTGAAAACTTTCAACCTATGAAAGAAGATCATTGCACATTTCTAGGTGAGAAGTTATGTGGAGGAATCTGTAAATTTTGAGAAAAAGAGCTTCATCATATGGTCCCTCTCTCCTTTTAGATATACACACACACACGTGGTTTTACTGATATTTGGATTTTATAGTAATGGCTTGTTGGATCTAAGGCAGTTGAGCACTCAGTTTTACATCAAATAATTTACGTCAGCAGACATTTAGGACAGTTGCCAGTAATCAGTCATTAAATAGAGTCCTTATCCTGGGTTACTTTACCATAAGTGGGTAACTCCCTCCTACTCTTACAGCTGTGTAGGTCAGACTGACTTACCTGGTTATCCACTTAAGGTTTGTTAAAAATATTAATATTTCTTTTTGGCTCATTAGTGGTTTGGATGCAACAGTATTAATGGGGCAATACAAGTATTCAAACAGACTATAAAAGGCACAATTCTGCCTTCCAGATATCTTGCCAAAGAAGATCCTAGCTAGCAAATACCTAAAGATGCTTGAAAAAGAGAAGAGGGACGGAGAAGTGAGGGAAGACGGTGACGAGGCTGAGGAGGAAGAGGATGAAGACGAAGCTGTTGGTGACAGTGTTGGATCTTAAGGCCAATGGAAGATTGTTTCATAGTTGATCTGTTTTCTGTTGTATAAAGGATGTTATTTTTGTGACTGAGAATCCAGATGCTGGATATATTTATACACTGAGCCATCTGCTTTTGCTTTAAGAAGTTTAGAAATTGAACTTTATACTCGTTGGAGAATGGAATTCTTCCCTCAGAAACACGGCAGGGTGGGAAGAGACAGTGCAAACCTGACAGCAGAGCTTGGTCAGATGATTTGAAATGACTTTGTCAGACAATCATTACCCAAATTTGAAATTTCTTATGGGCAGCTTTCAGTTCAAAAGCTCCAGAAGTGGACCAAGTCCATGGAAAAAGTCTGTAAAAACAGCCATGTGGGCACCAAAACGGGGTAGAGGAGGAGATCCATCCCAAGGGCTGATGTGATTCTGCAGCTGTGGTGGTAAATGGGGTAGAAAATTGTGTAAATATGTGCATCTAGAGCCCTTTTCTTGAATGAACTCCAATTCTGCAGTTTCTCCTGCCAAAATGCACATTGAAGTCTGTTAATTGTGGGTTCTTGAGAATGAGCAGCTCCTTTACCATGTGAGTGACAGAGATGGATTTTTCATTTGGTTCTTGTTTGTTTTTCTTTTTTTTTTTTTTTTACTACAAAAATGGCAACCGTCCTGTGTAGAATTTTACATGCAACTTTTTAAAATAAACGTTTTGTATGAAAACTGACAATGGATGCAGAAACTTCTGTAGTTCTTTCCAGCTTCAGTCACACTCGTGGTCAGTGTGGCAATGTCTGCAGTGTCGTGGTCAGTCTGAGAGAGAGAAGTGACTTGGGTCTCTCCCCAGAAGAGAAAAATGTCCCAGGTAAACACAGGAATGTTGACAGGGAATAAGAACCTCCCACTCCAAAAAAGCTGGGCAGAAAACCAGCTGGGAATTTGTCTCAAGCAACACCCTAAGTTGGAGGGCAGGGTAAAGAGTTACCAGAGCTGAATTGCTTCTCTTGGGTTGAAGGCACAAACACACTCAAAGTGCTCTTAAAACACACAGCAGGGAGCTCCAGCATCTCCACGATGCAGCACATCCCAGATTTGTGCTAAGAAAGCCAAACAGAGCTTAGGCAGGTAAGATCAGGGGCTGGCAGAGCTACTGAGGCACACCAGAAACGCTCCTGCTCTTTTAGCAGATCAGAGGATGTTGCACTGTAAAAAATTTTCCTGAAGTTGCCATAAATGAAAATCATATTGGAGCAGGAATGCTGCAGTGAGTGCTGAGTGGGGCTGGATCCCTGGGGAAATTCCCAAGTGGGTAAAGGCGGAACTAGGCCATTGTTGAAAGAGTTGGTTTGTGCTTTTCTTTTTTTTTAATATTATTAAAAGTGCATGGAGATGTGTGGGAAACTGAGTGTGGAATGCTGTTTGGGGGGAGGGGGTGCCAGTTTTTTTGGGAAAGAAAAAAGGATACATCAGCACAAAATTGCACAGTAATTCTCCAGCATGAACAGGGATGAGGGCAACAAGCAAATACCTGAACCATGGATAGGTCACAACCAAAGAGAGGAACGTCCTCAAACAGCCCTGGCAGGAGTCTGACCACAGCCCCATCCCCACCCCTGGGGAGAGGAGGCAACAGGGAAGGGGGAAAGTGTGTCAGGGAAAGGGGTGGAAAGGGGTTTTCATTTTTGACTTAGTTTCTCACCATCTAATTCAATTTAATTTGTCAGTAAATGATATAATTTTCCCTCCAGTCAAGTGTCTTTTGCCCATGACAGCAACTGCTCAGTGAGCTCGCTGTCTGTATCTCAACCCATGAGCTTTCTCATCCTATTTTCTCTCTCAGTCCAAACTGCATCATTTAACATGAACTTCCTCAAAACTGACCAAGTATCTTGATGTGTTTAAGGTGTTCTCTGGGATTTTAGGCAGTGGAACACAGGCCAGGCCAGGGGACACTTTCCAGGATGAATTATTATAGGTATGTTTCTATCTTTTTTCCCCTACAATACCACCTTGTGAGATCCTTCCCCAGCCAGTGCTGCTCAAAGGACATGAAGTTTCCTAAATTTGCCAAAATGACAGAAGAACTGTGGTTACTAAGTACAAATCACCATATTTCATCCTTCTTAGAAGTTTCCTGGGGGGATGATGAACATATTCTGTGAATTACTGAGACCAAAAGAATTTGCACGCCCTTCTGCATTCATTCAGCCAGAATCCTCAATGGGAACGTCAGAGCTGCCAAAAATTTGCCACAGCCCCTCTCCAAGGCCCTGCATCTGCCAAAGCTTGTTGCCATCAAACCAGTGAAGGGTTATTTGTTTTCCCCAAGAGCCTGACACAGAGCAAAACCTCATCCAATTTGAAGCAGTGGTTCAAAAACAAGGGAAAAAATAAAGGGAAGAGACAGCTCTGACAGTATTTCACATTATTGAGTAAAACTGATCTGTTCGCAGGGTTGGGCTCCCAAAGGAAGCTCCTTGGCATCTTTGCAATTCTCCTGGATGCTTTATAGTCACCACCAGGGGCTACATCTTCATTTAAAAACTGATCACTGTAGGGATACAGTCAGCAAAGAGAAAAAAAAAAAAAAGGCATTTCATGCAAGTGGTTTCCAAAATGTCCATCTTCCATAAACAATTCCAGGATTACACCTTGTAAGCGCTTAAAGCAGCACGGATCGTCTCTGGCTGGGCACGGAGCAGGTGGGAGCACAGGGAAACTTCCAAAACACAAATAAGGTGTGAAATGCAAGGGAGGCCAATGAGACCAGGGATTTTGGTACACTCTCACAGTGCACAAGTAACTGCAGAAAATGGCCAAATATTAAATGAAAAGACATCAAACAACATCTTGTAAAGATGAGGAATTTTATTTTATTGACATACTATGAGGCAAAACAAAATTGACACCATACAAAATAACTTTATAAAATATCATTCACATCATTATTTTGTCAGGAATTACAGCATTCTGAGCTTGTTACAAGTCTTATGTTTTGAGGTGAAAAACACTATGCTAAATCTTTAGTATTAGTTGTATATATACAGTAAGAAACCAGAACAGAACCTGTTAGGTTTTTCATGAGTTTATTGCAAAAGTAGTGCAAACTATTTTACCTTGCAAGCTGTAAAACAAACTTGGAAAAGGACCCATCTAAGCTTAAAAACATGACAATAAATGCTCTATTTCACAGCCTTTGAAGCTTCCTTCAACAGTTCTCAACAAAAAATTCCCCATCTCTGCACATTTTTAGATTTTCACTGACTCGGAAATGAAGGAGTAGAGGGTGGACCTGCAGTAGGGAGCGGGCAGAGAGCGGGAGGGACCTGCTCCAACGTGGGGCACTGCTCTTACCCATGGATCTGGGGAATCACACCCAAAACACCCACCAATGGGGCAGGTTTGGTCACTGTGTGCCCCCATTAATAAACTGCCCCTTTCCACACTCTTATTTGAGAAAAGAGTCAAGAAAGCAGAAAGAGCAAAAACAAAAACTACATAATTAGGAATTAGGAACATGTATTGTCTGTTTTAGGAATATAGTATCCTTTTCCTCCTTTTCCTGAAGTCTATAAAGCGAATTTCCATGGTCCCCCTCCCTGTGTGTACACACTGCAGGGCACATCCCATCCCAAACTTCTGCATGATCCCAAGGCAGGATACTACATTCTGTGAGATCCAAGGAAAACAACGGCCTAAAATGCTACTGGGGTCCCCCAAAGCAAACAGGTAGCTAAGTCATCTCCTAAAAAACCAGAAAAGCAAACAAATGCTACATGAAAAATGTTAAAGAAACAAAATGCAGCATATTCAGGCTCTTTTTTTTTTTTTTTATCTTGAGGTACCTATATAAATATTACCTTCTGCCCAAAGTACGATTGGTTTTGTTAAAAAACTAAAGTCCTTATCACGAGCCAAATGCAGGGCAAACATTATTACTGAGAAAGTGCAACCATGCTGATCATTTATCTGCAGCATATTAAAGGATGATTAGGCTTTAGAAAATATAGCTTAAGTCTAGACCTGATGGAGCAGTTTTATAAAAACACTGAACAGAGGCATTTTCCTTTTGTTTGAGTCTCTCTGCAACAGAAAGCCTTAGGAAACAGCTTGGAAGTCCTGCCATGATGGAATGTCAGCACTTTTACAATCCCGTATATAGATTTTTTTTTTTCTTTTAATATTTAAACTAAATACAATTTTACAGCAAAGATTCCCCCTCTGGAGCAGGTACTGGTAAAAAGTGGATTTTTAAAAAATTTTTTGAACTTCAAAAAATGATAGCGTATCACAACTTAAAGCTTTCTGAAAAGGAATTCTTTTTGAGTAAAAAAGGTTCACATAGTAGAAAAAAGTTACACGTAGTTGTAAACTGTTACATACAAAACTGTGGAAAGATCAGTGATGTTTTATTCCCTCACCCTTACACATGTATCAATTTTATATTTATATATATACACACACAGACACACAAAAGTCGTGTGCTGTATGCATATATAGAGACACAGAGATGTAGAGATCTGGGGTCAGGATTAAACATTTCCAAAACCTTTTTTATTGGGTGTTTCTCTTTGCCCAGGTCAGCTGTGATACTTTATTTTACAATTTGCAACACCGAAAAATATTTTCAAATTCAGTTTTTTGTGGCACGGTTAAAATCCATTTGCTGTTTTTAATCAAGAAGATGAGTTTTGATTGTTGTGCACTGGGGAAAAAAAAACATAAAGGCACAAAGAATAGAACTCAAATCCAAGATTGTTTTCTCAGAACAAGAAACCCGAGGTTCTGGGCCACGGACGGGGTCGGTTTGGTCGCCTTTGCCAAATCTCCTTGACAATTTGAGTAATTAGCACCCAACTGGTTACATGAGGTAGATCCAAATTGGAAAAAAAAATAACAAAATAAAAGCAAGCTGGGTCCCCAACACTTTTTTTTTTGCCTCTATTTAAAATGTTTTAAGGATCCTATGTCAGTCGTAAGAAATGGAAGCGATGGCACCTACCTGAAGCAAGTGCGGAACTCAAGAACGGCTTTTTTTGGGATGTAAAATTTGAAGTGTTAAATCACAATCCTCCTTCAGGCAGAGATTTGCTGGCAGGGGAAGGGAGGAGAATATGTCTGACAACAAGGACAACAAAAAGCTGGGATTTGGGAAAGCCTGTTTGGGGTCAGCTGCTGGAGGAAGGCCCAAGAGCCCTTGACAGCCAGCGCCCAAAGAGGCATCACAGTATAGACAGCTAAAGGCATCCCTTATTTCTCAGGTCAGGAGACTTCCTTTACTAACACTGAAGCTCTACAGGAACATCCTCCTGTCACTAAACAGTATTTCTGCATACTCTGAGAGAGGAATCTGACACATTTATCATTTAGTTAAGGCTTAGTTTAAAGTGGCAGGGCCACACAGCATCATGCAAGTGCTCACCTACGGCAGCGAGAAGCCATGGATTGATTCCAGCCCCCTGTGACCCCCCAGCACTGCCAAGTGATGCCTCCACGCTCCAGGGATTGAAATCCTGCAGTGCCAGGGATGCCCTTCAGAGTCAGCTGAGAGTAATTCTGGGTCTGGTTTTTGCATTACAAGTGCTACTCTCACCCAGCCAGCACTACATCGTTTCTATACTGCAAGCACGAGACAGCTCCACAGAGATGCAACACACACACACAAAACTACTCAACACACATTTAGTACCACTTGGAACGACCTTAACATCATTTCTTTTGTCTTTCTCAAAAAAAAAAAAAGCAAACTTTAAATGGTTATAGAAACATTTTGATTGGAGGGAACATTTACAATATGAAGCTTCTGGATTGATTTTTGGTTCTTTTTTTTCAGTTATTTTATAAAAAATAATTTTAAAAAATTTTTGAAGCTATTAAAACAAAAGATTAAAACCTTAAAGATAAAGTCAGTTAAATTTGCAATGTACCAAAATTAAAGAAAAAAAAAAAAAGGATTTAATCAATACATTCTGTTTTCTATCTTGCCCTCCCAAGATCAAGTTAACCACTCTGCTGCACAGAAATCTGGGGCTGGACCTTTACTTATCAACTGCCCTAAATGTTGAAATCTTTGTGATTGTACAACTAATAAAATACTGCAAAAGCCACAGAAATTGTGCTTATATTTCCAGCCAAATACTGCCTTTGTATCTTTTACAGCCAGCCTATACACTGTCCCTTTCCTGTCACATGTGTGTGCACACAGAGCAAGGGACACACACAGAGATCTAGAAAATCTACTAAATTTTATCAACAAATTACAGAAAGCAAGTGGTAACACTCTTCAGGACAGCACAGAACTTTGCCAGATGTAATTCCTCATTGCACCTCATCGAAAATTTGATTTTCCAAGATAAATAATTCTGAAACTTACTCCTCAATGGTTTTTGATGGTTTGTTTAGTTGGGGGTTTTTTGTCTTATTTCTTTTAAAATGCAATTACAAAGTTGTCATGTGTAAATGAGACGAGCAATTGAAGGGCTCAGTTGTGTTAAGTTTCACAAGAAAATATATCAGGAATGACAAAATTTGGGTCAAATCCTTGGTTTTTTATAGCATAGGAACAGTGCTATAAAACAGTGAGGTTTGAGCACCACACAGCTGATGCAGAATTAACTTTGGTGAAATCTAGAAATGAAATTCACTGCACCTCATGTTGGTACATGAGAGCTCTGATCCAACCCACAGCAGCTGAGGTTTTGGGGTGCCCATAAAGCCCAGACAGGATCTGCTTTGAGTCAAGTACACAGCAGGCAAAAATGTGCAATTTCACAAATACTGGCACAAGTGAAGCTTCCTCTGTTCATGGCTTTAAAACCAGGAAAAGCTGATAAATACAGAAAAGAGTCCACATTATATATTTTTTTTTCTGACAGGAAATCTAACCTAACAAAGCAAACACAAACAGCACCAGCCAGGGGATTAGAGACTCCCAAGCTTGCCTGCTGACCTGTTCACCATTCATGCTTGCCAAGCACACTCAAAAAACTCCCAGAAAATGGCCAGAAAAGTTTAAATTTAGATTCTGGGGACAACTCCTAGGCCTGCTCCCAGGTTAGACAGGATCTGCAAACCCTGTCTGCTGATGAGCAGAGAGCAGCTGTTCCAGGAGGTGGTTTAGTTGTGCTTAAAGAAGGGAGGAAAAAATTACAAAACTAAAGCACATGGTACAAGAGCACATCCAAAATGTGAGGAGAAAAACACAACTAAAACCTGTGCTCTCCTAAAAACCCTGTGTGAAGGATTATTCCCTTTGATACAGAAGTGCCATGCAAGCCAAGGCTCCTCAAACCACACAGGGAGATTGGCTGGTGGAAGAGCAGCCACAGGCAGTTTTAGGATGCATCTGCTGGGGCAACGCATGGACAAATCCAAAGGAATTGCGTTTTCAGGGATATTTAGGTGGGAGGAAGGAGCAGCCACAGCCTGCATGTGGTGCTGTGGGTTTGCAGTGCTGCCACGTGCACAACTCCCACAATTGACTCCTGCCAACCTCTCGTCCCTCCCTGTCCCAGCCCCAGCCAAGTCAGAGCTCCCCAACACCATAAATCAACTGTGGGAGCTCCCTTCCAACCTTCCCCCTCTGGGATGGGGCCAGCACATGGGTGCAGCGTGGGGGATTCCTGAGGGGCACTTGCAGGGAAGCCAGAAGGAAAACTAAGAATTAAACTGTCACCTGAACAAGTGCTTGAATTGGCAATTTTGCAAGGAAATGTCTCCCTTCACTCCCCCATCTCACTGCCCCAAGGGTTGGGGTACCCTGTGTTTCTCTTCTCTATGGGATGAGCAGCACCCAGCACGGGGCTCCTTCCCTCCTTAAACTTCCTGATGATCCCAGGTCTGCCTTGTCTGGAAAACACAAAACTCTGCTCCCATCAGAGACAGAGGAGCTGTTCAGCATCTCTGCACAGTGCAAGCCCTGCCAGAAATATTGTCCATGATCCTGCAGTGCAGAATGTAGTGAAACATCCCCAAAGCAGTCATTTACCCTGCACTTCACACTTTGGGGGGGGGCTTTGTTAAATCATGACTGAGAACTGAACCAAACTGACAGGATTTTACGCCATTCAGTTATTAATGAGCTGATTTATAATGGTTTATTCAGTCACTTGCAAAATCTGGCCTCCCAAAAGTCAGGACATCAGCAATCCTCCTGCCATGGATGAGCTTCATTAGTGTCTACACCCAGAGATTAAGGGAAGGGAATTGCAGGGAGCACAGAATCCCAGGAAACTCACTCTGATAGGCCAAAATCCATAGCACAAAGACCTGGTACTTTTAAATAAAAATCAGCTTTAACACTGCTGCAAAACCACACCAGTACACTGTGCTCCAGCAGGTATTTCTGTCAGCCGAGTGGTTTTTTCTGAAGTGAGGAAGCTTGTTTGGAGTAATTGTAAACAAAATCTGATGTATTAACGCAGTTTTCTACAGTTTCATTTCAGGTCACTTAAAGCACCCTCAGTCCACATGCACTTATGTCAAGGTTGAGTTTTGGCCAAGGCTTTGCACAGAACTGCCACTAAACAGTCCCAAGATGAACATACTCAGGTTTGAGGTTGGTTTTTGGTGTTTTGGTTTGGGGTTTTTTTCCCGCAGTTTATAATTTTCCGAGCAGGGAATGAAGTATTTTCACTCTTACAGTCGCACGTCAACTCATCTAAAAAATACATTAAAAAAAATAATCCAATACATTTTTTTTGCCTCAGATTCAAAATATATTTCAAGCACCTTCATGTCATTTTCAGAGAAAACCTGACATTTTCTGGCCAACAGGGAAAGTACAGAAACATTTTTCATTTGGAAAACAACAGAATAGAAACTCAAGTGAAGGGACAGGTCACAGAGGGAGCTGCTGCTATGGAGCGACCCTGACCAGAAGCAGATGTGCCAGATGTGCCACTTGCCAGGTCTGGTGCCCTCTCAATACACAGGGACACCTCTGGAAGACAAGGAAGGCTGAGCAGCCCCCCAGGATCACAGTATGGCACTGCCACTTCCCACCAAGGAACAGACCAGGACAAATCCAGTCCCTCTGGGAGCATTTTGGCTGCTTAGTGGGAGGTTCACTTCAATGAATTCTTCTGTGAAGGAACACAGGAGGTAGCCTTGAACTGCACCTGCTTTATAACTAAATATTCTCACAAACCCCCTTTTGTAGTGATTTGGCCAAGCAATTACATTCAAATTAACACTTCAAAGAAACGACTCTGACAAAGCAACTGAAACACTAAATGGGATTGAACAGATTCTGTGCCACACCAAGCACACACAGCAGCCCCTCCCCATATAATTTGGATTGAACCCTCTCAGAAATGCATCTTTCCAGTCATTAACCCTCAGAAACAGAAGGCAGAACTTGCTGGTTTGCATCCTAACATCAGACAATGGGGCTGGAGCTGGGGTCTGTACCATCCCTGAGAGTTATGGAAGCAAAAGGCAACTGCTGATGGATGGGAGATCCATGGGCAGCCAGAGGTGACACCATTCCTTAGCTCAGAACACTGAAACCTCTACTGCACTCCCCAGTCCCACAACATGCAGGGGCAGACAGAAAAACATCCTAATTGGATCCCAAATCCCGGTAATTCCACTAATTCTGCCACATCCACTGGTTCTGCTTCTACGACACGAGAATCAGATGCTGGAACAACCAAGGAAAACCTGTGAGAGCTACAGCTGATGATCCACATATTACATGAATGCCATCAGTCACCAAACTGACACCGAAATTGGCATTTGAACCTTGCACAGACAACGAGCACAGTGAGAGCTGAAAAACTGCATCTCTGTGGTCTGGGAGAAATGTGCACAGAGGAGGGAGGAAAGAAATGTTTTATAAATTCAGACAATCCCTAAATACTTCCACTGTCATAAAGCAACTGTGCCCTCCTTGGATAATGCAAACCAAGTGTAACAGCATTTAACATCAAAGCTGGTATCTCAACACTGGAAAATATGGCAGTATTCTGGAAAATATAACAAGGAATGGTATCCCCAGCATTTCAGTATTTGCTGTACAGAGCATTATTTACAGTATTTTCAAACAGCTACAGCAGATGCAAAAAAAAAAAAAAGTCTTACAGTAAAAAGGGAGTTTAAAAAAACCCAAAAAATCAGTGCAATTACCTTCTACTTGAAGTTTTCCTTAGGAAAGATGGCATGTGTGCATCAAGAAGCATGTTACCAAATGAAATATAAAAGTAAAAAACAAAGGACTGCCCTGCACTAGGAATGGGGAAAGCCACACAAAGAGATGCTATGGCAGGAGAAGAGTATTAAAAAAACAGGAAAACAAGTGAGTTTAATGACACTGGTCTCAAGTGTGAAAAATACTGAGAACTCTTCTTACATTCGTTTAGTTAATGTGTAAAAGATGTCAAAGATGTCTTTTTTAAAAAAAAAGTCCCTTATGGGTTATTTATGCCACCAGAGATGCTCATTTGACTGAGTCTGCTATTTAATAAAAGCCTTTGGGCACCTACACGAACGACTTGAGTCAAAGAAAAACTTAGAAGCATCTTAGAAACTTCAATCTTTTCAGAAAAAAAACTCTCAACCCCTCACACCTACTCTCCAAAAGTTTTAATTTGAAAATCCTTGTGGAAATACCTCGTCTTATGTTATAAAAATGATCCAACAAGAACAAGACTCCGTTACAATGGACAAAGACTGCAGGAGTTATTGAGAGAGGCAGAATCAAAGCCAAACCTTCACAACCTTTTTGCTTTTACAATCAGGGAACGCTGCCTGGGGGCCTGGATGGAGATCAATGGTGTTTGCCACCTGACAGATCAAGAAACGAGGGAATTCCTGTGCCAAAGCTTCTGGAACGTGGAAGATCATTGATTGTAATTCACAAAGTCAAATATTCTAAAGCAAACCAAGCCAAAATAAGGAGCTCTAATAAAACAAGTGATCTCACACCGTACATCAGTGCATACACACACACAAGTGTTAAATTGCATAGGGCTCTCAAAAGCCACATAAAGGCAGAGTCAAATCCACCTACTTCCAGCATTCCCCAACAGGACATTTGCTCCTAAGGATCAGCTCAGTTGTCTCCTGGGTGCTAGAACAGATGGAGTGGACTCGTTACTCTGTTCAGCCACTGCAGCAGAAACTTCCACCACCAAGCAAACCTCATTATGGCATCAGATTTTGCACATCAGGGAAAAAAAGACAAACTTTTCAGTATTTCATGTCTTCTGATAGTACTTGTCACCTCCCAAGAGGAGCATTTCACACTTGCTGATGCTGTTTTTGGGGGTTCTGCAGTGGGACTCCTTTGCATGGGCTGGAAAATGCCCCAAGTGCCCAAGGGTGGCACAAATTTGGTTATTGCTGACCTGAGCTACAGAGTGACCCAGAGACTCAGAGCTGTGACCTCAGCTGGCACTTCTCCAGCAGCATCTTGTGGGGGACCGAGACTTCTTGAGCTTTGTGTTGACCTGAGATGTTGCTGTTCTACACCAGACACGTGGGAGGTACAGAATAAAAAATAATACTAGGATTTCAGGTGTTTGTGGTGGGTTTTTCTGCACATTCTTGAATACGTAATTTATATTACAAATACTCCCAGAAAGAGAGCTGCTGGACTGCCAGCATGCTGTACTTTACAAAGTATGTACTTAATCAGTGTTTTTTTAAAAATGCTTTAAATTATTCACTAATTCACAACTGGTGGGAGGGAAAAGGAGGGAGACACCAAGGCATAAAGAATGAGCAGTATTAGAGGCTTCGAAAGATCTGTAAAAGATAAAAATGTCCTGAAATGTACATAAACATCCCAAGTTCTTCATACTCAGGGAAGGAAAGGTACACAGAATTTCTGCTCATTCCAGGAGGATGCACAAACAACAGCTACTCTCAGATTAAGGGCCTGCCTAAAACTCACTTTCTCACAAAGGGAACATCTTAAACAGGATGCAGTGCAGTCCCAGGCTGCTTCAGAAATGAGATTTGAGGTCAAGACAGATCCTGCCCTCCTCACCCCATCTGACCACCTGTACAATTCCTTTGTCCCAGACCTGCATGGAAAGAGGGGGATGAATTTCACATCCAAGAGGTCTCTGTGTAACAGACAGCAAATAAGTTAAATGATGTCCTAAAATGGATGATCTTTATCCTATTTGATAAGAAGAATTCATATAAAAATAATTCTTATATAAAACTCTGCCAAATTAATATCTTCACTGAAATAGGAAAGCTCTCAAGGAAACACAGAGAAGTGCAACACACCCACCATGGGGAGGATCTGCAGCTCAGGGGTACTTGAGGGGAGGTAGGTACAACCTCGCTGGCACACAGCAAGACAGACAATGCTACCTAGGATTTGCTTCAAATTTACAGAAATCTGAATTGATAGAACTATGACCAAGAAGACACTCTGAGCCAGCAGCCTAATCACCCCATTACAATAGTACAAATACAATTATTCCATTAACAGGTTCTACATTTCACCTACAAAACACCAACAACCAACACACTGCTACAAGGTGAAGATCTGAACTGGAATTATGTACCTAAAAGTCTTTATGCAGCAAAGGCTGGGCATTTTCTAGCTTATCCAACACCACCTGGTTGCAGCTGACCTGCTCTGTGGCCCAGAGCTCTGCATGGGTTAAAGCTACTCGCCCATCCCAGTGGCCAGAGGTAAAAGTGTCCAAACAGAGACTGAGCAGCTGCTCGGAGAAAAGGGAAAAGACAAAGCAAAATCCATCAGTGGAAGAGAAAAAAGGTTTTCCAACCTGCCTCTCAGCATCTTATTTCAGTTATCCCATGGAAAACAAACAAGATCAACTCAGCATAAACAACTTTCCCAGGCTTTTTCCATTTTCTCCTAAACCTGCTCGTGGCATCGTCATTAGTGCAATGGTTTACATGTGTGTTATGGTTTTTATGAATCCAGTGTGCAAACTAACAGAAGCATCTGTCTAATAATTATCAGTTTTAATTAATGCTTCTCCAAAGAGAATGGCAAAACTCTCACATTTCCTACAGATCTCATGCATAATGAAGAGAGTTTCACCTCCCTCCCTAAGTAAACTTCGGTTTCCTAATTTTTATCTTTACTGCATAGATTCTCTGACTTCTGCCAAACTTCCAGCAAGCCACTCTCCTCTAGCAGAGCTCCTGCTTCACGACTACTCAACATATAAATAAAATACAATTGCTTTGTGCTTGAATGAACGGAGGATGTTGGTCTTGTGTGCGTCTGAACCGCAGAGGTAAAACCTGCTGTGCTGTGTGCACGTTGCAAAAGCCTTTCTGCAAATCCCAAGCTACAACAGACACTGGCTGCATCTCTGACCTCTCACCACACCAATTGCATATTTTTTTTTTTGCATTTGAAGAGTAATGTCCCCACGAAAAGGATTTTACTTTCTAAGTTCAAAGCATTCTTGATATGTTAACAGAAGTATAATGAGCACTCCTTAGTAAATAAAAATAAATAATAGCATCTAGTCTATCACATTAATACTGTGAAACATATATAAAATTTACATTAACTCAAACAACAGTGAAAAAGGATTGTACTGTATTTATCACCACAGACCCGTATTCTTTAGAGACTTTGGAAAGTAAGTGTCACAGTCCTGTATGACAAATCCTAAAGTTAGCTGTCAGTATGATTTTAAAAAAATCTTTACAAATTTTTTTAAATGGCACATTTTCTTTTGCCAATCTAACTGGAGCTATTAAAAGCTTAGGTACAGGTTTATTCTTTTTTTGTTTTTATATTCATCTTTAGTCTATGAAAAACATTTTAAAATGCAGCACAATAAAAAACATTCAAGAACAAGCTTCAGAAAATACATTTGCCCTTAGACACACAGAGAATAATCTGAGAATAATCTTTATAAGACAGTTAGAAACCAGAATTTTGTCACGCTCTTGTTTTGAAAATAAAAATTTTGTAAATGCATCTAGAATAATCAAGGCTTCATAAATACTCAAAAAATGCTTTGCTTTCCTTTGTATTAAAAGCTGATTCACAGCGTTTTAGCTCATCAAACCTTAGTATGAATCAGACCTTTCCAAATTCTCAAAAGCAACTCAATGAACAGCAAACTGAATGAGGAGTTTTGTGGGTTGGGTTGTTGGTTTGGTTTGTTTTTCTTCCCTAAGCCCTGAGATTGCAGCTCTTGATTTAATTATAAAATCTGGGTCTGTTTTATACCAAGCAGCTCAGAGATTTTTGGCAAACCACATTTCCGACAACAGTGGGGTTTGGTACAAGAATGCAGTTTGTGATCAAGTCTGAAATTCTGGACGGAAGGCTTCCTTGCAAATGGGAAAGAAAGGAATTAAGATGCATCACTCATTGCTGGCTGTCCCTGGGCTGGGGCAGCTGTTGGTCTAAGTGCAGCCAGTCTGGTATGAATCCAACTCTGCCTTGTCCGGAGCCGCTGAACATTAAAACATGTCAAGCAAAGTACATCGTGCGCAGCGTGTCCTGGTGCACCTGGACTGCCTTAGCAAGTGCTTGGTGATCTCTGCCATTGCTCTGGCCAGAAGTGTGGCTTCCTTCAGCACTGAAAGAGAAGGGAGTGGGGGGGAAACAAAAAACAACAGGTTGGGGGTGGGGAGAGAAACCCTGTTTAATCTGCCTCTCCTTGCACACGTTTCTGTATCATTTGTTTCTTCTGAACAGAACGGTCAGATATTAATTACCCTTAAAGCACCACTGAGGTTCTGAAACAGGAAACAGCACATACAGGAACATCATCTGCTTTGTTCCAGCAGCATAATTCAGTGGTGAGAGCAAATTCAGCCTCAAACTGCTGAGGACACCACTGATCCCAGAATTAACAAGCCCACTGCCTTCCTCCTTGCTTTCCAATTCCGCAATGATTCAAAACTCCGAACTCACCTATCGTGTTCTTTATCCACCAGATGGTACCTGGCTCTGAAGGCCACCAGGTGTGCATAGTATGCCGGAGCAGGGATGGAGACGGAGCGCGTGCAGCGTACGTACGTGTGGCACAGCTGGTAGGTGAGGATCTGCAGCTCGTCCGACGAGAAGCGATTGTCGTCCCAGAGCACGTGGTAGTGAGAGGGTCGGCTTGTTCCCTGCAGCCAGATCACACAGCAGTCAGCATTCCCAAAACATCCCCCAACTTCCACCTCTGCAGGGGAACTGCAGCACAACGGCCGCTTCCTCGAAAGTCACAGGGAGCAGTTCTACACATTTCAGCTGATTTTTCCTTTAAAAGGCAAACAACCTCCTTCCTTGCTCCCCACCAAACTAATCCCTTCCCCTTTTCTTTGATAGGACTGTATGTTCCAGAATTTCATCTCTGAAATTAAATGATCATACTGAAATGCACTTTCATCTTGAAAACCTCAGATGTGACAAAAAGCCGTCAGATAAAGTAGCTTTAGGCCAAACTTTAACAGCTAAAAAGTTACCATGCCACACAAAATGTCCTACCTGAATCCCAGCATGACTACACAAGTAGAAGTCAAACTCTGAGGGGTGGGTGATTTTTGTGTCCACTGTGGTACCAGCTGGAATGTTTCCACTTTTTCCAACCTGTGTGAACAGGAAATACAAAGACACTGAGGCACAACACAAAGGGTTTTTCTTCTTTTCAGCTGTATAGCCAGGAAAACAAACACAAGGAAAAGATCTATAAAAAGCAGAAAAGTGAAGAAAGAAGGTGCAAAACTGAAATTTTGTTCCAACTGAAAATCTGGAGTGTCTCTACTATGGAAAAAGAAAAGAAGAGACAAGCAGCAAAATCTTCTTAGAAATTACCTAAAAAGATTTGTTTTTCTGAATAATGCAAAAAAGTTCCTGCAACTGATTTGTCAAATTCTTTTCACCTTCCCACTCCAGGACAGGAGTAACTTTTCCTGTTTATATGTCAGAGGGGACAATCCTTCCTCATCAGACAGGACATCTCTTCCCACAAAAACTCATCAAAGCAGAATGTCAGAATACTCTTACCTTTCAATTTAACATCCCTAATCACAGCATTTATTAATGTAACAACCACCTTCATGTCAGCTTTGGCAGTTGCTGATTATTGCCTTGAAGCCTAGTGGGCTCCAAGTGCTCCCACAGAGAAGCCTGACAGAAGGAAAAAGAATGTGGAAAGCCCAATCTGTGAGCAGAGCTTTGCCATGAGCTCTCCATTCTCAGCAACAGCTCCATCCTGCACTTCAGGAGTCTCCTATTCACACACAAAGTACCAAAAATCAACGTGGGGAGTCTCCCCTTCACACAGAAAGTACCAAAAATAACCAGTAATTGGTGACTTGGCTGCCTGCTGGACGTTTGTGGGTCCCAATCAGAACATACCCGTTCGTTTTTGTCGGTGCAGAAGAGTCTGGTGTGGTGCCTTTTCTGCACAACTATAAATGTGATGCCAGGCTGATAATCCTTCTCCAGTTTAATGCAAGCCTCCCTGATAGCCAGCAGCTCGTGGTGGAGAACCTGAGCCACAAACAGAGAGAGGTGTGATGAACACAAACCATCACTATCCTACAAATGACTCTTATTTATCTACAGATTTATTTATCCACAGATAATTCATCATGTTCCTTCTTGCACTGTCACTCAGAGTAATGGGATGTCAAAGCTTTCAGGATCAAACCTTAATGTCTTCCCCTGATGAGGGCAAATTACATCAGCAGTTTCCTGAGCCAGGAGAGAGCTGCTTCCATATTTGTTCAGCTCCAAGCATGAGGCTCAGACTAAAAAGCTACATGTCAAAATCTTTTTAACTGCCAAATACAAATGAACATTTAATTAGGCTGCTGAATATACAACAGACTAATTATTTTTCAGACTTGTACAAGACATAAAAACCAGAAATGCTCAGCTGCTCTTTCCCAGCTTTGTGCAGTCCCGTGCAGGACTACAGACATCAGTAATAAGGAAAGTGGAACAAACCAAAAAGCAATGATTTGGAATGTGGGTTAATTATACATGAAAAATTCAGTGAAAACCAGTGATAACTGAAAAAAGGATGTATTATAATTTCATACAAAGATTATTTTATCAGTTCAAGCTTAGCAAGTGACCTTTCCTCTCTTCCCCCTGGATTTTGAGAGGCTGACTCAATTCTGTATCTTTTATTTACATACATAAATACTGGAAAGAGAAGTGTATATAAATTTCTTTAAAATATATTAAAAAGTATTTCATAAAATATTTCTTTTGTTGGCTTTCAAGTACCATATGACAAAGCATCTGACGAGTTTTATCCGGGATAAAAGTGACTGTGAAAATCCAATATTTATTAATCCTGGTTCAAAAAAACCACCTTATTTTTCTTTACTGCCTAAGTTCCATGGGATACAGTCTGACTAATACATCCTAAATAGGAAGCAGATGTGGAACATAACTTGAGTGCCAAAACTACACTTTTCACTCATAATTCTGTAAGGGGAAATACTTTAAAGGGGAAAGGTATTTTAAAAAGCACATGAAAAATATGAAAGCACTTCTCCTGCCTGCTTGGTTGGAATCCAACAAATTTGCTGAGGAAGATTTGTTGAGGTTATACTCCTTTTTGTAACTCCAACCACAAAGGTGGAGTTACAAAACTCCATTACTACCACCAAACTACACCATCAGAATTTGAAAAAGACAACTCTCACCTGCTGGAACTGCCCCTCAGAAACACCATCCCTGTAGAAGATGATGCGAGTTGGTTTGAATCGCGTTGATTTGTAGAACTGGATAAGCAACTCCCTGACCATGGCAGCCAGATCCTGGATGATTTCCTGGCGGTGCTGCTGCACGCGGACGGTGGCACAGTAACGGTTGGGATGAGCATCCATGCTTCCCACAACCTGGGGAAAAAAGCTCAGCATCAAACCAGGAAGCACTTTAACAGAGGTGTTCCATGAGATAACTGCACTGCCTTTAACAGTATCTTGCACACTGAGTGGCTGGCCTGGCAAAGATGAAGTTGAAATCAAAATGTGCTTGGAAACAGCTTTGGGTTTAGTCCACCTGTGGCAGCACGCCCTGCTGAAAGAGGAAACTTGTTTTAAATCTAAAAGACTCATTTCCTATTTCCACCTACAAGCACTTACAAAATCAAATACAGCTTGGAGCACTGATACCATGAAACCATTAATTTAGTTCAGACTGCAGCACAGGAATTTGAACTCTGGGAGACCAAGTCCATTTTTCGGATCCATCAAACTGAAATGGTGAGGGACCACAGAAATATTCACATTGTTCACCAAAGGAAGGGATTCTTCTGTTTATGAAACATCAACATTCATATACTGTAAAAGTGGCATGGGACTTAAAAATAAACAGACAAAAAAAATTGAAGTCAGCACTGAGCACATCTCCACCTGGTTTTCCCTGGACACACAGATGTAACTTTTTAAAACAGATACATAACATCACCAAAGATCTTCATTATTGAACAATCCTGAGTAGCCACTACAGGTGTTTGACATAACACAACCTAAAGACAATTCCCTGTATTTAAGAAGAACATTTCCAACAGATTACTGCACATTTTGTGTCTTCTGGAAGCTTAAGTCCCCAGAAACCACAACTAGTTCCCTATCAGCAATGAAGAAATTCTGAACATTTCTAAGTGCTGAAGAAGCAGATTTAAACATGCACCAGCTCATTACAGGCTGCTGATAAATATCAGCTCCCAGAAAAGCTCCTCTGTGTATCAGCAACTCAGGCATTTTACAAGCTAATACACACATTTAAGTAATTAGCATGAGAGCAAGCTCTCTGAAGTTTCATTAAATTCCTGCAGAAAAATAATTTATAATGCTATAATCAGGCAATCAGATGCAATGGGCCACAAAAGGACTGAAAGCAATAAAATGCATTAGAGCTGAGCAGCAGGAGGGAGCTGGGGTGAAAGACCAGGACACAATTTACTCACTGCAGCAATGGAAGGCTTTTTCCCATCCCCAGCTGGTGGGTGAGTTACATCTGCACCAAGGAATATGACAGGCTGCTGGAATACTGGGGGTCTGGCAAAGAGAAGGGAAATTTGTAAAAGCAGCAAGATTTATGCTTAATAAAGCACATTAAAACTCAAATAAACAGCACTCTGTGCTCCTGCAGCGAATTCATCAATAACTGGCACTTGATCAGAGCTGGTCACTTGTCCTGTAGCAGTAATTAAAAATCCTGATTAAGGTTCTCATGTTAAATACTTAGGCAGATTTTGAAAGCATAGCTAATTGTTGCTCTTAATTACAAATTAGTTTAAAAATGTATCTAGTTTTATTCTAACTTGAAGAATTGCAGTTTTTATTAACTGGACTGTGGAAAGGAGTAGAAGTTGACCCCTTAGTAACAAACAGCATCTGAGAAAGTTGAAGGACTGTGCACATATGCAGATGCTAGGAACAAAAATTTTTTTCCAAATAAAAAACAGTCTTGGTAAGGAAGTCCAAAAATTGTAGGTATCAAAGTTATTATTTGCAAAGTAGATTTTTTTAAAAACTGTGCTTGAAAGTTTTAAACAAAAAACTAGGTTAAGATATTAAACCACTGCACCTAGAGAGGAACACCAAAGCACTACAGCACAAGTTTTAAGCTTCAATTCTATTCCTTAATAAAACAATTTCAAACAGGAAATCTTGGGCCACCAAAATTTCTTTGTGGGTGTGGGGGGGAATGATTTAATTGTTACGGAGATAAACTAATCTGTTTGCAGACCTTCTTTAAAAGAAATGGGAAGGTAATGTCGGGGATTAGACTTTTTTTTCCCTTTTTTTTTCTCAGGGAATTTTCTTCGCATTTGTTGCCTAAGAGAAGATGAACCCAGGTATTGATCGGGTGTTTGGGAGGGAGCCAGGGCCTCTTCCTCTCTGGGGGTGGCTTTTAATGAATGTCAGAGAGAGGATTGTTCACAGAGACAGACTGCAGGAGCACCACCATAGAATGTCCTGGAAGACCACTGAGGAAGGCCTCCAACAGCTGAGAGAAGTGGCAGTACTAGAGGTACTTTTTGGAAGGGATGGACAGCACAGTAACGACCCTGACAAGGGCAGGTACACAGAGCAAATGTTGTGGAGCCTGGCACATCTAGGGCCATCCCAATACTCCACCTTCATGGCAACACTGAATGTAGAGGACACCTGAGAGACAGTGGGTTCCACAGCCAGCAAACTCAGGAATTTTGAGAGCACAGTCCAAGGCCCAATGCAGGCTCACACCTCCTCTGTGGTTAAGAGTCTCAAAGAGAAGAATGCTGACCAAGAGAAAAGGCACTACTGTTCTAGATGGTCTCTTATGTGTTACTGAAAACTCAAGGCAAATACAGTATTAGAGATTTTTCACTCTAGTGACAGTTGTGAACTTCAGTGGTCAGATTGTAAAAACAATACTCTTATTATAAATTTCAAGAGAAACAAGTATTCCTCTCCTGTCTTCATAACCTAACTTTTGCAGGACTATTTATTAGAAGCCAAAACAGTTTGTCTGATGAGTCACTTAAGCCACAGTGCTATGGCTGCAGATAAAAGCTCCCAGTTATCTCAGCATGACGCACGCTCTCTCTGCAATACAATAACCTCTTCCCCTTTGAAAGATGACTTACCTTCCCTGTGGCAGGAGAATGTTATTTACTCCTCCTAATTTGACATTTATTTTTAAGCAAAGGTTGGACAGAGTTTGTGGTGTTGTTCTTTGGACGTTTTTCATCTGCACACACTGAGTGGCCATGCCCAGCACCGTGTCGCCAACGCGCTTCACCTCCGCTGCAGAATGGAGAAAAACCAAAAAAAAACATTTGAAAATTGCAAATCAAACAGTGGAGGAGACTTGAACTTGATGCCAATTAACTACACCTGGAGTTTTAGCAAAGTGGTGCTCAAGCTTAAAGGACCACAATGAATCCTCCCCCGCCAAAATCCAGAACCTCCTCCCAGTTCTGCTCTGCTCCACCTACCTGGGTCCTAAATGCAATAACTAAAGGCACTCTTGGCTTATATTAACTAAGAATTTTTAAATTAATTCTTATTTAAGAATGTAGCATTACATCATCAGCTTTGGCTAATGATATGGGTACTGTGGATATTAGGATGATGAGCACTTGTTGCATTATTAAACACTGGACTAGTAACACAAACCTAACAGTAAAGTGCTGAGTAATATTCAGCCAAGCAGTTTATCAGTTCATCACTGCAAGTTTATCATCTGCATAGAAAAGTGGCCAGTTTAACAGACAATGGTCCATAAAAACTCCAAGAAATTCATTAAGTACTGTACAATTCCAAAGGTTAAATCAAATCCTACTGTTAACAACAAAACTGAGACTTGAAGGCTTTCAGAGAGCCACATACTCTTACACTCAAGGAAAAAATTTCGGCTCCAAGACTGGCTCAAAGAAGATGAACCTCCTCTTTGGCAACAGGAGAGGGAAAGAGCAGGGTGGGAAGAAGAGAAAAGACAAGACTGTGGGTATAGGAAGTGCAGGGTATGGAAAAGCATAGGGAGAAAACAAGGAGAGATGATTAGAGGGGGCAGAAATAGCTATAATTAAAGATAATGACAAGGAAAGAAGATGAGAGCAGTACCACATCCTCTCAGTGGTTAAGTAGAGGAAAAGAATTCCCTTTTAATGCCAAGCAGGAATAGTAAAAATGTCATTTTGCACCAAATTTCTATTGTACAAATTAGAGATGAGCCACCTCCTTCGCAAGGCTGAATTCAAGGGGGAAGAAAAAGGTACTATTTCCTTAAGGTTCCTTGCTTAATCTCTTTTCATTTTGTAAGAGATAATAATAAAGTTAGAAAATTATTTTGTGCTATATTAAATTGGTGAGGGATGGCATAAAACATATCTGCAGCTGCTTGGTAGATCTGATCCATCAGAGAAGAGTCCACGTAGCTATGGGAGAAAAACAGTGGATGCTGCTCCAGCTGGGCAAGGTAAGTGAAAAAAGGACAGAGGCAGGACAGGAAAACAAGCAGTCCTGCCTATAGGAAGCGCTGGTTAAAACCAAAATGCATGGTTTATATAAAACATATTAAAACCCATGGGTGTATGTTATGTAAAGAGCACAAATTGTCACTGTTTCCAAAGAACAGTTTAGTTTGCTGAGTTTTCACTTTCCATGCATCTGTATCCTCGCAATCCAAGTTAAAAATTTGAAATAATAGGAAAAATAGACAGAAATCTCCTTCACTCAACATTTTTTGCCAAAGGGAAATTGTGTGAGTAAGCAAAGATGTTCTAAAAGCTACAGAGTTCTTGAAGTCATTAGTTCTTCAGTCACTTGGAATTTTCAGCACACAAGTTTTATTAAGTGTATTTTAATCCACCGCCTATCAATGTCAATCTCACCAAAGCCCTGGGCTGGCTTTCTCACAACCTCCATCTCAAATGCAACCAGCAGGGAGAATAGGGAAAAGCAAATTAAAAGCATAGGGAAAAAAAATGAAAATAATTAGGGCTTAATATAAAACATCATGCAGCACAAGAAAAATATTAAAATTAATTTACAGCCTTTTCCCCAACTGGAATTTGTAGAGTTAAACCAGCATTAAACCTCTCTCCTTTGGATACTTCACAAAAACCACACAAAACTGTGACTGAAATGCGCCATTTCCACTCACTGACCATAGACTGGTGTTTTTCCTGGCAAAATGACCACGACAAGCTGCAGCCCAGTGTAAGTGTTCTTGAGGTGTCTGAACATGGGCTCCACGCTGTCGGCTCCCTGGGCGTATTTGCAGAAGCAGGGCTGCCCCTGGATTGGCATTCCAGCATCCCTGGAAATCTTCCGCAGCTGCTCTGTGAAGGACCTGAGGAATGCAAATAAAAACATTACATTATCAGGTAGTAAAAACTGACCTTGATATTTCATCTTATTTTTAATGGAACAATCCTGTTAAAACTGGCAGAGTTGTGCTGTCCAAAAACCCGGGAATTTAACCCCAAGTGCATCTTTAATTGACAGTGCCTGTGTAGCCACTGAAGGAAAGACAGGAAATATGCTGTATGAATAACACCATTAATAAAAAAAAATCATTTCCAAAGCAAATTCTGCCTTATTTCTATGGCAAATATAGGATAAACTACTTTTTGCAAAAAGACTGCAACCATTTCAATATGGGATAGCCTGCTCTTCCACGTGTTACCACTACAGAAAGGGCTGGAGCTCCTCCCTTTTTTCTTCATGAGGAAAACAACCAAGTTACCAGCAATTGTTTCAGTGTATTGCTTCAGCATCCATAATAATGCACAATTTCATAGATACCAGAGAAAATGTGTATCCTGGAGCTGAAGGCAAACCTTCTCCTAGGCTGGTGCAAAAAAAGTCACCCTTTGATGGAAGTGGTCAGATATGGAGATAACCTAATTTCTTCAGAGGCTTCCATCTGTGAGCCTCTTTAGCTCACTGATAAAAGCCCCTTTTTATTCAGTCGGAGTGGGTGCCCCCCCACAGGTGTCTAAAAGTTGCTCATCTACACCACAGGGTGCCACTGACTGAGAGGGTGTGAGGATTTAGTTTCTTCCAAACCCGTTGTTAACTTGCATGAATCGTAACAGCCTGTGAGCTTCAGCCCTGCAGAACCTGGGGCTCCCTGCAGAAAATGGATATTTCCTCTGGAAAAACAAGCACTCACTACAGCAGTCAGTGGCAGAATATCTCCCCATCCCTGGAAACGTTCAAGGCCAGGCTGGATGAGGCTTGGAGCAACCTGGAATAGGGGAAGGTGTCCCTGCCCATGGCAGAGGGGTTGGAACGAGATGATCTTTAAGGTCCCTTCCAACCCAAACCCTTCTGTGTCATTTCAACATTCAAGTCTAAAATAGCTCAGAGTTTGAGCCTCTAAAAGTCCATCTGGAAGTGTGGTGCCTATGAGGAAAGGTTCTCTGCCTGCTCCTAAGAGGTAAAGCAGGATGATTTTGAGGACTTTTAGAGCATTTGAAGGTGTTTACTCCGGTGAATCAACAGCATTCGAGTTCCAACTTGCTCAACAAGACGTAACAAGAGGCCACAAGACGGAACAGGATGCAGCCATTTTCCTGGCATGAAGCAATGTCCTTTCATGGTAAGCACAAACTCATTCTAAGCCATTCAAATAATTTTATTTTGGCTCATTATGTTGCAGACTTCTGCCTATTTCTCGAAACTGAGTAACTTGGCTTACACAGCATTTCCACTACAAGGAGCAGCATGGAAAGGAAAATTCTCTGGCAGCCCAGTTCTTGACATGTGCCTGGAGAGAACAAGTCCTTCCCCTCTTCACACAATGAGCAGTAAAAAGATTCTCATTGTTTGCTCATCACTTGTTAAGGAAAAATTCCCAAGCTGTTTGGCAAATCATCTGAAGGAACACTGCTCTGGCAATGCCACTGGTGTGAGCAATCCCTGCCTTGCATTCACCTCCCAGAGAGCAGGTGAGTCACTGCCAGGGCAGCTCCACAGGCTGCACTTGTCCATGCATGAAGGGAAAGCAGCTGCCTGTGAGAGAAGGAATCAGACATTGATCTGGGCCTGCACATCATCCCTGAGCCACTGGCAGATGTCACTTTTAACAACAGGCTTTGAACAATCACATCCCATCCAAAGACAAAGAAACCCAATCTGAAAGTTTCATTCAAACACTTAAGTCAACAGAACAACCTGTCCTACTCATCTGGCAAACACAGCAACTTGCACATTCCAGGAACTCTGAAGGGGAAGAAGTTTTAGACAAAAATTTTCCTTCTAAAGAAATTCTGCATGAATAAATCTACTCCATATAAGCAGGAAAGGAACCTAAGAGAACACACGTTAGCTCTCACTCTTGAGAAACACTTAGTGATAAACACCCATCATTACATCATTTCAGTTATCTTAAATTCTGTCCTAAGGCCTCACTGGTCAGAAACCTGCCATAGAGCATAAACAGCTTTTGTTAAGTCTGATTTGGAGGACTCCCTGATGCTGGCATTGAAATCACTCTGGCATCATGCAAAACAGAGACAGAACTTCAAAAGCACTGTTAAAAGATGTATTGCCATATGTTAAACAATTTAACCAAAAATATATTCTTAATAAGTAAGTGAAATCATGACATTTGCATCCATAATAAATGATAAAATCACCATCTTACACAACACACTTACTTAAGATGAACTTCAGTGCACTGGCGCTGGGGAGCAAAGCAGGCAATTGCCCAAACCTTTATTTCAATTCCAGTGTGAAATTGTTTATTCCTCATGTCCCAGACACCTTGAACTGGTGTAGCAATTGCTTTATTCTGGAAGTGGAAGGTAAAAATTAAACATTAATGCAAAACTTGATTGATGCTAAACAAAAATTAGCTTTGCTTCTATTTCCTTCCAACCAGAAGGTGATTTATACCCTCAGGTCGTTCTCTCCCCTGTACAAACATCCATCCTATCTTGTAATAATCATTTTATCACTGTAGCAAGACAGTTTGATAGCCAGGTGAAAAATAAAGCTCACATTGTTCATTTTTATTGCTGATCATTGCCTTTGGTTGTATTTATATATGGAAAGTAAGATTCATGCTTGGTATGGAAGGTTAACAACAACCTACATTTCTACAGTGACTTTACAACTGCTCAGTGAACTTTCCAAGGGGGAAAGGTAATTTAAGTACTATGAATATTTTACACATCACTAAGTAGAGGCAAATAGTGGTTCAATGTCACTCACACAGCTCCAGAAAAAATGTAAGCAAGCTGAGAAAGGTGATCAGTTATTTAACTTGGCCCTGCCCAACACTTTAATTTCTCCCACCAAGCAGATATTACTGTGATGGATTATCTAGAGAACAAAGGATGTTATAAAGCAGCTGAAGTAATTTTGGTGATGTTAATTACCTTAATAAATACTGATAGATGTTTTAGACAAGTTACCATGATGTCATTCTTCTCACCTAGCAGCAACAGCTAAAACTTCTGGGAATTCTTCAGGATACACACACGAATTTGATAATGGATTTTGCAAAGAGATGTGTGTGCTGAAGGCAGTACCTCCCCCACCTGGACTTTCCAACATTCAGCTGCCATTAAGCTCTCCCAACCTGTTGGTGCCAGAATAGTTCATGAAAGCACTCCCCTAATCAGGGTCAGGCCTGGGGTACCTTAACCTGCCAGTGAAGGGAGGTTTGAGCTCATTTGCCTGGGTTCTCTGAAGAATTTTAGGCAAAAGACTCAAGATCCTCTCCCATCATGGGTTATGGAGGCACCAGTCTGTCGTGCACAGGGACAGATTTATATTCAGCTGGCAATGCACAATCTGAAGAGGTTCATCAAAAGCCTCCACAAACAAAGTTATCCCAGCTATCAAAGCTTTCATCTTGCATAAAAGTCCCAGTATATAACTGATGGAAAATCCTGTTTCTCAAGCTTATTTTAAAAGATGTCACAGGAGAAAGATTATGTCAGAAGGGCCATCTGAAAAGCCATTGTAAAATACAAACCTGTGGATAAATACTCCAAAAGGAAGAGATGGCTCTGGAGAAAGACATGCTGACAGAGATGATACCTTAAGACAGTTGCCCTAAACACAGCTGCTCCACCCAAAATATTCAAAACCAACCAGAAATTCGGGAATATTTTGATATATTTTCAAATATATACAGTGATAATTGAAATTGTCTTTGTTCTTCCCCATACACATTGATTCGAACCACTATTTGCAGACTGCTTCTTGCAACACACAGTGAAAGACTGTTTGAGGGGAAAAATGGCATTTTTAACCCAGCTTTACTTTCAGAAATAAAACAGCAATTGAGGGAGCTGCAAATTGGCCAATACATTTAAGGACTTTGAGAACCTAAATGTAAATTCTGACCATTACACCTGTGACAGCTCTCTCATTGCACACAACACAATTAATTTTAAATAACCACATTACAGAGGCCACCCCAGCTGGTGCTGGAGCCATCACAGACTGTACAGGAGCCACTGGACATACCCTGCCTCCATAGAGGATTGAGGGAGGCTGTAGGACTCTGCCAGTCACGTCTGTCATTTCATCCTTGACCATGATCCCAAACTCTCGGACGTAAGGGTCGGTGTTGAAACTCGCACTCCGCATCTGGAATTATAAAAATGTACAGGACCAAGCTCATAACCTGTGTGCAGTGCACAAACACATCAGGCCCTGCTAAGGGTGAGAAAAATTCAGCCCATCCCTACACCTGACTCACGTTTGACACAGCACTCACCAATTTGCTGATCTCTTCCTGACGGTCTGGGGCTGATCTGGCAGTGGCTCGAATCATAGTGGAAGTTTGATTGTCAGTGAGTTTCTTTATGCATCTTTGTCCTGCCACTATGTTGCACACCTGAAATATCCCCACAGAAAGTAAATTAAACACAGTCCAGCTGTTTTTTGGCTCATGGCTTTTTTTTTTTTTACTGCTGCACTGCAGAATTTCTCAAAATTTGGCTGCTCAAAAAACAGTCTGCCAACACTTGAACCCTTTTTCCCTCTGACCCCCTTCCCCCAGCCCCAAAATACAGAATTCTCTGTGAGTTTACTTGCCTCCAGAGGAAGGTATGTGTGCTTCTGCTCCTGTCCAACTTGTAAACATGGAAGGTGAGGGTAGCGTAAAACTAATTTATGCCTGTCCTTAAAATACTGAGCTACAGTGCATTCAACTGTTTGTCCATTCTCCTGCTGAAGTGGGAATCTGTTGGAAAGCAAATACAAAAAGCAGCTATTACTTCATGCAAAATACTCTCCCACAGTTCCACTTCTTGGCACAAGTTAAGCCTACTGAAAGAGGATGAAACAAAGCCCAAATGATTAAATACCAGATTCAGATACTGATCAGTTATCTTCTTGTAAAAAGCTGATATCAGTTTTGTTCCTTACATTACTTCCTTAAAAATGGGAATCAATGCCTCCATATTCAAGCTACCTGCAAATCTCTGGCTGGTGATTAAAAAGAAACATTTTTTCCAGAGGAAAAATAGATTGCCAATAAGCAACATTAGGAAGCCGATCCCAACTGGCACCACTTTTCCACTCCAGTTGTGGGAAACTTTAGGCTACATATAGGACACCCTGTTCTTCCAATTTCAAAGAAATCCATAAATGACAGAATAAAAAACCCCAGCCAGAAAAAAAAATTACAGAAAAAAAAAACCAAAAAAACCTCCCAGATCTAAACCAAAGCAATTGGTTCAAATGCCACGATACTCATTATAGTATAAAAACAGAACAAAAAGAACAGCAAAACTGGGAAAATACTTTGAGGGATATTTTAGGGTATTAACCAAAGAAAGCATCATTTTTCAAGGTAACTTTTCCCACCTCAGTAAGGCAGGCAAGGTATTTTTCCAGCCTGAGATCAAGCATATGCTTAAAAAGCAGAAAAATACTTTACGTTTGGTGACTTGCTGGTCGTCTGGTGACATTGCACACTCTGTACTTCCTTTTCATTTGTCCACAGTGTGTTATCTCCACCTTCAGACCTAAAAATTGGAAAGCACAAATCACCATTTTTCCAAAATCAAGGTGTCAGCCCCAAACTGCTACAAAAGGCCTGTTAAACAGTGTAATAAAGCCATTCTATTCAGCCCCAAAGGGCAGCCCAGGCACAACTCAAAAAGCAATTTACAGTCTTAAAATTCAAACTCCTGAGCTTCAGCCAAAGTTCAACACAGAATTTCAGAGCCAAGATGAAACCCCAAAGCTCCCAGAGCTCACAGATGACACTGAGCACATTCTGCAAATTCCAGTCTGTACCTCTAAGGAAGCCCAGGATGGGGAAAGGACAAAAAGGGCACACAAGCTCCTTGAAACAAAACCCCTTGTTTATACTTTCTGTCTAAACATATGGTGTCTGTAAGATCTCCAACTCCTGCAACTGAGCCTGAGCTAATGAACTGGGGGTGTGGGTGGGGTGGAATCCCCAAACAGCCTCTCTAGGAGCTCATGGGAATGAGGCCACTGTGAAGCAATTCGGTGCCTGATTATGTTTTCAAAACATTTACAACCAATGCAAACTCAAGATTTATTTATACTTTCCTTGCTACCTCCTAGTTGGGCAAAGGTAATTTTGTTGACATTTTTTGGAAACACGAAAGGAAGGTGCAGGATGGATTTATGGAGTTTTTAAAGTTGCTTGCTTTCTACCAAGAGTATCAGGAAAGAAGGATCTCCATTTTGCAGAAGAAACCTCCAGTGAACAAAACCAGTAAGATTTCTTCCTCCTGTTCTGTTTGATTCAGACATACACACTAGAATAACTCTATTTCCAGGAGAGTATATACAGGACAGATGCCTAAGTAGGCAAAAATACATTGCTAAATTATTAGCAAAATCTGAAATATGAAAAACCTGACATCAGTAATTGGAAAAATTTAGGAGTGTTAATCAAAAAAAAAACATGAAATCCCAGTCTTTGTAAACATTTAGAAATCATCAGATTAGGAACTGGAACATCTTTGTCATGAAACTGGGACTGGCACTACTGATAGGCTTCAAAAGCAAAAAAATTCTGAAATTTTTGTCTCCCAATAAGGCAACTGCAGTGGAAAATATTTAAAATGTAGTGGTAACACATCAGACAGAATAAAGCAGCTTTATATAATTTATTTACCTTTTATTTCTTTGGTAAACTTTACCCTTTGGGAATCTGTCAGAGGTTTTTGTTGTTCTTCAATACTTTTGAAGTCCAGAACTTCACAGACAAACTCAATAACTGGCTGTGCTTTGTAAAATGCAGTTGCAGACACTGCAGACAAAAACATTAATGGTGTGTTACAATAAAACAGAGGAAATTCTTAGGAAATCCAACAAATGGAGCTAAATTTTTGCCTTTCCATTAAGGAGCAAGAAGAAACAAGGAAACATTTTGTAGTACCTACCATCAATATTTAACATCATTTTCCATAATGAAGGTCTGACTGACTGATGGAAGCCAAACCAAACTTCTCTGCCACCACCCAAAGGATTTGAGCACCCTTCTGATGCTGTGAAGAAAGATCTCCCCACAGGAGTATATCTGCAAGAAAGCAAATAAACCCACATCAGGAAACTAAAGCAAAAATTGCAATAAAGCCATAACTAATGCAAATTCCTTTTCACAAAAGCACAGAAATGTCAGTGTTTAAAATTATCAATAATCTGAGATTCCTGGCAGGACTCAAGTTACACCACTCAAAATCTAGTTTGTTACAGTAAGAAATAGGCTACTACTCAAGTTTAAATATATTTTCAATATACTCCTTAATATACTTACTAACTCCAACAAAAAAGCACTAATAACTTTTTACTTGCATTCTATTAAAAATTCAGCTGTGCTTCCGTAAGAAAAGAATTAAAAGTCTCTGCTATTAAAACACCAATGTAATAATCTGTCCCCATACTCTGAATTACAGACATTATGTGAGGGTAAATAAGTGATCTACCAAATATTTCTGATCCATCTTTCATCTTGATAATTAAGTACTGCACATTTAATAGCAAACAAATCATATCCAGGGCCAATGTGTTCCTCTGAACAAAGGTACCTGACAGTCTGGGCAGTTTTCTGTGCTGTAAAACCTGATTAAAGTAATTTTACTCTTTTTTATCCTTAATTTGAGGATAAAGTCAACATTTTATAAGGCTATTTAAAGTCATTTACATATGGCTTAACTCATATTACCTGTTTAGAGCTTCGATATGGGAAAGTTCAGCCCTACTAAACTTTGTTCTTTAGTTTCTAATTGATTATAATTTGCACAGTGGTCTTAAGTGACTTGTTCCATGGCAGCAGAATTAAGCCCAGTATCTCCTGGGCACAACTGAAAATGCTGTAGGTCCCACTTGGAAAACAAACCAAATAATTTTCAAGTTTTTCTTTCCTATCAAAATAGCCACATGGGGTGACATTAATGTCCCCCTAGCACAGTAACCTTTAGACAAAACTGGCAATAAATATCTGTCCAAGAACACACAGGAACAGGGCAAGAAGTTGTCTTAAAACCACCCTTCCACATCTACCAACCTCCAAGCACTTCCCACTCAGGGAGAGCCTCCTTCTCCAAGGCTACAGAGGAAAGAGGGAGATGGCAGAGCCCCCCTGACCTGAGAGCACACAAATATGGGCCCAGTCTGAAAACCTCTGGGGAAAGGGACTTTGGTCCAGGCTGGAGGCTCCAAATTCCACCGGAGGAGCAGGAAAGTGCTGACTGCCTCTTGCCTGAGCCTGCCACTGCCATATGGCCACGACTGTGGCTGGGCTATGGGAGCACCTCCTACCCAAAGAGCCACCAAAGCACTCACATCACACCTAAACCACGTCAAGGTCTTCCCCTCACCTCATGGAAGGCAAGTGCCTCATCACTACATCCAGGGCCTGGATGGTCTCAAACGGGACACTCGGCAGCCGGCCAGAGAGAGCATCGTGTAAAGCCTGCAAGCTCACACAGGACATCCACTTTATAGCCACCTTAAATATTCTGTCCTTTCCTTCTCCTGGCAGCGTGACCTCCAGCTCCACCTGCAACAATGCCAAACAACAAACCAAGATGATTCTTTCCATTGAAAGGGGGGAAAACAGAAGGGGCTCAGAAGGGACGATGGATTCTTCTGAACAGCGCCACGAAGCCGGGGAGGAGACAAAAAGCAATGATGAAGCAACAGCACACATTAGGTAAAGCCTCTTTTTACAGCTACATCTTCCCAAAGGGCTATTTCAGAAGCCTGGAGTGCCTCCCAGCTGGCACCTCTCTCCCTCTGTGAGGCAACACTGGAATTTGGAGGCCCTTGTATCAATGGGGAGGTCTCGGCAAAGATCCGATAACCTGATTTCAGATCCCTAACACGTCCCAGTGCATCACCGCTCGTGTCAGCTCCTGCATGCCTAAAATAAAACATGGGCTGTCACCACCTGCCAAGATTCATGAATTTCTGGTATTTGCTCTCGAGAGCACCAGAGTGCTTTACATACTATTGCTGCAGACACAGTTCCAACAAGAGAAGATAGGAAAGAGAAAAAAAAAACAGACAACAAAAAACAATCACCAACTCCCCAAATAAAACAAAAAACCCACAAAACCCAAGCCAAAATTCTTACTTTTAAATACCCAAGAAAGAATAAACTACAACCCCCAAGTACCAGTGATGGTATCAGGCAGGAAACAGAGGCACTCCTTTGCCATGGTATACCCTACTTTGAATTTTTTGTCTAAGAAACAGTGGCAAATGACATTGTGGTAAATTACTTCAGCCAATTACTTGGAATTATTTGTAATGCTGATTTCTCCTCTTTCTTAAAACAAAGAAAGTCTGAGCACCAAAGTTCTTAAGCCGACTAAAATTAAGGCTTGTCTGAAATGATCAGGAGGTCTGGGAGTGACTACAAGAAATACCAAGATCAGAGTATCCTTTGTGCTGGATGCAAACAAAAACCTTGTATTTTCCCCTGCTAGGGAGTTTGCAATTTAAATATAAAAGGCATCCACTTAACAGGCAAACTCTAATTAGCAAAAATAACAGGTGGCTAACAGCAACTAGTCTCTTCAACAATTTGCTTCTTTGGTCCAAAAATAGGAAGGAAATACAAAACACAAATAAGAAGCCTTCCCATGTGCCCCCAAAAATGAGTTGACCATCTACAGTAGGCACACAAAATTAATATTACAGCTGCATCTCTCCTCTAGCACAAACATCATTCCCCAGGGAGACTCGAGCAGAGGAAGGAGCTGCACAGCTGTGGGAGAGCACTGGGAACTGAGTGGAACCGTGGGGTCACTGCTCTGACTCTGCCCCAGAAGGTCAACCCTGCTGAAAGCTGCACAAGCAAAGTGACAGGTCTTCAGCTCACACAGGTTGGAAGCTTTCCATGAAGTCTTTTTTCCACCACACCATCAAAAAGTCCTCAACTTGCATCTCATTTACAGCAGATGGAGGATGTCTGTTGCACCTGGCCTGTGTTTTCCTTTCAACTTCTCCTCCAGATCAAGTTTCAGAATTCCTGCTTGAGCAGCCTGGTCTAGTGGAAGGTGTCCCTGCCCACGGCAGGGGTTTCGAACAGGATGGCCTTTAAGGTCCCTTCCCATCCCAGCCATTCCATACTTATTCCCAGTACTGTTAATACACAACTCATCTGACCAGTAACCACTTTGGTGCCCTTAATCTAAAAAAAGGATTTCATTTTACTTTTTTTCCTCTCCTGATTTCAATTCACAAAACTCCCTTCACCAGGATGGAATGGGAGATGAAGAGGAACCTGTGCTGCAGTACCCCTGTCCATGGTGGAAATAAAAGGCCCAGGATTGAAGAATTTCTCTTCCAGGTGCCCAACTGCAAATACCAGTTAAGTTTAGCAGAGCTGTGACTGCTGAATTTGGCCCAAACCAGTTTTTGCCACTGGGTCTAACTCCAAATGAGTTGAATTAAGAGTTACTGCTCAAGTAAGTAAGGTTTAAATACAACTTTCCTGTTTTGGTTTTTTTAAAATTAAATATCTCACCCTATTAAAAAAAAAAAAATCATGAAAATACAAAAAAAGGTCTTTAATCCACATCCTACATCTAAAGTTCAAATATACTTTTAAGCACTGCTAATCAGCATTTTTCCTCTCTCAGTAATATTTTATTTATCCCACTTTTGAGGACAAATGAACACACATGTTTGACAAAGTAAGAGAAATATGAAAAAAGTAGTTTTAGATGGGAATTCTACTAACTCCTTTACTATTAGGGATAAACCCTAAAGCAGAATTTGTTTTATTATCTATCTCCAAATTAAAAAAAAGGTTTACAATGTCAGTACTAACCTGCTACCTGGTAGACACACTGCTAAACTGCAACAGAGTTGACAATTTTGCAGCTAAGGGAGCTAAATGAAAGGGATTTTACTGTCAGGATGTGAAAAATCATTAAGCCTGTAAAAAAAAGTCAAAGCCATTCTTAAAAAGAATAGGTCTTGAAGCTGATGTGGTCTGAATGACTCACACAAATCAATGTATCACTGTTTAAAAATAATAAAGATTAAACCTGACCATGTGTTTCTGAGGAATTCTTAGTATTCCTCCTTCTCCATAAAATAAATGCAGCATCACATGATTATTTTATCATGCTTTGAGCATACAATGTACCTTTTCTCTATTAATCCAAGAGCTTTTCCCTCCCAGGGATTCAGAGGAAAACAGATTAACAACAAACTATGGATGTAGGAATGAGCTCTGCTTCTGTCAGGTGCAGAGTCTTTAGCAGTACTTCAGAAAGACAAAGTCAGAGGAGCAAGTTTGTGGCCACAGACAGGATTAACATTTTCCTTCTGGAAAAGGGAATAGCAGTAGGATTTCTTTATCAAACCGCTGCTCTGTTCATTTGTAATTACTGTTTTTCTAATAAAAGACTAATTAAGATGTAGGTTAAGATACATCAGTTGCTCTTGAATCTTGCTAGGTGAGAAAACTTCCAAGTTCAGGTAAAATTAAATTCCAGTTTTTAACTGTAAAAGCACATTTTAGGGTAATACACAAGTAAAGCAGGAATTGAATACAAAGCTGCTGTTAGAGGTGACTTGGGTTTGCTGTGTAGAACCTACAAGGAAAGAGGAAACTATTAATATCTTCCTACCCTGGCAGTGCCCTAAACACTTCTTCTCAATGTGTACAAGTAAAAACTAAGAAAATATCCTGTTAATATTTACATATTCCCTATTTGTTCTGAAAGGTCTAAAAAAATGAAGACATTCAAGAGTGAAAATAAAATACGATAAAGAAAGAATGAAAACAGATTTGATAACCATGAAAGCCAAGCAGAAAAGTATTTATATAGAAGAAAAAGTTATAAAAGAAGAAGAGCTGTCAGCAAGGACAAAAATACGAGCCCAGAACAACCACTACCACCAAGAGATGAGGACAGAGTGCATTAATTAACTTAAAAGAGCAACAGGAGGGGAAAAAACCTTGGCAATTTGGTGTCAGCCCTCTGTTTAGCATCAGTTCTTCCACTACCAATGTATACTGCAAGTAAATTAAGATCTTCCACTTAGATTAATCACTGTATGTTCATGAATCTTTTCAATATGATCCTAAATGTAATCGGATGTGCAGTAAACTTGCTACATTTGTTATATACAGAAGTGTCAAAAAAAAAACCCACCAAAGAAACCTAATCTAATTATGCTGGAGGAAAGTCCTAATACCTACAAGCTTTATAGTGGTTTAAATCATGCTTAAACCAATTTGGCACCATGTAAAAATTCCCTTCATTAAGCTAAATTTCCCCACGTCTGATTCAAAACAGCTCAAGGTTTATCTCTATGAGTTCTTTCCTCCAGGGTAACTCATATATGCAGAGCAGAACAACTGAAAAAGCCCTGTACCCATGGGAAACAGGGAAAAATCAGGAGTTTATTGAAAGTGAGCCTAAATGTGAGCTACAGAGGAAACCACCTGAACTACCCCATGATGAACTCCACTACAAACACTCTCCTCAGTGACCACCCAGTCCAAATGCGCATTGCTCTGGCAAGATTGGGAATGGATGAGATGATTTCTTGGGTGAGATGTTCCTTCTGTCTGTGCCTGCTGACCAAACAGGACTCCATTCCTGATGCTTTGGATTTTAAAGCCCACACACACTAAATTGTACATGGCAAAACTGAAGTCTAGGGACAGTGTGCCAGCAGGAAATGCTCTTGATGCCCCAATCCCTTTGTGTCTGTGCAAATGAACGTCATAACCTACACCTGGGAAAAGGCTGCTTTGAAGATTTTGTTAACTCTGTCCCACCCAAAATGGTTATCAGAGCAAGTAGGATCAACTTGCACCTCATAAAGTCTCATTAGATCTGAGGATTATATTTGATCCCTGTTTATCCTCTATAGATAAACCATTTTTAATTTAACTTTACTTATTAAATGCAGAACTTTTCATAACATGTATTGTTATTCATCCATAGCTTGTAAAGTATAAGGCAGCTCTGCATGCATCCAGAGTTGTTTAAACCCCTAAGAACTCTAATCAAGTATCCTTCCACCTTTGGCAAATACTTTGCAATCTTGTGTGCCAAACCTGTAGGAACTGGAATACTGTATGTGAAAGCAAGGGGAAAAAAATCTCTAAGACTTTTAATGATTCCTTTACAGTTTTCCCAGACGTTACCTTATCAGTTAATGAAAAGTAATTAACACTGGAGTAGAGACTGACCTTTACTGCATGCCATTCACTTAAACAGATTGGGGGGAAATAAAAATTACACATATGAGATTAAGAGCTTGATTCAGATACACCTATTAACTATGTCAAGCACAGCACAGGAATCCAATATGAGACAGCAAAGGCCAGTCTGCACAGCTGCTGAATTTCAGAGGGCCTGAGTGGCTCCCAGTTTCCACATTTCTCTGTATTTCTCTTTCCCCCTTACATTCTATTTTTGCCTACTTAAGTTGCAATCAAGTCCTATGAGCTAGAACAGTCCTCCTCTGTAACTGTGCACCCCCAGCAGAAGGGAGCTACTGCAGTACCAACAAGAATGACTGTGCCCTCCCTCAGGGACTCACCTAAACAAAAAAAAGGCACAGAAAATTCAATCTGGTATTAGATCACAAGATGCATGGGCTGAATTATTTTCTAGGGCTTGTGTGTTAGCATGTTCCAACAGAGTCCCTTCCACTTCAGCAGTCAATGGGCACGGGAGCAGCCACAACCAGTGCCCAAAGAGGTCACCGCCCCACCGGGAGCTGGCAACACAACCCGAGTCCTCCCCATCTGCCCCGGGGCAAAGACTGCAGGTCTTAACCTGTGCAGTGTAAATTAATTGGGCTCTCAGTCATAAAGGATTAGGGAGGAGAGGTTCCAACACAGCCAACAGAGAGATGGAGGAGCTTCTTCCAGCTACTGATAGCGAGAATAAGCTCAGAGTGGGTCTTGATGAGATCAGTGAGGTGACACAACAGCTTCTTGCTGCCCACAGCAGTGTTTTCCCTCTCTCTCCCAAATTCAAGTGTACTCTCACTTTCTCCCTAGTGCCACTCTGGAGCTTGCCTGCTGTCTGGGACAGCTGATCCAGCTCCCCAGAGCAGTAGAAACCACACGAGTGTTCCTTTACAGTTTTCCCAATGAAGTGATACAGAACACAGAGTGACCACTGGGATAGCAACAAGCTCCCACTTGTGTCCTGGTAAAGCACACTCTGAGCAGAGTGGCAACAACACAGACATCTATTCCAGAAACAGAACATCAGAAACACAAAATCAGTTTCTATTAGTCATGAGAAATATTCTGAAAATACCACATTAAAATCTCTAGAAATTTTTCTATTTAAAACTTACTTTATCTCTCCCAATGGGAAGTGGCATAGCTGTATAAAGGTTTTTTCTTCCATCAAACACCGGCTTGCGATCCCCAAAAATCTGGGTTTTAAAGTGCTGAACCATATGCTCCACTATTTCTCTGAAAATGCAAAAAGATTAAGTTAATCCAACTTTTTACTTTGAACGTTAAGCAGCAGACGAATACTAACACTAATATTTACCAATAGAGGCATTAGGTAACTGAAAGAGTTGTCCACTTTTGTCTATTAAAGGCAAGATTTGCTTGACTGATCTGAATTGAAAGCAATATTTTCACAGACTGAACTGTTTTCTTAAAGCTGCTGGTTTTTGGGTTTTTTTCAGATTTAAACTTTCCTTCCTCTTTTCTGTGACCTACTGGAAGTGGTGAAGGGGAAGCTCGTGCTCTCTCGAGCTCAAAACAGGTGTGTGGTAAACCCTGGGGCTTCAGCTCCCCTGTCCCACAGCCCTTTCTGCAGAGCACCTTGGACCAAAAGCTCAGCAGCCTGAGAAGCTTTCAAAAATATCATTATCCCAGCTTACAGCCCCAGTGTCAGGACAAGAGTTCATGCCAACAACAACAGCGAAACGTTTTGCAGCTCACGGAGAAAAATAACTTTTAAATGCATTTTTTTTCATACACGCAACAAAACTGGGATCCATCCAACAAAACTGGGTATGTGCAGTCAGTGGGACCTGTGGATATTAAAAGTACACATTCACTTAAGAAAAGCTGGAATTAGGTTGCATGTTTGTATGAATGGGGAAACCACTCACACAGCTCTTGTCAAACCACAGTGTTTACACACTGGTCATCCAAAGCAGTTCAGCAGCCAGTGAGAGCTCAGTTGGAATAATAACACCCTTTGATGCCAAAGGTCTTTTGGCCCCAATATCCCAGACAGACATCCTTCAGGCTACCTGTAACACCCAAAATCCATCAGCAGTCTGCAATTCTAACACACAGCCAGGGGCAAAAGAGCATTAAGAGGTTAAAGTGACACAGAAAGGAAACCACTGTTCCTCCAGCACTGCTGAAAACGACCAGCTCAGAGATGCTGCAGGTGACTGTTCCATGCACCCTGACTTGGCAAGGTCATTAACCCAGCACTCAGGTAGGCATTAAAGTGCTGCAAAATCTGAGATGAAACTGAACTCATTCAAGAAGAGAATTAAGACTGCTTTAATTGGCAATTTCTTTGCTGTGTCCTGGGGTTTATCCTAAAATAAGATGTGGCCACTGAAAGAAACTCCGACCTCCTGCAAAGCATGAATCAAACCGGACCCAGTAATATCTGCCTCAGGTTTGAGTGTCTTACTGAACAAGTACATAACTGGCAGGGTGGGAGGAAGTAGGTACTTTTCAGCCTTGAGTTTAAGATTGAGCATGGAAACCCCACTCTCTTCCTGAGCAAGTTCTTCCGATTGTAAACTGCTTTATATAAAAAATGAGCATTTCCACTTAATTAATGTTTTCAAGCTTCAAACCACGTCCACATTTAGCAATGGTGCTTCTCAGCCGTGGGTGGAGATATTTCAATGAAAAGTAAGTTATTTTCTATGTGTGAAGTTAAAAGAAGAGTTATTTACCACTTCACTAACTTCAGCCCTTTGGGACTATTGTTCTACCGAGCTCATGCAAGCTCACCAAGAACCCTGGGCTGGCGACCGCAGGCAAGAGTTCATCTTGCCCAAGTCCTCAAAAATTAAACTGAGAGCACCCACAGTGCAGAACCAAATTCACACTGCCCACTCTGCCTGTCCAACTACCCAAATAGACCCAGCCTTTCTGCCACATGTACAGAATGGTAGCCAGACTGTATTAATTCAGGAGCACATTGTCCCAGCTGTGCATTTTCCAGTCCTGCTCCAGCTCATGTCTCAGTGTGGAACTTGCATGTACAGTGAATACACCCTGCAGTGAGGTCTGCAGGGTCACAGTACAAGCTGGAGTAAAACTGAAGAACAAAGATGACACAGATGAGGGAGCAGAGCAAAAAATAACATCTCCCTCTCTCCTTTCTAGAGGTTACAATATATTAAGTAATGACAAAAACTACTTACTATATACATGTGAATTATATAACCAAAATACAAGAAACATGTAAGCCAGCTGTAAAAGAACCATCATTCAAAATTGGACATATGCATCCTGCATAATCCTATATAGATAGATAGATAGATATGTATATATAGAGATACATATAAGCACACACAGAAGTATGGGTATAGACAGAGGACCAAAAAGTCACAGCTCACAAAAACCCAGGTGCAGGTGAGTGCAGGTACATCTACAGAACAGAGCACTAAGGACCCAAAAGAAATAAATATAACACACTTCAGTAAGTGAATCCAATTTGTATTCTCACCACACTACACTGAGAAACATCCACCACAGCATTGCTGAATGCACCTATGGCATCTCTGCTTACTGCAAAAGCCATTTAATCTGTGTAGATCTCTACCTGCTCCTGTAAGCACAAAAGAGGAGTGACTAACCTGACAAAGCAGAGCAGCTCATTAGTTGGCAATGGAGAAAGACCTTGCTACTGAATAGAATCTGCCTTTTCAGTGAGAAAAACTGCTTTAGTTTTTTGTGGCAAGCACCCACACACTGGACTGTAAGGGAGGTGATCCCACAGAAAACGCACACGAGCTGAGCAGCACTTGGCTCCCAGAGGAGCTGCAGAGGCAATGTGCATCAGACAGCAGCAGCTGGCAGGGCTGGAGTGGTGGCAAGGGTATCAGGTAAGGAAAGCAAAGCTCTCATGGCTCCCACTAGGAAAAAAATGACTGCTCCAAGTGGTTTGCAGTGCTCCAACACTGGAGGAGCATCTCAGTGAAATCAGCAGTTGCCCTTGGGCAAGAAGAAAGTTCAGCTTCACACACTTAACAACGGTGTTTGCTTTTAAAATTACCCTCAGTCCTCGACTAGCTGAAAAATTAAACTGATAATAGATCACCACAGGAAAAAAAAAACCAGGGCAGCAAAGCACAGTGATGCTGCTTTGTGAAAACACTCATTACCAACTCCTCAGTGTAACAATGGAGAACGCCCTCAGGTTTATTAATTCACATTAGGAAAACCGTGGCTTTCAGGTAGCTTTGACTCCACACTTAGTTCATTTTCATGACTGCATATTACACCTATGTGACCTTTTTTAACAAGGAAAGGCTTTGCTCTTGAATATATAAACAGGCCATTCCAATCCTCTACAGTCAAGGTGTAGTTATGATGATGACACTTGTGGTTTCCAGTTGGTGCCAAGTCTCATTCTCAAGTTTCACTTCTGGCCAACGCTGCTCTTTTTCAAGTCAATGAAGTTGCACACTCTGACTAACAGGGCACAGATGCCAAATTCAAGACCTGGCTGCTTGTTTCCCTGGCCAACTGATCCATGTTTTCACCTTGCTATCTGTTCCAGGAGCATAGTTTTCCCTTATATAGAATCTACTGCTGAAGGATAATTTCTTACCGGCTTTAGTAACTCCACAATCCTCTCCCACAAACAAATGAGTTTTGCCTGCCCTTGTGAATAGGGAAAGTGGGAAAACAAGCTGGTAACACCAGCTCCCTGCTGAAGGACTTCAGGTAATTACACTCCAATATTTAACCAGGCAATACTAAATCATATTTATCAAGTTGGCTTATACTGACCCAGCTTCAATAGAGCTAATACAGCTTATCCCTCTGACACCAGTGGCTTCAATCAGCAGCATCTTAAGATTCTGACAAATTCAATCCAAGTAAAGACTTAGAGTAGAAAAAAAAGGAAAGGATATGCATATCCTGTTGATGGATATGCAAACTTGGAAGTGATCAGTACAATCACTGATTAAAACCAGATACATCTTTCCAGACATCAGTGAGGGCACCTGGCTCCAGCTTTTTCAAAGAAAAACAAGACTGCAAATAAATTGAGGAAAGGCAAAGCACAGTATTACCTGTTAACTCTTCTAGGACATTTTTCTGGCTTTATATCCAATTCATAATGGTAGATATCTATTTTAGGAATGTCCATTTCAAAGAAGTTGGCCTGCAGTTTGATTGTTCTCCCAGAAGTGCCAAAATCTGGTCGAGGAGGAGGTTTAAAGGCATATCCCTGTATTGGTGGTGGCAAGGGGGGAGGAGGTGTGAGCACTGCAAAAGAGAGAAAGCACAACTTAGCCATCAGCTGTCTCAAATTGACATTTCAACAAATTTACAGGCTATGGGACCAGTGAAACCCAGCACATTTAAACCATGACTCTTTTTAAACAGCCTAAAAAATTAAAAAAAAACAAAAAAAAAAAACAAAAACAAAAACAAAAAAAAAAAAAAAAAAAAAAACACCACCCTCTTACAAGACCCAGAACATCTTTTTCCTTTTTNAAAAACAAAAAAAAAACCAACGCTTCCAGGAGACCATGAATCCTTTTTTCCTCTTTCTTTCTCACTCTGGTTCACCATTTGGTGTATTTCCTAGACTCAGTTACCAAAAACAATCTTAAAATCAGTTGCATTTTCCTATATCACAAGTCAGCTGGGTGGGAATTTCACAGACCAAGCAGAAAAGCAGGAACCAAGATTTTCCTTGCAGGGAAGAATTTTCATTTCAAAACAGACCTAACCACATTTATTCGAGCAAACACCTATAAAATGGAGTTTCCACCACTTTCCTCTGTGCTGCAGCTCTCTGCAAAATCCTGTATTAGAACTAAACTATATCCTACTGCTTCCTTCACATAGAAAACAGAGCAAATACTCTACTGCTGCTGTGCTCAGTTCTTGAGCTCAAACATCAGCTGTTGCTCAGACAATGTAAAGCAGAAGCACAATGGCTGCTTGCTGTTGTTTCAGTCCAGGAAAGTCCATTAAAAATCCACAGAGAAGTGTGTAAGGTACCAGCTGGAGTATTCAAACCTCCTGCAGCCTCAGTGCTCAGGTGTTCTGTGCTCTGGAGCAGTAACAACTTGCAGCAAACTCTTCACATGTGAAATAACCCAGGAGGTTTCTCATTACTTATGTAAGAATGCAGGTGTGGTTTCCTGGGATTATCAAATTCAGTTCTCTGCTAGCACCACAAACAATTCACATCCCTTCATTAACACATCTGTCACCACTTTTCCACTCTGGCTTTCTCTACTGGAAAGCTGTTCCAGAACTGTGATGCTCTAATGCTCAGAAGATGTCCTTCCATTTTTATTTATTCCTTGGCAGGTTAGATTTGCTAACCTTCATATTGAGTACTCCTGACTGTACTTTTAGATTCAAACCAAATTCCCATTTAATACTAAATTCTAAGCTATACTCCTTCTGTTAGTCCCTGCTCATAAATCAGGCTTCATCATTCTCATCCTTCCAGCCGTTTTTCAAGACAGTGCATTTTGAGCTCACCTTTCCTGGAGAAGACTGATAACCACACTGGTGCTTCCAACTCTCAGCTGGGAAAGGCAGATTAATGAGCCCTAAACTGCTTTTGCCTGCTGTACCACTGCCTTGTAAAGGCCATCCAGTGACCACTCAGTGCATGTGCACCCATTTCAGTTGCTTATGATCATCTCCCAGCTCCCTATTAACTCCCAGCTACATTGTCTTTAATATATCTACTTTTCTAATCCATATCTATTACCCTGCTGCTTTCTGAATGATGCTCAGATTCTGCTTTTCCTGACAATGTCTCCTATACCTCTTGATGAATTTTCATGTACTTATTCCTAACATTTATGCAATGTTTGCTAATGAAATAGTAAGATCATTCCCAACATTAGCAGCATCAATTCCCCGCTTTACCCCTCAACACTTCCCATGCCCAGTTTCCCACTCATGAATATCTCCTTATTTTTACCACCCTGCTAACTGTCAACACCAATTTCCCCATGCTCCAAATACTTAATCAGATTTCACACTGGGAAAATGATAGAGGGTTTTGTTATTATTTTTTGAAAATCTTGTTTCTGATCTTGTCTCCCAAACATATTTTGAGGCATCCACCCTTTTAATTCAGGCTACTGAAATCTAATTTCCTTTTTTCCCTCCCTTTTATAAACATTGCCATTAAAGACTCTGGTTCTCCAACACTATCTCAATCAACACATTAGAGTCATTTCTTGCTGAAGACCTGCATTTCCATGACCTAAAACGTCATGTTTCAGTACTTCAGTTTTGCCTTCAATGGCAATATAGCAACTTTCATTTGAGTATTATTAATCCACATTGCTTTTGCAGTGTCAACAGCTGCCCTAAAAAACAGAGCCAAGTCTCACCTTAGCTCTTATCTGTAACCCAGTCCTGCCACGAGCAGCCCATCTGCCTCTGCATCTGCCCTTATCCACCTCCCTCCCTGAAGGCAAGACAAAACACCAAGCTTTGAGATTCTGCTCAACCTTTGGCTTTTTTTAAATAAATTCCTACACATCTTGACTTCTAAGCCATCAATTTTCATCTTTTCCCAACACTTCCAGGCCCTCTGCTTACTTCATGTTTTTCTGATGGTGATTAACTCACTCAGGTGGCCCTGCAGTCACCACATCCCCCTGTTTGGTGTGACAAATTCACACTGTCTGTGTCATTAAGTGGGAAGAATCCTCTGCTGTGGATAGGACACCTAACAAAGTTATTTATAGCATTATCACTACAGCTGGGAAGTAACAGAAAAAATACTCCCACAAATATTTGTACTTGCAATACACCAAAGGTTTCTGTGATCCACCTCCAAATCTGATCAGGAGGATGCGCACAAAGCAGCCACCTCTACTCCTCCAGAATCCTGTCTGGCATCACTTCCCCCCCTCAAAAAATTTTTTCAATAATGTGTCTCCCACATATGTTTTCAGCCACTCTGTTGCTGAATCCTTTTCAGATCACCACTATACACATTTTTATTTCCATCTTTCCGTAACAGAACCTTCCCATTTGAAAATGATGTCCTAGTCATTAACTTTATTCTGTGATTTTTGTTTATTTCCATGATTAGAAAATATTAGAAAATATTTAGAAAATATTTTAATTTTCCATCCAGGCTCCTGTATTTTAACCTTTTCATTTCTTCTAATCCACACTCTGCATTCCATATTGCCTTATTACTATTACCTGTCCAAGGGTTATTAATATACTGACTTCCCTTCTCTCTCCTGATGATTTTTATGCCTTCTAAATTTCTGTATTACTGCCACATCCTAATTCCACTGCCCTTCCTTTCCTGTGCCGGATTTGGTAATGACTAATTTTCAAAACTACAAAAAAATTAAAAATTGGAAGTACAAAGACAAGCATGATGGAAGGGGGGACACATCCCCACAACCTATTTATGCTGCCAAATTAAGTAGTTTTGTAATTAAGCAATACATCCTCCTCCTGTTTTAAAATGGGATCGTTTAGTGCTTCACAGGGGCGTAACAAAGCCGTATCGGTACGTGTTCAGGGATCAACACGAACACAGATTGCTCAACAACACCACGTTCCTCCACTGGAGTTTTAGTGACAGTGAATAAAAGTGAGGGTTCAGCCCCATTTTTGAGAATAAGAAATGCTGAGAGAAGCACAGACTCCCGGGTAAAGACGTGAATGCAGTTTTATAACCTGCATGACTCACAGAGATAAAAAAGCACCAAGCTGCCCAGAAAGCAGGACCACTGCCACCCTTTATTTTCATTTTAAACAATTTTTCCAATTATTTGGGTTTTACGATCCAATTAAAGAAAAAATAAAGGGAGGGGGGGGGAAGCTATTTGTGGCTCAACTCCCAAGGCAAAACTTATTTAGGGCAGGGTGTTGCTTCAAGGAGATAAGTACTGTTTATTAAACAGCAGCAGTGACCCGATAAGCGCTCAACCTACATTTCTGCCGCCTCAAACAGACACGTATGTGTCAACTACAGCACTGAGGGATGGGAACTGAACTTCAGGGGAAAAAAACTAAATATTGCAACCACTGAGCTGAATTCACTTTTTGGACTACTGCCTCAAATTAAGAATGCAAAATCACACTATCTTGTGTAGAACTTATTACAGCAAGCAGCTGTAAAGGGCGGAAACACAAAATACTAAATTTGGTGGTGACAGAACAGAGAAATAAGGTTTGACCTATCAAAACATGATAGAAGCCTTCAGCCTTGATCATGAGGCACAATTGCTGCATTCAAAGTGATTCAGCTGCCCCATCTCTCCGTTCAAACACTCCTGCAGAATTCCCATCACTCACTTTTAAATGCGACACAAGCTGTATCAACACAGGAATATTTTCCTTAGTGCCAAGGTTCCTACTAGGAAGCTTCTGCAGCCTGGTGAGGTGTGTTACAGAGGGTATCACTGGACATCTGAGCTGGAAGTGATGCCCTGCCCAAGGAAACCTGCCAAAATTCATGCAGAGACGCCTTCATGAACACAGATGCCGCTTCTGGAGACAGTATTTCAAAGCGCTGGAAAATCTACATGCATTCCTGGATTTTACTTTTAAAGTGCTGTCAAGGAAAGAAGGGATTAGAAAAAAGATGAAAGACTAATAAACTGGAGCATCCATGTGATAAGTATTGGAAGCTCCTCACTCATTTGCCAGATGATGAAATGAATAATGAGAACATTTCAGCCTTGATATGATGATTGAGACCATCAAGAGCCCCATTTTGAAGGTGTGAATTAAGGTGAGCTGGGTGTGGAATAATGAGGCGCCCATATGCTGTCTTTAGGCTTACTTTTATCAGGAAAGAAACCAGACTTCCTATTAAAATTCATCCCATTTACATAAACTAAATGTTCATAGCTATCAATCTTAAAAGCAGCAATTTCTACAAAAAAAAAAATCTGGAAAAGACAGGTATCAGAAAAATAACAGTCTGGTGGCAGTTTTATTAAATAAAATTAACAGTCAAGCAAAATTACCCTGTCAAAAGACAGGGGGGGAAAGGTGGTGGTAGAGGAAACCTGGACAATCACAGAAATGCTGTGTTAATAAAAACAATTTTTGCAAATTGAAAACTATTGCAAACACAAGGCTGGCTGCTCTTACTCCTGCACGTTACTGAGGATCAAAATCAGAGATAAGAGTGACTCAGGGAGTGAGCAGGCCAAGACACTCCTAGTCTATAAAAGGTGTGAATGAGCCACACACTTCGATGAGCTTCTACTCCAAAACCCACACAATTATGTAATGATGGTTGTTCAGGACCATGTGCTCCATAACCATTTCCCAGACTTGGAGCACTCAGTTCTTTTGTCCTTCACCATTTTTTAAAGCTTAACTGCTGGCCTGCTCAGCATGCTGGAAGTGCTGCCAGTCAGCATTAAACTTGCACATTGGAGATTTTTTAGCAAAGAATTATGCAATTTTAATGTGCAGTCAGAGGCCTAATGAGTTATTAAATAAGAAGGGGCCAAACGAGTTGCATGGAAGGGCTTGTCGACACAGGAAATCGTCTGAGCATAATTACACCAGTGCAATTATATCAATAAGTTTCCTTGTGTGGCAAGTCCTAACTCATATTTAATAATCAGGTGATGTTTTCACAACTCTCAGTCGGATTTAGCATTGGGCTCATGCAACCTGCGTTTGCCAAGGGGAAGACTCTCTAAAACCATTTTTCTAAAAATATAGTCTCTAAATGAAACTAAGGTGAAGGAAGCCTTATTTGAAAGCATCACTTTGGTTTAAGGTTTCCAATATCAGATAATGGGGCTGCTCTCCCAGATCATCACTACAGGTGGTTTCAGGTACAAACACTGTGCACATTCATTGCTGCCTCCAGGTCAGTCACAGATGCCATCATAGAGATCCAGAGAGGATGCATCGCTCCTCGGGCAAAAAAAGGGATTTAATAACTTGTCCTCAACTACTGAGCAGTTATTTTGCCTCCAGAACTGCAGGAAATAAATAAAATGACAAATGTGTTCATCATGACCAGGTTAAAAAGAACCAAGACCAGCAAAGGAACAGCCTCCAGCAGCTGCTGCAGAGGAGCAGAGGATCAGGAACACAGAACAACGTAGGTGGGAAGGGACCAGGCTGACTTGTCAAGTTTTGAGTATCTCAAAGGACAGAGTTTCCACAACACCTCTTACAACCTGTTCCACCCCCGTGGCAAAATAAACTTGCCTTCTACTCAACTGGAGTTTCCTGTGCTCCAGCTTCTGCCCGGTTCTTGGTGCACCTGCCACAGGTCTGGCTCCATCTGCTCCAAAGGTTCCCCTTAGCCCGTTGGAGAAGCTGGAAGACCACATCACCCCTGCCCCTCCTAAGGCTGAACACACCTGATTCCTTTCACCTCTCCTGGTGTGCCACGTGCTCCTTCCCCCTGCCACCTCGGTGTCCTGTCACAGGGCTTGCAAAAGGGCCATGTCCCCTTCTGGAAGTGCTCTTTGAAGTGGGAGAAAGAGAGACTTGGAGAGGGGACATCCCGCACCAGGGGAAACAGGATTTCCACAAATAGTTATTGAAGTACTAGCAATAGAGGGAATTCAGCAAGAATGTGGAAAACACCCAGTACAGACCCTTGACAGGATCTGTGCAGAGTTTTTATGTATTTTAGTTACACATATATAGTCAAAAGAAGAAAAAAAAATACAGGGAGTTCAGCCTTTTCTTTTTAGAACCCAACTAAAGAAAAACTTGGGGCTGTCTTCAAGTTTTCTGACAGTCTGGTCTTATAAAGAAGTTTAACTTCTGGCTTTCTGTTAAGAACCGTTAGGGAACGATAGGAGAGAGGCTGGCAGTGTTTTCTATGAGATAAGGGAAACCCAAAGCTGCAGCTCAGAGTTCCTTGATATTTTGGGGGCAGAAGAATCTATATGGAACCTGTAAGTCTGTCTGCTGCTCATTAAGGATGTTTTAGAGCATGGAAACCAGAAGCTCTTCAGTCAAGCTATAACATTCTTCATTAGATAATGCACAACAAAAAAATGTTACAGACTTATCTATTAATCTCCAAGAATTCAACAAATCACAAGGACAGCAGAGATGATGTAATCAGATTTTCAGTTATCATTTTTGATGAAATCCCTCTCTAAAGGTTCTTCTGGTCTCTCAGTGAGCGGCTACCACACTTTCTAACCACAGCACATTTCATGTGCCAAGGCGGGCTACAAGAAAAAGGGTTGGCTTAATACTGATGAGCAAAAATGAAGGAGTTGTCCTCATACTTGTTCATATTTTAAGTCCCTTGCATGGCTGTTGAGATGTTTGATGCTACTCTGCCAGATTGCTTCCAATTTCTTAGTGCTGTAGTATGAAACGAAATACCTTAACAAAAAGTCTTAGACAAACAGCACTGCCTTCATAACTGTAATCTCATTATGTTCAGTAGACTACTCCAGACACCATTTCATTGAATAACTTTCACAGTTTCAAGCAAGATTAACTCTCAAGTCAACCCTTTTACCTGCTGAAAGATGTCCCTGCCCACAGCAGGCAGTTTGGACAGGATGATCTTTAGAGGTCCAACCCAACCCATTCTGTGATTATTTTGTCTGGAATAAAGAATCAGTTACAGATCTGCAGCTTCCTTGATTACCCTGATTCATTTTTGACCTCTGTGAAATACAGACATGATCTCTTCACAGTGCCAGAAGTGATGTTCACTGAGACCAGAATCACTCCCACACACCAACGGTGTGAGCTGCAGCCACAGATCAAAGGGAGAGGCGAGACATCAATCCTGCTTCCTTTTAAGTCAGGACCATATTTCAAAGAAGAATATGTAAGAACAAAAGAATTGAAGAGGAAGAGATCAAGGCTCCAGCAGAAAGCAGCAGGCAAGAAACTAAGAATGGATCCTTCCAGCCCACAAGCTGCTTCTGGACAATGTCAACTAGCAAAAGACACCAAGTGTTAGTACTTTGCTTTCCTCCCACATTCTCCTTGCAGCCTTGACCTTCAAAGTCAGCCTCCAAATTTTTGAATACCAACAAGCTGCTTCTCACCACCTACAAGTGGGGTGGGCAGTGGCAGAGCACCACCGGAGCACTCAAAGTGCAGAACTTCCATCCTCACTGCTCACAAACCAGGTGCCTGAACCCATCCCTGCATGTGGAATTTTACCAAGTCCTACCATAACCCTTCTTAAGTGCCATGGAGAAATGCTTTTAATTACAAGCTGCAGTTTGAATTAAGTCATCCAAATAGCGAGCCTCATCCAAACAATGGAGGGATGCTTACAGCTCACCCACAAGTCAGCAGCCCAGTTTGAAGTTAAATGTGAATTCAAAGTACAAAATAACTCCATCTTCAGACAAACCTCTACTCAATGAAGGGGGAAATGGAGAACATTCTTAGTGCTATTTATCACACTTGACCATCATGATTCATTCCCTTTTCCATGCCTTAGAAAATTATGTTGAACTAATTCCAGATGTCTTTCCTAACAATTTGAAATACAGAATATAATGGTATTTTCTGCATTCATGAAGAGCAATGCCTCCATTCAATACAATCTCTGTTCTTTGACATTTCGAAAGACCCAAAGTGAATAAACACATCTTTTAAAAGGGAACAAAAAAACCCAATCCACCTACTAGCACCTATTGCTCCCTTCAGGCTGCTTCTCCCCTAAAGAAAGTAAGACCAGAAATTCCATATTCACCATCCCATATCATGCTTTCCTTACCCCTTGCTTGCATTTAGGTTAGGAAAGAAATGTGGCTCCCCCTCCTTTTGTGCTACCTGACACTTGGAACTACAGAGGTGTGTAGGAAACAGCCCAACTCACCCTTCACTGCGTTTACTTATTTTTGTTTCGTTTTGAGTCACTACAAGGCTGGTAAAGCACAACATCTTTATGCATCAGGATTGACCCTCCCAAAAAATTTAACACACAGGCTGAAGTTTCCATCACTACTTGGTGTGAATGTGAGACAGACAAGCACTTCCATTCAGTCCCCAGGAGCCACAGCCAATCCAGCTGCTGCCAGGTGCAGAGCTGAGCTCAGCCAGAGGTACTCGGCCCCAGCCCCATCATTAGGTACTTCAACACCTTCTGCACACACCAACTGCCATCACACAACACCGTGAGAACTGTACAGCTCACCCTGACACTCCATTACCTCTGTATCTCAGGCTCTCAGAGATTTTTTTTTTCTTCCTTAGAAACAGTAAGGACTGGTCTCTGCATCACAGCCCACGAGCAGATGTTGGATAGATTAAATCACCTGAACCAGAGTCAGAGTTCTCAGCAGTGCTGCTCCCGCAATGCTTTTCCCTTCCCCTGCCATCACACTCCATGGCTCTCCTGCACTTTGAGAGCCATCAGTGCCCACATGCACACCAGCCCCACTCAATGAGCTCTAAGGGCTCGGGCTCTATTCCATGGCCACTGGCATGGTTTTCCAAGTGCTGTGCCTCACCAGCTGGGAACTGGTGCCACAGAGGCCCCAGATCCCCGTTCCCTGTGGGATTCGCATTGTGCACAACTTAATGAAACACAGAAGGGATTTGTCCTCAGCTAATTAAAGAAAGAAGCTAGGATGGTTCTGTTTTGTGCTGCACCTTTGCAATCACATCTCATACCCACACAAGACTTTGGCTGGCAGTGTTTTTGTGTAAAACCTAAAACTAAAAATTAAGTTGTCTTCACTCCTAAAAACTTTTTAATATACAAATTCAGCTGTAGAGCTGTAACTCAGAAGTAGTCATGTCTTCCTTGAATAAAAAAATCTTTTCCCGTGCCCACACAGGATTAATCTACAAACACATGAACACTCTCGTGGTTTAGTTTCAGAATAGAAAAATTCCCAGTTAAGAGCTGAGGTTATGCTTTATTTTATCATTTTAGAGAGTGAAAGCAGCTGTAGCAGCATCTTCAACATCCAGTAGTATCTCCTGTGGTTGCCAGAGATAGGGCTGTGGTTTTCAGCATCACTGCAAAGAGGGCAAAATGTAGGTTCCTAATAGTGGAATAACTGAGACATTACAGAGTGTAGGCTGGCAGCAGAACTCCCCTATCAGAGTTTTTTTTCCTATTACACCTCAGGGTTTTTTCCTCCACCTGCTTCTTGTAAGCAACTGATGTTCTCATATGACTTGATACAAACCAAAACTCAGCTATGAAAGGTAAAAAAAGTCACATACAAGTTTGCTACAGAGAGGCCTCCCTGGAATTTGACATTAAAGGGAATTTGCAAGTCAAACAATAAGGAAAAAACCCACCACTACTGTATTCTTATCACACAACGAGACCCAGACAACAAAGCTTCATTTCCTTGCCCTGGTGGGAAGTTTCCTCCTTCTGAAAGAAGCTCTGACTTTTTAAACAACACACCCTTATGCAAATATTCTGAATCCCTATGAGTTATTCCTAAGCATTCCCTCATTAAACACTGAAGCTCTTCCCAAAATGAAATGCACTGGTTCACTGAGAAATTAATTCTTCTGCATTGTCATTTCTACATGAATCTGGATTTCTTCTCTATTTTATTTTTGTTTTGCTTGTGGTTTGGAGGGTTGGTGGTTTTTTGGGTTTTCTTTTTAAACTTATGTCTCTCAGTAGATTCCTCAATAGAAATATGTAAGTCAGCAGAGCTGAAGTTGACAAGTAGTATTATTTGAGAAACCTTAGGTTCCACTGGAAGTTAAAAACCACAAACAAGAAGCCCCCTGCTCTCCCAAAGCCTTGTCCTCTGTGAGGATTTCAGAGATGATGGAGGAGTATGATGGGGCAAGAGTGTATAACCAACAGAGAAATTGATTAAAAAAAGAACCCCTCAAAAAAACAGTAGAAAGGGAGCATTCAGTGCAAACCACAAGCTGTATGAAAGGACAATGAAATAAGTTCATTATCAAAGTCAAGAACACAGCAACATTTAGACAGGAATTCACCCTCTGTATGAACAGACGCCTGTCCTTTAATAGCAAACACTTGTTAAACAAGTTTTAGAAGGTATATAAAGAGGCCCCAGTAATAATTATGTTTTAAAGTTTTATTCATCTACATGACAGGCTGAACTTCAAACAATATACTGATTGATCTAGCTAAGCCAGTGAAACCTCCCCTCTTGGGAATTCTTCTAAAATTGGCTTATTTAAAATAAATCTAAATTAGCACATCCACACACACTTCCTACTACTAAATTAAAATTTAAATTTCACCATTTTCTCACATTAATGAGCTCTGTGGTAAATTTCATGACTAAACTAGGAACATAAAAAAAGCATCACTGAGACAAAAAGTTGCAATGCTCTGACCTCTGATACCAGCAGCTCAAACAGAGCCACCCACGGTGTCCAACACTGCCACTCCTCAGTGGCCACAGAAGAGTTACATTTTTCCTAGACTATATACAAAACCATCAATATCACTTGACACACATAAGTTTCAAAAGTTAATTTTAAAGCTTCCCAAGACAACATGCTGAGATTAGTTTATTTCTTCAAAAAATGAAAACTTCAGTTTTGCTCTGCATCCCCTCTTGTCACACCCAACACAGGGTGGAAGTGACACAATGAGACATAAAATTCAAGTACTGTTTAAACACACAGTCTTCAGACTTACACATGTTTTATGGAATTATGCTCTATGGGATTTAACTCTTGACACAGGTGCAAGAGTTAACATTAAGAATATTCTCCACCTTCTGATTATAAAGCAGCTTGTAAAAGGGAATTAAATCAGGTTTTGCTAGAAGAGCTTTTGGGAAAAACTGCAGAGCCCAAACTGCAGGTGTCTGGAGTTATTCTGCATCTCTGAAAAGTGAAATATTTTAATGCTTCTCCCAAAGAGAGAGATTTGCATGACTGCAGACTTATTAATGTGGAGATCTGGTCCCCAACAACTTCACTGCAGGTGGCAATAAACTCATATAAAACAAGACAGAACACAACTGAGCAGCACTACAAAAAACAGAACAGGACAAACAAATGACAATAGGAGAGAACAAATTACTCTCACCACACCTGTGATTAAAAACATAAATAAATCTGTTTCACAACCCAAACAGTAACAAAACTTGGTAGCACTGTGGACAGCTCAATGAGAACCCAATTCAAAAGAAAAAGCAAGCTTTGGACTGATTTGATTATGCCAGGATCCGCAGTACTTTCCCATCTAAATCAATGGCTTGCTTCCACCTTGGCTGTGTCCAGTTTTGTGAGGTCATACAGTAAAAAAATAAACCCAAACAAAACTTTTCTTCCTAGAAAGCCTCGGCACCAGGTACCATGTGGCTTCACAGCTGCAGCACAGCTATAAAGCAGGGCATTTAGGAGAAGTAATTTTGCTTAATATGAAATGCAAAGAGAGAGTACAGAAACAGATGAAATAATACTCACACTACAAGTTTTTATTTGAAAGCACCAAGTTTACTCTGAAAAGAGAACAGTAAAGGCAAAACAATTGAAACAGAAAGGTTAAAATGAATTGCTCCAATCTGGTGCTCACTAAACAGACTAAAAGACACCACTCATTAAAACAGTCCTGAGTATATAAAAATACAGGCATTACCTCAGTCTTGAGGAGTAAAAAAAACACCACTTCCTGGACAGTACTAGAAAGTCTCTTCAAAGCACAACTTCTTAGAAACAGCTACCAAAGGGACTCACAAATTACAGCTCTGGTGTAAAACATGAGACACACTACACAAATTCAGTCTGCCTGGGATTGATATTGTTCAGGTCTGTCTTTTCCCAATTTTTGCAGTATAAAACGTATAACGAAATTTTTAAGTTCAAATTTGGGTATTACAAGATATGTGGTGACAAAAAAAACCAAACCAAACATCCCCTTGCACTGAATTCTAAGTGTCGTGCTTCCCTAGTCAATAGGGTAAGAGCTATTTTACATTCTAGTGGGCTGCTTTGTGAGCACATCAGAAAGGATGCAAGATACTAAAACAAATTAATTAGACAATGCATGGAACAGATCCTACCCACAGCCACTACAGTTAAAACTACGTAATATTTTCCACCAGCTTTTTTTTTTTTCTCTAGTTCATAACTTACCAAAAATAAGATAGTGGAGGCTGACTTTTCTTCATTTTCAGATTTAGCAATAATTTCTGGTAGGCTGAGTATTAGAAATTTCATCACTAAAAACAGGACCAAGTATTTTGCTTAAATATGAAGTAAGGGAAGCAAAACACAACAAAATTTTGACAGGCCTTACAAGTTCTGTGAAGCTGTCGTCAGTACAGGCTGAGCCAACGTGAACAGGACTTTCATCAGGCATGCAAAGTCCCTAATTAGTTAAAACTACCTGTGTTTGCAAAGCCAATTTAACAGAAGTTAACTGCATTCATCGGCTCAATGCTGGCAATTTCTGGAAGGGCAGAAGCATTTAGAAGGGCTGGTTTCTGAAATGGAAAAATCTCTCCCTCCCATACAGTTCTAAGGCGTAGAAGAAGATCAGATGATCATCTAAGATATTTTCTCTTATTCAGTTAAAGCATTTATATGCCTTTCCTACCCTTCTGTGAAAGAGAGGCAGACTGGTGGTGATAGCAGTGAAGGAATGGGTACAAATTGTGAAAAAGGAACTTTCCTGGAAGTCAGGAAGGTTGGGATGTTCCTCTGCACTGCTCCTGTACATTACAATGCACCACCAAGTACGTACAAGCACACAGCAACTCTGCAAAAGTGAAAAACTTCAAGATGAAGTAAGAGTAAGTACACAAAATCCCATATAATTGCAGAGTCAGCAAGAGAATCGCTGCAGAAAAAGATGTTTCACTTTTCAAGAGCAAATAGCATAGCTCAGTTCACCAAGGCAAGGAGAAAGTCTGGTGACACATCTGACACCACCAATTATCTTTCCATCAAACCACCTCATCTTTAAGCCACCTGAAGACAACACAGTTATCTGAGGCAACATAATGATATAGAATTTTTCTTTCCTTAGAAAAACATATTGATCATGACAAGAATACATTTGAAAAAGTCATGCTGTGTTTTGTAGGCTGTAACTCTGTCAAATGCAATTTCAATTTCAGCAAATCCCTCATGCAAAAAGGAAGAGATCTAAGGCTGTATATGAAGTTCTCATTCCCTCCTCTATGTGTGGCAGCTTAAGAGGAGTTTCAGCATTAATGTACTGTCTAAAATTAAGCCAAAGAAACCAGATGATTCTGTGACAGCAGCAGCAGAGGAAGACCAGGTCCACATACACCCCCAAAAGAACAGAAAAAGCCTTTTCAAGAAGAGAACAGCAGACCTTTAACAGGGGGTTCAGGGGAGCTCTTGTTGCCACTGAAACACAAGTTAAGAAGACACTGGTGGAGTTAAATTCCACCAGATGAAGATTTTGTTATTTCTACTACTCCAGTTAAGGCATGAGCACATCCTTCCCTGCACCACATTTTAAGACTGAAGAGTCCCAAAGAGAATCAACATCAAAAATCTTCAAGAAAATATATGGAAGGTAAAAAAAAGTACATGGACTGAAAACCAAAACAGACTTACAAGTTTCAGCAGTCTATTCACAATTTTAAAAGGGTAACTTAAAACTAAATGACAAGAAAATAACTTTAGTTCCACTGATTTGATAAAGTTGCTTCTTGTGCTGGGAAAAAAAGGTGGCATTTCACACACAAAGTCATAATCAACTTCACACTCTTGTTCAGACAACTGCTGCCTCAACAATAAATTAAGACCTTCATCATCAGGCAAACCCAAATACCCTCTCAAAGAATAAAGAATAAATCTGTGGTGTGCAAAGTTTAGAATTTATAAATACATTAAGACCTACAAGTGCAAGTTTCAGAAGTTTATACAGCTTTTACTCAAGTCTTTTAACTGAATGACAGTATTTTTATTATGCCACTTCGACATTTTTCTGTCCTTCTAAAAAAAGGTACACCAAAAAGCAGCAGCATCAGAATTTTTCTTTAAAAAAGAATTCCCCCTCAGATTTTCAGATTTTTTACTTTTCACACTTTCTTGAAGCTGAAAAAAAAAGAGTATGGACATAACATCACAGCAAATTTGACAGCAATTCAAGGACTCAGTATTTGGGAGAAAGCAAAAGGGATCATTAATTTCCTACTTATGGAAACAAGTGTTTTCATGACAACCCCTTCATGTATAAAAACCCATCTTACTCCTGACATAACATCATGTTTGAACAAACTTTCCACATTCAGCATCAATTTTCTGAAATCTGTCAGATATGGCCTCCTAACTTGCTTGATACTGTTTCCAGAAAAAGAATTAAGACTAAAATAGCAAACGCTGTGGCAAATCGAGCGATCCCTCTGGCAGGAGGCCAGCACCAGGGGCACCCTCGGAACGGGCTTGGCTGCAGAGTCCAGTTTGGCAATAGCAGCCGGGAGAGTGAAGCAGCTCCTGAGCATCGGCAGCAGCCCGAGAGGGCAGCGGCTGCAGGATCCGGATCCAGCGGAGATGAATGGAGCCTTTCCTTGGTGTCAAGGATGTGCTGACAGACCTGGAGAGGCTGCAGCTCTCGTGTGTTCACAGCAGCTCTGGCACGGTGAGGGCTTGTAAACCACACTTCTGCTCTCTCCTCCGAGCAGGATTTCACATACAGTGGTTTTGTAGTTTTCAGATTAACGTGTGGAAGGGGACTTGGCGGTCCCTGCTTCCAGGCTGGTTCACCGAACAGCCACGCTGTAATAAAAATCTCCAAGATGCCCTGCCTTGTGTGTGGAGTGGAGCAGGAAGCCGCCTGGGCTGCCAGAAGCCACTGTGCTCTCCGTGGATGATTTCACAGGAAGGAAGCAGAGCCTCACTCACCATGTGGAGAACAACTCGCAGCTCCTACCCCGGCACAGACACGGCCACTGCCCAGCGCCGCGCAGGGGGAAAGGGCTGAGCCACACTGATAAAACTCGGAAGTAAACAAGACACGAGATGAGCTTGGCTGGAGGCAGCAGAACAGCAGGAGCCCGAGACACACACCAGTGACAACACACAGCCACCTAGAACTTGGTGAAAGTACAGCAGTGTCAGGAACCCGGGGTTAAGAGGTTGTTGTTCCAGGAAGGGGAAAACATTCTTTCATACTGAACTGGGTCCCTGATGGCAAACAGCAGCCACCAACCGGGAGATCATTCCAAGTGAAAGGGAAAGTGGTAGGATCGGATAGAGAGTGAATAAAGAGACTCCCACACGTGAAACTACTCTCAGCTCATATGTTGGTAATATTTTTAATTATCTGTCTCCTTAAGCACAATTTCGAACAAGATCTATCACCAGGAGGTGAACACAGCAACAGCCCGATATGAGCCACCATGAGCACCTGTAAACTCAAAGTGTTACTGTGCCTGAGCAAGAGAACCCGACACCAGAAGCCACCAAAGCATTACATCTATAGTTCTGCACAGTCATCGGCACTGAAATGTGCAAATTATTTACACACGAAAGCAGAATCCTGAACATCAGTCTGAACACACAGAGCTGTAGAGATCTGTCTCCCTACTGTGCTAGCAAGAGCCTGGTGAGAAAGTAAAAACAGAGGAGCTGTACTTCAAGAGGAAAATAATCATCCTGATTGTCTTTCTTGATTATTGCCCCTTCAAGAGAACCAAATCAGAGAGAAAATAAAAAGGAAAGAAAAATAAAAAAGCCAGCACCTGTGGATCCCAAGACTTAATGCTTTTACAGAAGCGTCTGTAAGAGGAGCAGTAAAAGACATCTCAGTTACAACTCCTGTATTTCCCTACACTACTCTTTGCTAGATTATCTGCCTAAGGAAAGAGATTTTATGCCAAATCCTTGAGAACAGCAGCATAAAATAAAGTTCCATTTATTTTGAAACTTTTCCAGAAGAAAACTAGGTGCCAGTCACCCAAACACTGTTGTTTCTACATAAGAATTCTCAACACAGAAACGGCCCAACACTAAAAAGGAAAAAACATTGTCGCATATGAACTGCAGAAAGTCGCACAGTATTAACCTGTATTTCCCCAAAGTGATATTAAACGTCCCTAAGAGAGTTGGTAATCCTGCTCTGCACGTCCACCTTTCCTTTGCTCCCAGATCTGCTCATACGACAGAGCCTGAGGACACCGAACGCTGCCCCTCTCCTCTCCCAGCCCTCCCGACATGCGGACGCTTCACCCGCACCTCCGCAGCACAACTATCGCAGCGCGGCCGCTGACGAACACGCGGCCAGCCGGGAATCCCAGGATGGAGCCGGGAGGGAGGAAATGGAGACCCCGGTCCGCAGCGGGAGCTGCGCCGGCCTCGGGGCTCGGCAGAGGGAGGGGGGAGCGGGGCAGGGAAGGCGACCCTCCCCTCAGAGGGGCCTCCGGACACGCGGCCCTGCCCGAGGTGGTGGCGGCGCCCTGACCCTCCTTCCTCCCCCGGCCAGCGCGGCCGCCGCTCCAGCCAGGCCCGAGCCGGGGGGGGCGAGGCGCTCCCGGGGCTCCTCACGGACACGGACCGGGAAAACCGCTCCGGGGGAGCGCAGAAGGGAAACAAACCCGGGCGAAACCTCACCGGGTCCGGCGGAGGGGGCTCCCGGGTACATGTCTCCGTGTGCGGCGGCGGAGGCGGCAGCAGCGGCTCCAGGGGAGGGCACGGGGGAGGGAGCGAGCCCGAGCCCCGGCTACGCTGTCGGGGGAAGGGGAGGAGGAGGAGGAAGGGGAGGGGGGAGGGAAAGAAAAGGGGAGAGGAGAAAAAAAAAAAAAAAGAAAAGAAAGAGGGAGGAGGAGGAGGAGGAGGGCCGGGAATCCAGGTTACTCGGCGGCACTGAGGAGCGGGGAGGGGAGGAGGAGGAGCCGCGGGGTCACGGGGAAGGGGCGCTCCGCCCTCCGGCCCGGGCGGGCGGGAAGCGGCAGCAGGACAAGGATCAGCAGCGCTGCCGAGCCGAGGGGCCCCGCTCCCCGCCTGCAGCGCCGGCTGAGCTCTGACCACGGAGTCACAGAATCAGCCAGGTTGGAAAAGTCCTCGGAGATCACCGAGTCCAACCTGTGACCGGACATCACCACGTCAACCAGAGCAGAGCACGGAGTGCCATGTCCAGTCTTTCCTTAAACGCCTCCAGGGATGGTGACTCCACCACCACCCTGGGCAGCCCATTCCAATGTTTAATCACCCTCGCTGTGGAAAAACTCCTCCTAATGTCCAACCTAAACCTCCCGTGGCACAGTTTAAGACTATGTCCTGTCATCCTGCGGCTTTCAATGAGACCTTGGGAAATGACTGTGTACCTCTAGCACTGTCTCTGCTACCTCTCCCTGTTACATGTTTGAAAGGAATGCTGGAATTATATCAATATTACATATACTGCTGGATCTTGAATTAAATTTGGATTTGATTGTTTAACTTCTTTTATTCCTCCTGTTGCTCTGAAAACCTCAGCTTGGTTACCTCATGGATCCCACACTTCCATACCACATCCACTTTTAGTCATATCTATGAAACCCAGCTGTGGTGGGGTTGCTTTATTGTCTTGTACAACCAGATAATGTCCAGAACACTACACGTGTAAAGTTTGATACAGCCAGATAATGTCTGGTTGTACGTATGTAAAGCTTACTACTGGGAAATACAAACTAGAAATGATGTGAAAGAGGCAGAGTACTGATCAGTATGATGTACTGAGATCCTGGAGATATCCCTGAAGGGATTTAAAAGACATGGATATGGCATGTGGGGACATGGGTTAGTGATGGGCTTGGCAGTGCTGGGTTAATGGTTGGACTTGATGGTCTTACATGTATTTTCCAATTTAAATGATTCTATGATTCCACATTAGTGATGATAATTCCTGCAGGAACTGTCATCTTTTTGGAATCACCTAATTGGTATCTCTTTCTTTCAGGAGAAGAAAGTAGGAAAAATAAAGTTAAACCTGCTAAGGAAGCAAAAAGGAAGTTAATGATGCTCACTTCCACTGGAGTTACCTACAGAGTTCCAGCCCAGCCATGATCTATACTTTCAATCACCTCCTCCATGTTCATGTGGAAGCCTTTAAAAAATTCATGCCGTTTTCGACCCAAAACAGTCAAGCTCCGTCAAAGTCAACTGAACTCCTTCACCAAGTATTATCTGCCAAAGGACAAGGCAAACATACAGCTTGCAGTGTTCATCAAGATAATTAATATCCTTCTTCATCAATTTGTATTTCAAGTGATACAGAAGCATCTCACTGTTCCAAAGTATTTACTCTTCCCTTTGGGTCAAACTTGCAGATATTCAAGGGCTGCTATTAACAGCTCAGCTTTCACTTTGAGCGAACTGTTCCTGAAACCATTGTCACCACTAGAGTTTCCACTGGAGTGATTTTGGATTTGTCTCCATTCCAGGCTCCTCAAATTGCTGGGAAGCAAAGATTTACCCGTAACTATAAACAAATAAAGGACAAAATTATGGGTCAACTTTAGTTTTAAAGTAAAGCCAAGCAGCTCTAGCAAAAAGATAAACAAGAGAGCTGGCAAAGGGGTTGCTGTTTTCCTCTCTTTGAGGAGCTGGGTAACATTTTTGCACAACCACCAATAATTTCTGGTTTATGCTACATAACCTGACTAGAGGCTGAAAAAAAAAGGTGGATGGGGAGAAATCCCCAAAAACAAGAGCCACAAGAGAGTTATCTGAGGCACATCTGGCCTTTCTGCTGAGGTGGCAGGGGAAAAGTATGCAGTCTCTGTATCAACATCTAATTTTTTAATGCTATATTTAAACCAATCTCTTCAACCTGATTAGAAATGTAACTTCCTCTAAGATCAGACATATTATAATGCCTGTTAGACCTGCATTTAAGAGAAAAAGGGCATAAAAATATACTAACAACTTTCTGGAAATGTTCACTGGACTAATTTGGTCACCCTGACTATCAGCACTGACTTACACTGAAGCTAAAAGTCCACTGTGGTACTGTGGTAGCAGTTTGAACATAACAAGCTAAGAAGCATCAGAAGACAGGTGAAATATAAGGGGAGGTTTATAAGGGGAGGTTTTCTCTCTGGCTCCACAGGATCCTCTGCAATTGATTTCAGAAGTTCCCTGAAAAACAGAGATCCTGAAAATGGCAATTAATGCCTCGGACATCCTAGAGTACAACATACTTGTACTGATTTAAAGCTGATTTCTCTGGATTTAGCACTTCATAAGCAAAAGAATTTTGCTGTAGACTGTAGGACTGTAGAACTGCACAGTCAGCTAAATAATGAATTAGTTAAATTGTCTTATTTAAGCACTGTTTTCCCATGTGGAAGTGCTGCTGTTCCTCAGGTATATTTTCATGGTACTGAGCACTTCCAGCAGCATTTCTGTGCATCTGAGGAAAGAGTTCCAGCTTTCTTCTGCTTCTGTTCACATACTCATTTTGGGCCATGTCACTTGCTTTATTCCCAATGCCTTCTGTCACTGACAACTGCTGTTTTGGAGCACAGTGAAACCTAATTATGTCTTACTGGGCCATTTCACCCAGAAAAGGCCTCAGTTCTTGAAAAGGTTTGTTCTGAAAGAGAGGTTTGAAAGCTCTGTAACAGCATTCTTTTATGCATGCTCTTTATATGCTGTATTAACAATTACATGGTAGTATAAGAACAGCTGCTTAAACACTTAAAATTAGGTTCTTCTAAAGAAAAAAAAAGAGTGATGTTGGGCACAATACCTGTCTTAACTGCTGGATTTCAATATGACATTTCTTAGTATTGATATCTGTCACAGAAGAAATTATTAATTTTGGAAAAGAACATGTTCTAATCATTCTAGAAGCAAAGATGGTATTTAGGAGCAGCATTTAAAAATAATTTATAACAGCAGGAGCAATCTAGGGAAAATATTTTATATATAAATAGGCCAGTGACAAATGATGAAGCTTTTCTTTTGATGAGAAACCATACATTGATCTCCCTAAGTAACAACCCTTCCCATTTTAAACTGAATTAATTTTAAAACTCCAGAGTTTATAAATGTCTGGCAGTCATTGCTTACAATGATACAGCAGCAAAAATTTTTGCTCAGAGCTGAAAGATGTAAATTTTATTCTTGACTTGGAGGGGATTTAAGCTTATGTTTGCCATCTCTCAACTGGCCTAACTTTTAAGATATTATCCTGGAGCACGTGCATTAGATCTGTCACACATTCTGTGTTCTGCTTTGCATAAGCTTTTAAAATCAGAACCAAAGTGAAGAAGTCCATGGCTCTGTGCTCTGATGTGTTCACATTTTACAAAGATTTTGGGGGTTCCGGTCGCCTGCTCAGCAACTGATTCTTATTATAAAAATTAATGATTTAACAACAATTAATCCATGGTGGAGGGACCAAAACCTGATTTTTGTCTTTCTATACTCAGATGACTGTCTCAACCACTGTTACAAAGCTGCATTTGATTTCTTTTGTCAAATGAATGGCAATAATTATTTATTTAAAAAAAAAACAAAAAAAAACAAAAAAACAAAAAAAACCACCAAAACCAACAAAACCAAAAACAACCAAAAACAAAACCAACCAAAAATACTTATTATCATTAGATTACTAACTTCAGTTCACTCAAAAAGACAACTTTTCCGGGTGATCAGAGCAAACAATGCAACAATTCAACATGATGGAAAAGATGCAGCACCACCTATTGGGGGATGTGTTACACACGCTGGTTATTACAGTTTTAAGTAGTACCAGAGTTTTGTTCTTCATTGTAAAGACCTGATTACAAGGAAAAATAAACCAAAACAAACAAACCAAAACACCCAACTAGGAATGAAAAGGAGTTTTCAAAAAGATTAAAGAAGCAAATACTGTACCTGAGACTGTTCATCAAGAAAAAACCACATCCCTAAGTGCCACACCTACGTCTTTTAAATACCTCCAAAGCTGTTGGCTCAATCCCTTCCCTCGGCAGCCTGTTCCAATGCTTGACAATCCTTTCCATGCCGAAATTTTTCTTAATGGTGAATCTAAACTTCCTGAGCACAACCTGAGGTCATTTCCTCTCATCCTATCACTTATTACCTGGGAGAAGAGACCGACCCCCCACCTGGCTACAGCCTCCTGTCAGGCAGTTCCTTCCCCAGCTCTGCTCCTTTTCTTCAGACAGGCTCCAGCACCTCGATGTCCTTCTCATAGTAAAGAACCCAAATCTGAACGCAGGACTCGAGGTGTGGCCTCACCAGTGCTGAGTTCAGGGGACAATCACTGCCCTGGTCCTGCTGGCCACGCTTTGCCTTTGCTCACTGAGAAACCGCAGCCTTGAGAGCTGGAGGGAGGCGGCTTAAGAAGGGAAGAGTCACCTCAGGAAGGTTATAAGCAGCAACAAAATAGTTAAGCAAGGACAGGGAAAGAGAAAGGAGCTGTCAACTTCGGGTCTCCTTGGTAAAGACCTCTTGAGTTTGACCACTTTGATGACCACCAGAGGCCTTGGTCATATTCTAATGATCAGACATTAGCTCTGTAGTGCTGCACACTCACAGATAATTTAGGACGAGGTGCTAAGGACTGATTGCTTTGTGTACGATAATGACGGATCTTGCTGATGCTTTCATCTTTCTTGGCAATGCACAAGCACATCAGCCAGATCTCTGCCACTGCTCTTTACCATCCATCCTCCAAGTGTAAAATATCCACCTCGGGGAACTTTCACAGCCAAGTTATTTGTTTTGTTTATCATGAAGACAGCCCTGTGTGATCCTGTAACAGCTTGCTACATACACAGCTGTATCATCATCCTAAACCTCACCACCCTGGAAATAACTCACTGCCCTGGAATTGTAGAATACACAGAAGAATGTAAGGGGGTTTTGTTGGTTTTTTAAAGCCTCCATCTGTTTGCTGTAGATTCATCCAGAACAGAGACTTCTGCTCCAAAAGGATGGCGATGTTACACACTAACAGCACAGACCGTTACAGGATCAGAGGTGAAAAGCACACACCACTGCCAGTTTCTAGACCCTTGGTCTGCTTTGTTAACTGGCTTTATTAATTGAGCTTTAAACCTTCATTAATTAATTAATTAAGCTCTATTAACCAGCAATCCTGATCAGATACCTAGGCTTCCAAGAGCTTTAGGAAGCAGAAAAATTGGGGTTACTTTTGGTGCTTTGCTTTCTTATTACACAGTGATTTGTTTTCATCAGAACTTTATTCTGGGCTCCTACAGAGCAGCTTTATCAGTGTCACTCAATAGATGCAGCAAGACAGCCATGAAGCAAGGATGCAGGCAAATCTCATCTAATTAACATCTTTGCCAACCAAAGCCTAAGCTTACGTGAATGTCACATTTAAATTTTAGGTACTCATATTTTATTTTTTAACAACCCATCAGCATTTCTAATAATTTCTAATCATCCAATCATGTTATATCAGAACTGTTATTAAACCACGTCTATTAAACCTGTATTTTGTTGTTTGCTTGCACACTTCCAGTACTCATCTCCCAGGCCAGCGTCATTTGCAAGTTTATTTGATTGAAGAGGAATCTTATTTCTCTGTTGCTACTTTTCAGTCAGATCATCATCTCATGGACCACTGGGACAGCTCTGAGGGCTTTTGCACAGACCCNAAGAGGAATCTTATTTCTCTGTTGCTACTTTTCAGTCAGATCATCATCTCATGGACCACTGGGACAGCTCTGAGGGCTTTTGCACAGGAGACCGTGGCAACCCTGGAGTGAGGGACAGACAAGGCAGGCTCATGCAAGTCCCTGTGAAATCCCATCCTCAAGCACACAGCAATGACACAGCTTCCAGGATATTACACCCCAGTGGAAAGGTGCATTTATTTGCTACTTGAGTTAGGTAAAAATATATAGACAATTGCCCTGTGCCTTGAATAGGAAGTTTAAGTAAATACTTAAATTCAGAGCTGGTGACCCCACTAGTAGGGATAAGCACCCACAAGTTAAGCCCTGCAACTCTCTGCATTTATCATCACCAGCAGTGAGTAGTGTTAGATCTTTGTTTAGTGAAATTCTCAGCTGGTTTTGATCCTTAGGGAGGGATGGATACTAGAGGTCAAGTCCCTCTTGCCTACCTCAGTTTTTACTTGTAATCGTCTAATAAATCCTCAGATTTCTGTAAAGGAGCACTACAAGAGCAGGCTGGTGGATACACTTTGCTGGTAATGGAAAATTGTCATTTTAGGATTCTAAGCTTTCAAGCTTTTTGCAATTTTTTTGGAATAATTTTCCTTAAGCTTATTTTTGATAGCTTGTCTTGTTTGGTTTGGGTTGGAAGGGACCTTTGAAGGTCAGACAGCCCAGCCCCACTGCAGTGAGCAGGGACACCTGCACCTAGATCAGATTGTTCAGAGCCCTGTGCAGCCTGGATGGAATCCCATCCCTCAGGCATGTCAGCCACACCACTGAGCTTGGAGTCATCTGCAAATCTGCTGAGGGTGCACCTGATCCCCCTGTTCATGTCTTCGATGAAGATTTTAAGCCATACTGGTGCTAAACAGAGCCCTGAGGGACACAGCACTGACCTCACTGGGCAGTGGATCACTGCGCTGTGGATGTGACCACCCAGCCAATTCCTTATCCACTGAATGGTCCCATAAAACCCATCTCTCTCCAATTAGACAGAGGGAAGTTGTAGGGGACAGTGTCAAAGGCTTTACAGAAGTGCAGACAGGTGACATCCATAGCCCTTCCCTTGTCCACTGATGTGGTCACTCCATCACAGAAGGCTCCTCGGTTGGTCAGGCAGGACTTGCCCTTGATGGAGCCGTGGCTGTCCCAAATCACCTCCCTGTCCTCCAGGAGTGCCTTAGCACAGCTTCTAGGAAACCTGTTCCATGACGTACCCAGCCACCGAGGCGAGGCTCATCAAATGCACATCTGTCAAGAAGACAAAAAAAAAAACAAACCCAGAGAATATTTATTTTTCACAATCTGATGATTCCTTTGGAGCAAAACTCTGGAATTTGCACAGGCTCATCAGAATCACAGAATTACAGAACCAGCCAATGGGTGAGGGTGGAAGGGACCACAGTGGGGTCATCTGGTCCCACCTCCCTGCTCAGGCAGGGCCATCCCAGAGCACAGGCATGGGATTGTGTCCCGACAGTTCTGGAATATCTCCAGTGAGGGAGACTCCACACCCTCTCTGGGCAATCTGTTCAGTGCTCAGTCACTGCACAGGAAAGTTCTTCCTCATGTTCGGGTGGAAAAAATTAGGCTGCACAGTTCTGCACCAAGGGCTTATTCTGCACCTTTTCTTCCCGTGTTATTACATATAGAAAATGGAGTGTTTAGCGAGGCAGTGAGACTTGAAATGGGGGGGAGGAGGGGGGGCTTGGGTCCCTCAAGCTGTGCCAGAGAGGTTTAGTTTGGATCCCGGGAAAATTGCCTCCGCAGAGTTTTCCAGCCCTTGCACGGGCTGCCCAGGGCATGTGGAGCCCGCATCCCTGAAGGGATACACAAACCGTGTGGATGTGGCACCTGGGGACGCGGGTGTGCCTGGCAGTGCTGGGGGAGCGGCTGGAGCCGGTGCTCAGGGATGTTTGTGGTTTTTAGGAATGAATTATTCCCTGTGAGGGCGCTGAGGGATAAAGGCGGGGGGGGAGGGGGGTGGAAGGGAAAAGGGAAGGACCGCGCGCGCGCACCCGCCATGCGCGGCGGGTCACGGATGTGACGTCATGGATGACGTAACACGCGGTGCCATTATAAATCCGCACCGCGGTGCCCGGCCCCTTTCGCTCCGCGGCGGCCCAAGGTGCTGAGTCCTTCGTACGAAGCTAAGGCCGAACCACCCGGCGACCAGCACCGCGCCCCGCCATGGCCTCCGTCTCCGAGCTCGCCTGCATCTACTCTGCCCTCATCCTGCACGACGACGAGGTCACCGTGACGGTGAGTGCGGCCGCACAAGATGGCGGCGGCCGCGCGGCATGGCCGCCTGAGGGGCCGCGCCGGGCAGGGCCGGGCGGGCTCTGAGCGCCGCTCTCTCGTTGCAGGAGGACAAGATCAACGCGCTCATCAAGGCGGCCGGAGTGAACGTGGAGCCTTTCTGGCCGGGGCTCTTCGCCAAGGTGGGCGAGAGGGGCCGCGGGCCGCGCAGGGGCGGCATCTGGGGCTCCCCCTCACACCCCCGCCCGTGTTAACGAGGCTTCGCTGCCGCTTCTCGGTTTCCGCAGGCGCTGGCGAACATCGACATCGGGAGCCTGATCTGTAACGTGGGAGCGGGCGGTGGAGGGGCTCCGGCTGCCGCCGCTCCCGCGGGTGGTGCTGCGCCCGCCGGCGGAGCCGCTCCCGGTAAGTGGCGGCCGCGTCCGACCGAGACGAGGAAACATGGCATGGCATGGCTTGGGTTGGGAGGGTCTTACAGGTCATATCTCTCCAATCTCCCTGCTGTGGGTAGGGAAACGTGCCACTAGACCGGGCTCTTCAGAGACCCATCCAACCTGGCTTTGAACAGTTCCAGGCATGGGGCGGCCACAGCTTTGCACGGACCAGTGACACATGCTGCTTTCACGTGGTTTGTGCCTTGCAGTTTGTGTGAGTGAGTGTTCTCGAGCAAAGCACCCGCCCCTTGAGAAAGGCTGGCGTTGCACATGAAGTCAGTGTACAGGATTAGTGTTCTCTCAGAATTAAGACTGCTCTTCCTGTATTCATCAGGATCATACATTAGCAGCTCTTTAAATTTTAAAGGTTTGATAGAAATGAATTCTGAAGGCACAAAACCACTTTGCTAATACTGTAAACACTATTCTTGGGCTGCTGGCTTAGCTTGTTAGGACTGCTCAGGTCTTCATGCTTGTTGTTAGTCCTTGTATGTGAAATCTTTTGTGCCAAGTGACTTCTCTGAGCAGATAAAATGGAAAATAAATCTTGTCTTTCTTTTCCAGCTGAGGAGAAGAAAGAAGAGGAAAAGAAGGAAGAATCAGAGGAATCTGATGATGACATGGGCTTTGGTCTTTTTGACTAATTAGTTTTGTACCTGCCTGTAATAAAGAACATCGACTTGTGCTCGTGTCTCTCAGGTGGCTGTTTGTGAAGGGGGGTGGGTGGACGATGGCCTGGTTACCTGCAGCTCCTGGTAACTGCTGTCATGAGTGTTCAGCGGGGGCTTTACAACTTTACTTGTCAGTTTTTTGATGCTTCACAAGTACAGTTAAGGTTCCTAAAGGCACCCACAGCCTCTGGACAAGGGTGGGAGTGAGATCCCAGTGAGCAGGGGATGTGGTGACAGGTTGGAGCTGTAGGATGTGTTCAGCAGAAGGGCTGAGGCTTGGCTGGTGCTGCAACCTGTGCTGTGACATCTCTGGTTACAGCAGCAGTGCAACTCCCAGGACACCTGTGCAGGGGCAGCGGTGGCACAGCAGGGTCAGGGGCTTCTCACAGTGGGGGAAAAGGCTGCAATTCTCAGGTGAAGGGCTCAGGTTTTGAAAGGTGTAGAATGTATTTACCTTTCCAGACTTTTAAATTAAAAGTCTTGGCAACCAGTTTGAAGGGTGGGCATGCGAGGTGATGTAACATTGCACTGGAAAGGAGCTATTTAAAAATCATGTATTTCATAAATAACTTGAACAGGACTTTTCCAGAGCAGTTGAACAAGGTAAGTAAGGGCTGTGTTCCAAACGTGTATTGCAAAGCATTGAGGCATTACAAAACTCCTGGTGTGTAAGAAGGGCTCCCAAGTTGTGGAGGAGGATGGTTCCACATCCAGACCAAACACTGATGCACTCTGCACTGTCCCACCTTTTACATTTGTATAACAATTTTATGACCTGATGGTAGGTATCTGTATTATCATTTATACTTAAAAAGACACAGGTACCCAGGGAAGAATTCTGCAGTGCACACACAGGAAATAACAGAGTCAGAGTTTCACTGGTAACACCTTTTTAATAGGTCAAAGTAACTGTACAGTTCATTATATTCTTCCTGAGAATAATTTATATCCCTCAACAGCAAAAAGGGAGTGTGGTTTTTATTTTAACAGAACAGATGGCATAACTGGAAAACCAAGGAAAATCTAATTACACTGCTCTACTGTAACTCCTCCCAGGCAAGATAGACAAAAGGATGGGTTAGTTAACTACAGTGGGTTTAAAATAGTCATCATGGCTTTAATCTGTCTTTATAAATTATATAAAAATGGGGGACATGAATGGTTACAGATCTCCTCTAAATGCAGCTCTGAATTGCTCTGGTACAAAGCAGCATTTTCACTTCCAAGGAAAACAACATTGCTACAAAAGAACTGGCACGTTATCCTGGTGAAAAAGACGAGTGTTCAGTTGTGTCCTACAGCTAGTTCCAAACAAATGCTTCACACAGTCACATAAAAGTAAAAGGCAGGAAGATGAAGAGGGCTTTAGTTTGTCTTGAAATGACTGAAGTCTTGAAAATATAGCTTTTTATTCTTTCTCTGTAAATCGTGATTAGCATATTGCGACGTAAGTGTTCTAATAAAAAAATTCCAGTCTGGATAGTTCATATACTGTGGGCAAGAATTCTCAGCCCTGAGGTTTCCCCGAATTCTTCACAATATCTTTCTCCCATCTGCTGCTTCAACAGTTTTGGCTCCGAGACCGCGACCTGGTGGCAGCTCAGTGCGAAGCGTGTCCCATGCGATGGTGTGAACTGCCCTGGTGTGAACTGCCCTGTGCCCCCGGCTCTGAGGGCCCGAGGGCTGCTGTACAAACCTCATCTGCTGATAATGCCACGCTCTGAATCCCAGCCCGGCTTGGCTCCACGAGAAAGACTTGGTTAAACTGTTGCAATGAGAGAACCAGCGGCCGTCGGTCAGGTCTGCTGAAGCGAGAGGCGCTGGAAGGCCGGGACTGCACCGGGTTAATCCTCACTGCTGGTGGAAGGTGAAGGAACATCCCGTCGCAAGCACAATTCCGAGGCTGATGACGCTCTTCCCTCAGTGCTTAGTGCGGTCTGGACTGGCTGATTTTCAGTCTGGCTTGGTCAATAACATCCAGCAGGTTTTTGGCATCCACAGCCAGGGCGTGAGCGGCCGTCAGCATTTGCTTCTTGTACTCCTGCTGCAGGCTGGTCATGACATACTGCTGGGCCAGCTTCATCTTGTTGATGAGCTCAGCCAGGTCCGAGTTCAGCAGCTTCTGTGCCATCTCGATCTGCAACGAGACAGCCCCGTCAGCCCTGGGGGTGTTTGAAGCACTGCACTCACAGCGATGCCACAGCCCCTGCTTGCGATTCCTGACTGAAGCTGGGCTGTTTCTGTGGGCACCACATGGAGCAGCAGATGGAATTTGGCACCTGCTGTTCCATGCCTGTTGAAGATCAGGAGCAGCCCTGCCAGCTGCTGAGCCACCCACTGTTAAACAGTACCAAGACCCAAGTAGTGGATTTTAAACCACAACTTGGCATTAACAGCTTGTTACGGGTTTTCAGGCCCCTATTAACATCACTCCTTTTACTACTGAAGCAGCTCTAAAGGATAGAAGTAGCTTTAAAAAATTAAACAGGTCAAGAAGGCAGATACAGGTTGCTTAAGCACACGGCTAAGTCAGGATGAAGTCTGAGATGGCACTTCCAGAACCATTCTCTGGCTTTCTCAGTACCACACTCGTTCAAGGTTTTGGAGGAAAACTGCTTTTACTCCTGAACTTCATTGAAAGCTCTCAGTCCCTCCTCATCCAGAGCTACAGGCCACCTTCGAGCTGCACCAAGCTCTGCTCAATTACCTGCTCAATGACGTGGTGTGCAAGCAAATGACAGATGACACCTGCACTAAGAATTAACCCCCAGATGGTCTCCCTGCCTTGGAATATTGGGGTTTATGTCACCTTCCTATGGGTGACACCTCTATCCAGTTTGAAAATCCTCACTAATACTAAGCTTAAGTCCATACAGCAATTTTAATAAAATTCATTTAATGCAGAATTATAACCCAAGAGTTCAGACTGTCCGGGGAACCAAAAGGTGTGCCTGTGCCAAGAAGGGAGCACCAAAACGCATCCCAACTGGCTGAGGCTGCCTGGGAAGGCAATGGCTGAGCATCAGGTGAGCAGAGCTCCACGTACCTCTCTGTGGGTGCTTGCAGGGAGCACTGGGAGGGTCTCATCTACTGTTGCCAGTAAAGTTCTTAGTGCCAAACCAACCTCCTAAGAAAAAAAAGATTAAAGAAATAAACTTTAAAGACTTGGAAGAAATGGATGAGAGACTTTTAAGAGTGCAAGAGGCAGTGGATACATTTAATTCCTCATCTGGATAAGGAGAGAGTTGGAACATGCCTGAGGCACTTCAAAATCCCACCTGCAATTTTCTCTATCACCATCAAAACAAGATGCCAAAGGGTTAATAACGAGTTCTTTTCAATAAAAGTGAAAAGGTGCAGAAGACAGCACACAGCTCAGCACCCTGGACAAGCACAGGCAAGCTGGGAATGAAGCACTGTCGTCCACAATACTGGGAACAGGATCCAAAGCTCCAACCTCTGACCACAAGTCACCCACCCCATGAACACAGAAAACTTTCCTACTTCCAGCTTTCCAGACATTTTCTCCTACACCACTTAAAGACGTCACTGAGGGAAGAAATAAACCCTGACTTTAGGCATTGTCCCCATACCTTCACCATGGGCACGTACTCCTCGGGCGGAGCTGGCTGAATTTTACTGGACATTTCTATCACCGCCTTCACCAGCCCGGTCACGTTCTCGTACACTTTGTCATTGGAGCGGTCCAGGTTGGCCGTGGGAGGAGGGCTGATCTCCTGCGGCTGAATCTGCAAGCAGAGAGGGGCTGCTGAACCTCCCGTGCCCAGCAGATGGGGCTCAGCCACTTCCCAAGCCGCCGGGAAGGGCTCGGGTTCCCCGGGTTCCCCAGAGCCCCCGCCCGGCCCCGCTGCTGCCCTGAGCTGGCCGAGCACGCTGGCTCCGGGGATGAAGGAAGTTTCCTTCAGTTCTTCTGACTGAACCTGGGAAATGACACTGGGCAACTTCTACCAGGCTTTCCCTGAAGAGCTTCCAGTGTAACTCCTTCAATAGAGAAGGGAGTAATTTGAGGAATGAGAGTACTGAGTACTTAACAGCTCTCAGTGGTTCAAGTTCCACTGGGAGGTATCAGTTCCCTCATTCCAGAAGGGATTTTTGCGCTCCAAAATAACGTCAGAGCACATAGTAACATATTGATATGTTAGAGAACTGGAACGAGATCATCTTTGAGGGTCCCTTCCAAGCCAAACTATTCCAAGATTCTATGATATTACTGTTAGTGACAATCTACAGCAGGTTAACAAAAATGATGTCACCAGTACAGGTGGGAAACATGGAACGCTTTTAGAGAGCCGATTTCCAAGAGATTGAAAAAAACCTAGTAAGTTAAAAATCCTGTGGTCCTTACTCAAGCAAAACTTTCAACAAAGTTGGGTATGTCTGGAGTTAAATCCAAGACAGACTGAAATAATCCCAGGTCTGAAATGAAAGAAACTTTGCCAACTTCCTTTGTAAGGTCTTCAGTATCTCTGAACTGTAAAACTTGTAAGCATCCTGGTTTCCTGCAGCTATTCCCTACCATGGGATGCCCAAACCACTCTGTGTGAGCAGAAGGTTAAAAAATTCCTGGTTTCCTCCTGGATCTGAGACGGTTCATGGTGGTTCAGCTCCCTACACTGGGTTACTGCTGCTCTCAGGACTGGTCCCAGCTCCAGAAACGTTTCACTGCAAGCACCTGATACCCTGCCCTTAGGAAACCATGAAATAGTTGGATGAGACTTTCCCTAAGGAAGGAGTGCAGGATTCAGCACATGGTGATTCCATTTTGTAGCATTTCATTAAGTGGGTACCGACAGCTATTACAGAGATTCAATCTACTGCATTGATCAGAAAATACCTCAGGAAAAAGAACACTGTAATCACCTCAATCAGCAGGGAAAGGCTGTGATTCAAATCAGTTTCAGCAATCAAGAAGTTAAAACAGTCATTTGGCAAAGTCACATGCAAAGACATTTTGGAATAGGGCACGTACGCGCACGCTCACGCACTGCTTACCCTCCATGGCTATGGTTGAGCAGAATGTGGGGGGAGGTTAAAGAAATTTACCAAAAGAAGGGAAAAAAAGAAAAACAGTATTAATAAAACTCAGCAGGAAAAAAAAAAACAAAAAAAACCAAAAAACCAAACCAAACCCAAAACATGTGTAGCAATAAGAGACCAGTTAAAAAGCCTGCAACGAAAACGCATCCTCACCAGAACCGGCAGCCACTGGTGTTAGCTCTGGGTCCTGTGTGACAGAACGACTGCTGTGCACCCGGGTGGGCAGTGGAAGGCTTTGCCATGCACCCCATGCTTCCTCCTGGCTAAACACACGGGCAGGAGATCATGCAAAGCTGGACAGGAGCAAGCCAGTCTGGCGAGCAGCAGAGTGGTGAGTGGAGCAGAGGGCCTGGGAAAGGACCTGTCCTGGGAGCACTGCTGGTCCCTCTACACAAACAGCCCAGGACTCGATGCACTTAAAAAAATGTTGTATTCATCCTTCTGAAACTTTTTGTTTAGCTAAGTTATGATGGCAAGTACATGGTCATTTAACTGTGCAGGGCTTGTTCACAACAACTCATCACAACCTTGGTAAAGAACTACCAAGAACCCATTCTAGCTGATACCCAACCCTTGGAATTCCAGGCCCTAACCTTTCAAGACTACGGACAGGGTGTTTCTTAGCACTTGGTTGCTCTTTGTTTATCCCCAAAACCAACACCACTGCTCTGCAGAAGTCCTTGAGTTTCCTCATGGAACTGACTGACTCTGCCTCACCCAGGAGCTCCCTGGAGCCTGCCCTGAAGGCTCCCGAGGGCAGGCAGCTCCAATCCTCTTCATTTGTGTTCTCCCTGAAAAGGGGCTCTGAACTGGGTGTACAGAAAAGGGAGTCTGAGATGAACCCTAGAAGCATCTTCAGTTTAAGGACTGCACCCATTAACAAAGCTATGCCAAAAAGTAATGGGCTGTTTTCTTCAAGGGACATAAAACAATCCAATTTCAAGAAAATTTTGACAGAAAAAACCAAAATCAGCCGTTCTTTCCTACTCAAAGAGCTATTTAGTACACAAATCCCGTTCACTTGTCATTACTGATGTCTCTGGCTGCTCAGGTTTGTTTGTTGTCAAAAGGACGTATTTCAAAAAACGTTTTTTATGTTCCAGTATCAGCATTTAGAAAGGAAATTTTAGAGAAGCCAAGTTTAGTAACACATCTGTTACTGCTTTTTGACGTTTTCTGAGGCTTGGCAGCTCGTAAAGCACTGGCATCAGTTTGTAATAAATAATCCTGCTCAAATTCACCACTGCTGGATATTTACACTGATTCTTAAACATTCCAGTAATCCCAGAACAAGAGCAGGAGTGAGACAGGCTGGCAGTGGCTGGGATCAAGTTGTGCTGAACACACTGCTCATGGCAGGTTTTGAATTTCATGTTCAGATGAACTGGGCTTTTCCTGTATTTTCTTAAAGCACCTAAAATAAGGGTCACTTATCGCAGCTGCTGTGGCCACCACACCATGGATTCCTGCTCTTCACTACAGGCTTGGCAGGGCTGTTTCCTGGAGATTAGAAAGGTGGCAGAGTCCCACAGGCAGGGAACAGCACACAAAGGGATGATTTTGGGAATGCCTGACATCCTCAGGAGCAGTTCTGTGGACACCAAGTGCAGCAGGGGCAGGACACAGCACCCTGCAGCACCTCTGCTACAAAACCACTGTCAAGTTTCAGGTTTGGCTTTATTGCTATTTATGGCAGATGAAACAAGACATCAGGCAGTGTCTCACACTCAGGTCAGACAGCCCATTTACCCTCTTCCCTTGTTTCCCAAAGCTGGTAGGGTTTGAGGAGCCCTGGTGCTGCACCAAGAGCTTTTGAGCACCACAGTTTGGACAGGTCTCATCTCCCTATGACCGAGGACAGGAGATTTTTGGTACCACCTGAGTAACTGGGATCCCTGGGCGTGCTCCTCCCTGCTGAGCAGGGAGCTGGGTCCATTTGGGACACCTCATACACTCTCCAAACTAGAAATAAGCTCACCTGGGCAGGTTCTAGGTGAGGAACATACTGAATCACAGCCAGGGAGAACCTGAGTTTCCTCCCCACTCCCCTGGAGAGCTGCCAGGGCACGTTTGCCCCACAACNCCAAGTTTAGTAACACATCTGTTACTGCTTTTTGACGTTTTCTGAGGCTTGGCAGCTCGTAAAGCACTGGCATCAGTTTGTAATAAATAATCCTGCTCAAATTCACCACTGCTGGATATTTACACTGATTCTTAAACATTCCAGTAATCCCAGAACAAGAGCAGGAGTGAGACAGGCTGGCAGTGGCTGGGATCAAGTTGTGCTGAACACACTGCTCATGGCAGGTTTTGAATTTCATGTTCAGATGAACTGGGCTTTTCCTGTATTTTCTTAAAGCACCTAAAATAAGGGTCACTTATCGCAGCTGCTGTGGCCACCACACCATGGATTCCTGCTCTTCACTACAGGCTTGGCAGGGCTGTTTCCTGGAGATTAGAAAGGTGGCAGAGTCCCACAGGCAGGGAACAGCACACAAAGGGATGATTTTGGGAATGCCTGACATCCTCAGGAGCAGTTCTGTGGACACCAAGTGCAGCAGGGGCAGTACACAGCACCCTGCAGCACCTCTGCTACAAAACCACTGTCAAGTTTCAGGTTTGGCTTTATTGCTATTTATGGCAGATGAAACAAGACAACAGGAAGTATCTCACTCTCAGGTCAGACAGCACCATTACCCTCTTCCCTTGTTTTCCAGAGCTGGTTTCCCAGGGTTTGAGGAGCCCTGGTGCTGCACCAAGAGCTTTTGAGCACCACAGTTTGGACAGGTCTCATCTCCCTATGACCGAGGACAGGAGATTTTTGGTACCACCTGAGTAACTGGGATCCCTGGGCGTGCTCCTCCCTGCTGAGCAGGGAGCTGGGTCCATTTGGGACACCTCATACACTCTCCAAACTAGAAATAAGCTCACCTGGGCAGGTTCTAGGTGAGGAACACACTGAATCACAGCCAGGGAGAACCTGAGTTTCCTCCCCACTCCCCTGGAGAGCTGCCAGGGCACGTTTGCCCCACAACAACATTAATGTGTGAAGTTTGGCTGCCTTTTGCTTTCCACAATCTCTACTTCAGGAACACCAAACTACCTCAGAGCAGCCACGTTTGATTTGCTGGGGGTGTTCCACGTGGCCCTAGTAATGTTCCATTTGCTGGGGGTGTTTCACCTACCTTCACACCCTCGTTGTAGCTGTCCACGGGGCTGTTGAGGCTGGCGAGGCTGCCCAGGTGCCCGGGCGCTCCGGGGCGCGGAGGCTTCTTTGGCGGAGCTGCATGATCTGCTCGACAAAAACATTTGTGTTTTTAGAGCTCCAAGGTGTCAGATGTGCCTGCACCCTTCTGCTCTGCCAGCACTGCACAGGCTGCACGTGCTCTTCTCTGCCAGAGATGGACATCTTTAGGTGTCCTACAGTAAACCCATTGTTTGTGGGAGCTGCACTTCGTGAGAACAGACTTGTTTTAGTAAAATACTTTGAAACTCTTCTTGTAGGGCAACTGCTACTGCTCTGGGCACACCTACCCAGTCCTGAGGGGGTGTCACCCCTGGTACCACAGCTGAGTGCCAACATGGGGAAACTGGACTTCTTCCCGGCAGCAATCCTGGGTGTGATTCACTTTTGAGACCAAGAAACCCAGCTTTAGGTGTCTACTGCTGTTTTACATGTCTGAACTCCACACTGAGTGAATTCCCACTCTGACTCAGCTTCCTCCAGACATTTCCTGCTTGTTGATCTAAACACTGCCTTGGCTTTGCTGACTGCATGTCTGGGGCCTGCATGGGGAACCTGAGCACACAGCACACAAACATCAATGTGTAGTACCTGGAACTGAATCCATCCTTTATGGAAATACTGCCATGAACTTTTGTTCACTACTGCTGCTGCAAGACTTGCAATCAAAGATTCAAAATGACAGTATCTGCATTTACTGCTTACCTGGTTTTCCCACAGGCTGATATATGTGCTGGTTACCAGCCTATAAAATAAACATATAATGTAGTTACTGCAGTGCTCACAGCTTTCATAAGCACTGTCTCAATCTCAAACACTGAGATTAGCCAGTTCTCAGCACATTTCCCAACAGTTAAAAATACATCCTGATTCACCATCATCAGTCCTTCACTCCAGGTCTATTACTTAAAGAGTAAGAAAAGAATGTGCATGTATTTTGTACTGCTCACAACAGCCCTGGCCTCTACATTACAGTTCACCCTTCCTTATTACTCAAAGGTGGTGGGACAGTCACAGGTATTTTCAGTCTGTGTCCACAGATGCAACTGTAGAGGTCATGGTGGGGAAGGAGAAATGGCAACACAACAATGAGAGACTCCAGAACTTCCTGCTGAACGGTTCCGTAATGGGAACACATTTCTAAGCTGGTTTGCTTTTTGGTTTTGTTGCAAAGCTCTTAGTCAAGGTCCATTTGCTTATTCATTTGGAAGAATTTAGTAACAGACTGAAGTGACTTTCCCTGATAATTGCATTCATCCTTCATGCCAACCTCAGTCACCAGGGTGAGCAGCTCCAGTGTCAGCACGATATTAAGGAGTATTTCTGCATCAACTGCCTTGACCTTAGGGGTGATTTTAACTTTGCAAAATTCAACTGGGAATATCATACAGTGGACACAAGCAGGTCCAGGAAATTTCTGTGAAGGTAACTTCTTGGTGCAGGTATTAAGGAAGCTGACTAGGAAAGGTGATTCCTGGAATTCTTGTCTGTAAACAGAGAGGGACTCTTGGGCCAAGTGATGTGCACTGGCTGCCTCGGTCATGGTGACCACAAAGGAGTTCAGTTTGAAATTGCTGGAGGTAGCAGAAAAAAATCCAGCAAAACTTTGGCTATGGAGAGAGTGGACTTTGGGTCCTTTCCAGGAAATAGTGAGGTCCCTTGGGAATCTGCTTTTGAAGGAACTGGAGTCCATGGATGTCAGGTGCTTTTTAAGAGCCATCTCTTACAAGCACAGGGGCAGGCAATGCCCGAGTGCTGAAGTCAAGCAAGCAGGACAGAACAGGGCCTGGCAGAGCAGGGATCTTCTAGAACTTAGGTGGACAAAGGAAGTGTACAGACTTTGGAAAAGGGACAGGTGACATCCCTACAGAGATCCTGCTCACCACTGCAGGGAGAGAATTTGTGCTGACAAAGTTTGACCACAGTTTCAGCTGGACAACACCACAAAAAGGGCTTTTTAAAAATGTCAACAGCAACAGGAAAACCAAAAATTACACTGGTCTGTTGCTCAGTGTGGTTGGTCACTTCACAAAGAGGGACACAAAGTGGAGACATTCAGTCACATCATTAATTTTGATTTGTGATGTTAACTTAACTATTTCAAATCCGATAATCCCAGGGGAAAAGAAAGGGAACAAGGGAGGGAGGAGAATAAAATCCCACTAAAACAGTTATTGCATTTTTACTTCCACAAAATTGTGTATTGAAAGTAGAGGTCAAAAAAATGTGATCAGTCAGGAACTACCAAAATGTGGGTGGTAACTTCTCATTTGTATCACTGCCCAATTTCTCATCCTCCCAGTCAGAAACTCAAATTGACTCACAGCAGCATTTGGCACTTCCCACTGCAAACAAAGCCAGAGCTATGATCTGCATCTACTGAGAACTACAAGACCAAATTCTGACTAGAAACGTAGTTAACCTGAATTAGAGTCTCTTTTAAAACCCATTTTGTCCATGACCATGAAGTGTTTTCTTCACACTCTTTCAAATGGGGTGTTACTTTGTACTACCTTGCCTAGGCACATAGGACTTCCCTAGAAACAGTTTGGGATCTGGGGGCTGTAACCCGTGACATGACCTCAAAATCTCCTGGGCATCTCAAAGCATCTCCACAAGCAGCACAAAATGCAGCAACACTTTTCTTGCTCTTATATAAAGATGCAACAACAGCCAAGGCCTAACAGTAAGTAATAGTCTTCTCAAATTTCATGGAAAAAATCTTAGGAGCTTCCAGCCAGGAATGTCTCCAGAGACCATGCTGCAGTGTGTCATTAATACACTCATTCATGACTGTGTCTTGGCTGCAAATGCAGGAAGAATCCCTAAATTCTTAAAATAGTGAAGAAATGCTGAAGCCAAACTAGGAGTTTACAGTCACATCCCAAGTGAAACAGGAGGTGCATTTAAAATATCCACTACTTTACAGGTGACCCCTGGGGAGAAACAGTGGAAGAAGCACCAAGTTTGTGTCATTAACAGTCCCCAGCCTAATCCCCCTTTTCCAACAGTATGATCCAGAGATTCCAGTGGCAATTAAACAACTGAAGAGATGGTTTTGGTTAAACAGTTAAGCCACTAAGAAAGAACACCCAAGCTGCAGCTGCTGTCTGGGAATAAAGGAATGGCTGTGGGGTTTATTCCAATTGTTTCATAGTGGATCATTTACCCAGAAACAGATTTCTGGGTAATACAACAGCAACATTTACATTCCTTGTGAGAAAACCCTTCAGATATTTAAACAACTGCAAAAGTTACTTTAATCTTGCTTCCTGTTGACAGAACTTGCAGAAAAGAATCCACATTTTTAAATAAAAGCCCCAATTCTATGGCACATGAGCACTTACTGTTGCAACATATTTGTGGAAACATTTCAATATTTGTTTCAAGAACAGTTTCAGGGGGAAAAGAAACCACCCAACCAACAAACCCCAAATCCCCCAAACTGCATGAACTGTGCTGCATGAACCACTTTGCTGTGGCTGCTGTTCCCACAGAAGCTGAGCCTGTTGGAAAGCTGTACAACCACGTAATAATAGTGGAAACGTTTAGCAAAACCTTTAAATCATCCCCCACACCCCAGACAGCGTACAGCATGTTCTACCAGGAAACTGGAGGAAGAGCTGGGAGAGGAAAAGATCCCCACCACACTTACTGGGCCCTGGAGACCTCCGTCCTCCCGGTCGATGCTGCCTCGGGAGAGCCGCACGTCGGGTTTCTGAAACAAAAATCAAACCTTTCACTCTGTGCTCTGCTTACCCAGAGATGTGCCCTCATCTCAGAGGCAGTGTAAGGACAGGGAAATCCCGTTAAAAATGCACACTGACAAATCCAGATGTCATTTCACTCCAGTCCCTGCGCCCCCGCTGCCGCCAGCGGAGCCTCGGCTGCTCCTCCACCACCCGCCCTCAGCACAGGAGTAAAAATGCTCTAATAAATATCCATAGTACCATTGCCCTAACACAACACTGGAAAACCTGCATTTTAGTTTTCTCAAAGGCAGCAAAAGTTGGGGTTTTTTCTAAAAAAAAAGCCTGCTTCCCAACAGCAAAATTCCAACCACAGGATGAGAAACGCTGCGCATTAATTCCCACTTCCTGCCCCAGGATGGCTTATATGTACTTGGCTCCCTCTCCAAGCAAATGGGGCCAATTACTGGAGCTCTCTAAACACTCCATTTGGATACAGCCAGCCAACAAAGCCATCCAGATGCCCTTTTCTCCCCATACAAGCAACAAACAAATTTCTATTTTATGTGTTTTAAGCACAATACAGGAACTTGGGGCTTGGTTGCTTTTAAAAGCAAAAATAAAACCACACCAATTTTGATTTTTTTCCCCATTTTTTTTTCATTTTTTTCATAGAAAATCTTAAGTTGGAAGGGACCCACAAGAACCACTAAGTCCAGCAGCTCCTGTCTCTGCACAGGAAAACCCCGCTCATCTCGCTCGCAAATCCAGGTATGTTGTATTTATTCTTCAAGGACAACACTGATTACATGGAAAGACAAAGGAATAGTGGATGTGAAGCCAAGGTTAACACTGATCTGAAGACACAAGCTCAGCAAAATTACAGTGTGCTTCTAGTGCACCAATTCTGGCACTTAAAACCAGGATTTATCTGACTCTCTCCTATGAGACTGGATGAGGAGTCACTGACAACTCAAGGGATACAATGGTCGCACACAGCATGAGAATGAACCTTTTTTATTTAGAGAAACGTTGGTGTAACTAAACACAGTGCAACTAAACTGACCCCATGTTCTTTCTGAGCTCATTTCAGGGGACAAATATATCCTTTTCTTGTTTAAAGCTATTTGAGATCCCTTCCTCCTTTAAGAACGATAAAGAATAATTCCAACTCACATATCCTGCTAAATGACCCTAAAAGCCAGCAGGGCAGAAGGAACCTGCAAAAACACACTAATATTGATCTTTTGTCATTAAAAATAGTCCAGTTGTGCTGCCAGTCTGTCAGAAGGGCCTACATTTGGGATTTTCATTCAGTGTTCTGCAGACTGAGTGAGGCACAACCAGAGACAGCCACTGCCTGAAAGAACTTGCAGATTAAAAACAGACAAATCGTATCAGACAGGGAAATATTTAACCCCATCTTAAACACGAAGAAGCCAAACAGACACAAGTGGTCTCCTAATGTTTTTCCAGGAATTTGTGACAAATTTTAAGATGAAACCTACCGCTGACTAATCTCCAGTTTATTTCCTTATTATGATGAAGGAATTTTTTCTGATTAAAGTCTCATTTGATATGAGTATGCTTGAAACTTCCCCAGACAGGTAAAGTCGTGATTCTTGTCATACTTTTCAGCTACAGCACATAGCTATCCTTGTTAAATATCCATATAAAGCATATGTGACAAACTACATTTCTGTTACACTGATGCTCACAATTTGCCATCGTTTCACGTTCATTTCTAGCCAGGAAAGTGCCCAAACTCTTTGGAAATAACCAAAGACTATTTTATCACAGGGGTCTTTAATGCTCTTTGCACTTAGAGCAGTTTATTACTCCAAAGATGCACCTTAAACCATAGAATGCTTTGGGTTGGAAGGGACCTTCAGGATCATCTCGTTTCAACCCCCTGCCATGGAAAGGGACACCTTCCCCTGGACCATCTAAACCATGTCCCTCAGACCAGACTCCACACACAATGAAATATTGAGCATTTTAAGAGTCAGGAGCACAAAAATGCACACTAGTCCAAATAATAGGGTTTTTTCCTAGTAGTACTAGCAGAAAGTTAAATTAGCAGACACAATATCCATCTCCCCTCCTCCTTGTCTTGCTAAGAAGGTCCCTCCTTCCAGCATCCCAAGTCTCCACGTCACAGCAACAATTCCATTCCCCAAGTCTCCAGCAGCAGCCAACGTGCAGCACGGTGAGTTCCCTTCAGGACACCCCACACACGGGCAGCACACAACTCACAGCCCAGAACTGCTGCACAGAAAGGCTGCAAATGCTCATAAAAATCACAAAAATGATGATTATTAACTTGACAAATGCTTCACACATTACAAAAAAAATTCCCAAGTCCTACTGACCACCCCCACACAAACGAGGCTGTGGAGGGCAGTGGTGCTGCCCTGGCATCTCCAAGAACCTGATCCTAAACTGCAGATCCCAAGTGCCAGGGGGTGATGGCAAACCTGAGGGACCCCAAGAAACTGCACTCCTGTGACCTGCACAGCTACACCTTAGAAAGAAGGAAAAAATCCTTTAGCAGTACACAAACTTCTTTCAACTTCCACAAACATTCTCCTCTGCCTCATCAAAACCTGGGTAGTCAGGAACACATGGAACAACAGGGAAGTGTTCAACTTTTGTGCCCAATGACTAGGAGAAGGCACAATTATATATTTATTGACTTTAGTGTTCTAATAAATTCTAACAACTCCCATTTGACTAAATGATATTCTGATTTACTCTTTTGTGTAGATGTGGAAATGTCAGAAGGCAAACTATTTTACAGTAAAGGTGATTTTGATGATCAAACTCCCATCATATTTTGAGGTATTATTCAGCAGCAATTCTTACACTTCTGCAGTTGCAAGACATTTACTTTGAGTCCCCCATGCTGCCATGACAGCAGTGCACTGCTGAACTTTTAATACTGACATCCTTGAGCTGAATCTTGAGCTGTTTAACGCAATATTCTCTAGGTCAACAATCAGCCTCACACCAGCCCTGTTCTGTACTTCAGACACCTTTTCATAGCCCCAAAGAACACCTTGCCATCTTTCCAGTCCCTGCCACGGCTCTGAAAGCCCCAAAAACCACAGAGGGAGAGCTGTATTTTGTTAAAATCTTGCAGAAAAACAAAGTCCTTCAAAAGTACATGGATTTTTTTTCTAATAAATAAGCCTACTATCTGAAATCTTTGGAAATGTCAAGAGGAATTTTCAGACAGGATGTGTACGTTGACAAACTGGGACATAATCTACTTTATTTCCAGTATTTCTGGTTACTTGCTAATAAAAGAACATGTAAGCCTTGGAGTTCTCAGGACATGCTGAATTGTAATGTCTTGGTGGGATTTTCTCAGGCTAAAAATTAAATTCTTATTTTAGTAACAGTTCACATCAATTAGACTTGAATTGCAGTTCTCTGTGTCAAAATAGGACAAAACCACAACTATGTGGGAATTTCAGAGATAAAAAAAAACCAAACCCAAGTATGATAAGGAAACTATGTGAGTTATTTCTTCTTAACCTATCCCAGAAAGGACTATAAATTTCTTAGTACAGAACTGTTCTGTCTGCTGAGGAGTTACTAACAGGCATGCACATACATATCTTTATTTATACAATTAAAAATAATGCACATAACGTCAGTGCAGCCAGAAAGGTTCAAACTGGAAACTCCATATAAAGGAAGGAGCAGGCAATTAAATAGGCCTTAAAGAAGAAAAGTGTAAAATGTTCAGAGATAATTTTTGATTGTTTTAGATTGTTTGTAGTGCAGGCATTTCATCTTCCACCTGAATGTGCCCTGGACAGAGACTGTGTCCTGCAGTGATCTGTATCAGACTTTAGGTGCAGTAATGCTTTGTGTCTCCACTTCAGCTTTCTCAAAAATAATTCAGATATTTCTGTCCTTCCTGGAGAGGCTCATCTCCACAGCACTTTCATCAAGAGAGCATGAAAGTTTAATCATCACAAGTTTTAATCAACGTCCATCAAAGCTGCCAGACCTAAAGTGCTGCCTCCCCTCCCTGTCAGGGGGTGGGAGGCACTGTCAGTCCTGGATCCCCCAAAACCAACCCCTCCAATTCTCTCCTCACCTCCCAATGAATGTATCTGGTACAATTTAGAATTAAACACTTCTTCACTCTTCAGCTTTTACACAACGGATTTATTTTTGTTCAGGAGCTTCCCACGAGGAGAGACCTGTTTGTTTTTTCTTTTCACAGCAGAATTTCCAGAATTCTGGATTCTGTTAAGGCTGCAGCTTGCACAGCATTTCCATCCTTTCAAGTACTGACGAGTCCCCACCTTCTCCAAGGACGGGTTTCAGGCAAACTGCTTACACTGATAACAACTTCCCCAAAGACCTGCACATTTCCATTTCAATGCCACTGCAACTGAATTCCCCATCTGGAGAGTCCCTTCCAGCAGCATCAGTGCTGCTTATCCCTGTACTAACATGCTGTGAGTTGTATTTTCTCCCTGCAGAAGCAGCAATACATTTCAAGTCGTGAGCAAGTTGGTGTTACTCTGGGGAAACAAAAATTGTACTAACAGAAACCCACAGAGGATTCTTCATCTTGTTGCAGTGTCTTACATTAAATGATTTGCAGTTGCTCCCCTGTGAGCCCAACTCTCAGTAGTACAAGTGGGATGTGCTGTAGAGCCCGAGGATTGAGTAAATAGAGCTGCTTTTGGAAGTAAGCAGTTTACACTGAAAACACTACACATGGTTACAGAAGCTAAATATTATAGTTACATAAGTTAAATATTAAAATCTGGCTCTACTCTGTTGTTCTCCGTGCTCAGAAGGACAAATATTCTTTGAAACCTGCCTAAAGCAGGCAAGAGAGGGCCAGATTTCTTCTCCCTACATCACTTCAAGTGAAAATAGGGAAGGCCCTTCTTCCAAGAGCAGAAATGTTAATTGTCACTGACTAGAGGACATTGGCCAAGGATCATGTGTGTGTAATATCTGGTTTATTTCTGTGCTGGACATCATTATATGGCCTTAATGCCTCCATAAATGGCTTATTATTACATGTTTGGGCTCTCATGTGTGAATTGGGGATATCCTTCAGGAGATCTGCAAGGCTTCCAAGAGTGACTCCCCATAATGACTGTTCCACATCTTCACTTCCTCAGGGCTAAACCTAGAAACCCACCCACATTTCTATTCTAAGAAACACCCATCTGTAAACTGAAGATTCCCCTGACACACATCCTGTTATGGGCTCAAAGGCACCTTGTGGCTACCAGCAGCTTGATTAAGCTCCTGACACGAGATTTAAATCTGTAGCAGGCATTCAAGGGTGAACCCTAAAGTTTGCACAGTAAAAATATTAATGTAGAAAGAAAAAGAACTGAAGTCTCTTATGGATTCCAATTTCTCAAGAGAATAGCTGCAAGAGAGATGGTGTTTCCTCACAATAAAACTAACACAAAATGGAAACACAGCAAATCTCTTCCAAACAGATGCTATGATTGTACTACAGATGAAAGAAAAATCAGCAAGTTCCTCCTCAACATCAATTTGGGGGATGATAAACACCCTAATGGTCCCGAGACTGACTCAACAAACACTACAAATAATCATCATTTATTCTGCAGAAAAAAATCAGGAAGTTTTCTGCAGAAAGTTCCCACACAACCTACTGCCACCACCTGCCACATCAATGCCTCGTTCCCAGAAAACACATTAATTCCACAAAAAGTTCTTGACCATCTTTAAAGTTTTAACTGTCAGTGGGATGAGTTTGACCTCCTGGCTTGTGTAGGTCACAAGCAACTGGTGCCACACAAGACTGGAAAAGCTAATGCCTAAATTAGGGAAGAAATTTTCCTTTCCCCTCCCACTCTTCAGACCAAGCAGTCTGGGTACAGTGCTTTGTTTGCTGTCATCCCAATGGGAAACTGCAAATTCCCACGTGGACTTACAAGGAAACCAGTTTCAACACCCATTAATCAAAAGTCACTTCTCAGCTCAGGCACAATGTGGATCTCGGCTAGAAAATGTCCTGGACATGGGTGCATGTACCAGTAGCTAACACAGGGGAGATCTCCAAACTGAAACATTCCCTGAAATATGCCTAAAATCAAGCATAGGTCTGATGTTTGTCACAACCACAGCACTGTGAATTATCCACCTGTCCCATGAGGCTCAGGCACCCACAGGCTCCTGGTAACATTCTACTCCCACTTTCTGCTCCATCTGTAGCCATCAGCCTCAAGTAGGAGAAATTTAACACATAACTTGGATTTGGACCACTGGAAAGCCAGAGCTGAACCAAAAAACATACACCAGTGGCACTGACAACAAGGAACTGTGGAACTGCAAAGAAACAGCATCAGAATATCCCATCACCAATGACTTCTTCTTCCTGTTCCTGGTGAGGTTCAGAGCTTTTCCCCTCCTCACAGAGCTCCTTCTTATATTATTCCTTCCCACCAACATGTGCCATTATTCCCCCAGGGCAAGGCTGGTTACAACTCTCAGCACAGCCAGGGCCCTTAGATGGCTGATGGTTACATCTTTTTTAGGGGTAGAGTACACACAGATCTACCTCTTTAAGAGCAAACAGGCAACCTCCAGATGGGCACAGAATTATACCCACAACTTCCCCCACACAAACACTCAACTGGATAAAATGAGATCCACTAAAAGCCACAGCTGTTCACGGTATCTGAAACACAGGACTCCCAGGCCAAACATTTACTTTAAAACCTGTTTCCAAACCCACATTTTAGTAGCAACTCCTGTGTCCAGTAAATTTTCTCATTCCACAGAAGTGACCAGCTTTAGCCAGCTGCAATACAAACCCAAAAATCAGGAGGAATTAAGAAGCTCTGTGAAACCAAGAATTACCAGGAATCGTTCTTCTTTTTCAAGCCAGCGCTGATCTTCTTCCATCTCCTGTTGCTGTCGTATCAACCTCTCCTCCATGAGGTGTGTGGGTAGAACCTGGCTCATCCCTCGGATGTCCAAAGTGCCTGAACCCTACAAGCCAGAGGAAGTTTATTCAGTCTCACAATTTAAAATTTGTATAAACAGGTGCAAGAACTTAAGAGATTATAAAAGAAAAGATTTTTAGAAGCCAATTCTCAGCAGCAGTCAAGCAGAGTTTCTTCAGCTCCTCAAAAACTGAAGCAGAGCAGCAGAAGAAACTCCAGCTCCAAACTCTTTATCTGCCTTGCTCTTAGTCACTGCAACCAAAAAAAGATTTGAAAGATTCTGTTCTGTTTTTCAGCAACGTTGTCACTTCCTGTATTGCACTTCATTTAGGCTGGATAACAAAACCAGATATATCAATTTTGTTTTCTTGGTCTTGAGCAATAGTGCAACCATCCAGTTATTAAATGCTGCAAGATACATTTTTAAAATCAAAACAAATGTACTACTCAGTGTTAGCCAACACTGGCAAAGCATGTCACAAAAACGTTTTTTAATGAATTTCTGACCAAATATTTATGCCTGTGTTAAGCTTACAAATACTCCACATACCATACCCCAATGCTGTCTGGAAATCATTAGGAAATAGTGTATAAATCAGTATTTTAAAAAAAGCCAAGGGAAATTTGGTAACAAACTTCCCTGTATTTAACAGGTAGGTCTCAGTTATCACTTAAATGTTTATCAGGAACACAGGGAATAGAGTTTAGAGAAGAAATATATTTAAGACAGAAGCTGCACAAAGTGAATTTTTATGGAAGGAAAAAATGGAATAAAAAAATGTACAATAGTGGAGAACTGAAAAAAACCCCAGAAGGTTAAAGGGAGAATTAATTTGATGTTCCTCAGCAGCTCAGTGCAATCATGACAGGCTGGAGAGCACCCAGAAGGAATTCAGCTCGGGAACAGCCTTTCAGACCGTTTCATTTTCTCTTCTGGATAAGTTACAGAGAAGCCTCAATCCTTCAGCTGAGCTGGGTATCTCCCAAGAAATATTTTTACATGAGTGTTCCCAGCTCTATGAACAGCACTAAGTTCCAGTAAAGCCTTCTCTTAACAAACACCAAATATTTGCTATCACTCGGTTAGGATAAGTTAGTAACAACTTCATCAAGAATTCATGTGAAGTGACACTTCATGCCCAGCCTCACAAAGAAGGATTTGTTTAAAAAACAGTTCAGTCCTGACTCCCAGCCCACTGCAGTGAGGTAATTTTAAAAAGCACCAGGAAAATTCATTTTTCCTATAACAGATCTACCTAAATAATAGAAGTAATACAATTTATAATAATAAAAAGTGCATTTAACTGTACAGAACACAGTAACAGGTGTGTCAGACCACCATACCTCCATGTTTGGCTGCCACACTGATATTTCCTGAGGCCGATGGTTCCAGGAATCTGCTTGATCCAGGAGAGAAGCCTGCCCAGGATAAATGCTGCCTGCCATGGCTGGTATCCCATGAGAACCAGGGTAGCCAGACACCTTTAGGGGGCAAAAAACCCCACCCAGGCAAAAACAAAAGAGAAGAACAGAGATATCAGTAAGACCTGTGCTTCCCCACAGTCAAAATATCCCCTCCAAGACAACAAACATGAAAGCACAGAAATTACTCAATTCAAGCAGTCACTGAGAGGAAGAAGGGGAAGCAACATCAGAAGAAGGAAGCTGAGCCAAAATATGACCCCTCTGGTTTAAGTCTTTGAGGACGCCCACCAGAACTTAACTATTTTAGAGTAACTGTAACAGTACAGAAATACAACTTTTGAGATAACTGTTCTATGGTGCCTATCAAACCAGCAGCATCAGAGCGTGCTCTGACCTCTGCAATCAAGGAGATCAAAGTCCTCTGAGGACAAAACTAAATCTACAGATGTATATGTAAGAGCCACACATGCAGGGCTCATGTTCCAGTTAATAGGAGCCTGCAAACATCACCCTACAGAGCCCCATAAAAATGAACCCCCTGCTGTATGTTACAGGCTTAAGGCTTGAGTGGCAGCATGTAATTAGTGTGCTGAGCTGAGTGGCCTGGGAACTTCTCCACAGGAAAATCCAAGTAGCTTTAATGAGCCTGAATTACCTATTAAATCAACGAAAACCTCCCTCTCCTCATGGAAAAAATCCTCTTGACTGAGACAGCTGTATATGGCTGTAGCCTTGAACAAACCTGAAATTGTTTAAAGTCTTTTAACGACAAACTTTTGTTCTAAACTTCTTCAGCCGTTTTAGGAAGAAAGGCAAAACCTGTGAGTCTACCATGTGGTAGAGCTAGAGGCAGCAGCTATCAGGACACAGAAAATAAAACACCAATGACCCCAAGGAAAGGCCCCCAGTTAATGCCATTTTACAAAGCAAGTGATTTCATAGCTCAGCACAAATGTTAACATGAACACCACATTCCTTCAATAAATGTGGAAATGTTTCACTGCAGTTTCAGGAATCTGAGCACCACATCAGATGTGGAAATATCTGCCATCTGGAGCAAACCTAGCAGGCTCAGTTTGGGTTTTTTTTTTCCTATGTAAAACAAAACTCAGTGAACAGAACTGAATTAAAACAAACCATGAAAGAAGTGCATCAATCCCACCAGCTGCAACTAAGATGGAGAACCCACATTTCAAAAAAAATACATGCACAGTATTAAATGTAATACCTGGTAATGATTTGGCTGTACCATATGCTGTGGACTGGGATAAAACCCTTCACTGGATCTGGGACTGGGGTAACCAGGTCTACTGGGCTGTAAACAAAAAGGAATTTTTAGTATCATTAAACACACAACACTAAAACCAGAAAATTATGTTTCAGTGAGACAAACATTTACAGGTTTGGCAAACTCCAAAAAAACTCCAAAACAGATTTTCTATAATTACAGACACTTTTTAAAAAACCCTAAAATTAAGTTTTCCTGCATTTTTGCTTGGCAATGGATGAAGCTGAATTGTTTTCTCAGTATGTCAATAAATAATGTTTGCTCTGTGAATTCTCTGTGTTTATTTAATTGCTTGCACTAAATGACCTGCTCTGTGCTGTTCAACTCTAGAGAGAACATCAGCTAAGAACATAATTCTTAATGAATTTCCAGGTGCGATACAACCCTGTTTCCAATTTTTGCTGGCAATTTGTTGCTTTTGTGGCTGTTTCCAAAAGTAAATCCTTTTGCTTCAGTAAGAATAACACAAACCAAACTGGTTTGTTTGCATGGCTATTTCCATCTGGTATTCTGAGGTATGAAGTTAATTCTGATAATTAACTTCTGTGTAACTAATTACCTCAACATGGAAAGTGCTTTTGATCATATTCTGAACCTCCAAAGGTAGAGCTGAGGGTTTCTTTATGAGTAAGGAACAGCATTGCTGGGTGTTTCAAGAGGAGAAAAATCAACCAAAGAGGGAAAAACCTCCGAAACTTCATCATTCTGCAAAGGGCTCCCTCAGTCCTTCTGGCAGTTAAAGGCAACCACATTAATTGGAGACTGAAGAATTTATCATTGCTTGATGAAAAAATTCATTATCATTCTGGACTAGGATGTTTTGTGTCTTAGATGTCTAACAGAAATACCACTGTGAGATACGAGTAATTTCATAGTATGGATTATGATAGCTGGGAATTATTTGAGGATGTGTAAGAGTTGAAGGCTATAAATAATACGGAGTTTAAGACCTATAACAATCTGCAACTCTTACAATGAATCGTCAGAAGACTAAAAAAAAAACACTTGTCACCATTAGAAAATTAGATAATAATTAAAGAGACACTTAAAACTCCTATTTACAAAATTCAACTTGTTCCAATGCCATTATTAAGCACATCTGTATTTTACACAAAAGCAGTGTACAAAAACACCTAACCAACAACAGCATCAGATGCACAGTGAGGACACAGAGACCCTCTCAAAACAGATTAACTCCAGTGGCAGAATTAACTGCAGTTTTAACACACCTTTGGTCAAGTGTTTCAGATCATACATCACACACAAAGGTGCTCATTACAAATTAAGCAGAATATTGGTCCAATTCATGCAGTTTATCTGCTTCTGTAACTTGGAACACTGTTTGTTTAGATAAACACCAAATCCTGCTAATTCATCTCAGATGAGTGAACAGGTTGATGGATTGTTTGCTGTTTCTAACTCTGAAATGAAAGCAGCAATTCCACTGCCCTTATTTCCTGCTTGCCATCAAGGCATCAAAATGCAGAACTAAGCTCAGAAATCTGATCTGTCAGGCAACAACCTGGAAATGGAGAGAAAAAAACCCCCAAACACACACAAAAACCCCCCACCACCACCCTCCCCCCCTCCAAAAAACAACAAAACAAAAGGAAACCAACCAAAAAGAAAAAGCTGCCTTTCTCTGAGTGCTGGGGAATGTGTGCAGCACAAGGTGCCACACGAGCACTCCTGGAATTATTATCAGCTCCAGAGCCTGGGTGTAACAGCTCCAAGAATTCACCAAAACTATGAGGACACACACAATGCAGTGGTGACTGCACAAAATTAAACTGTTTAAAATACAGGCTCGAACTTTCAAGTAACAACTTGCAAAAATAACTCTGAGAGGAAGCAGACGAGTCACTGAGGGGGAAAAGGGCTCAGAAACTGGTGAGGTTGGACTCCCACAGCTGCAGAACACATCAGTGACATCCAAACAGCACAGAAATGAAAATGAAGTGGAAACTGAACCACGTACGTTCCTTGGAAACAAACCCCTAATTTTCTGTCCAGAAGAAGGCAAATGCAATTAGCTGACTTCTGTCTCATCACTAATGTGTTATAAATAAACTTCACGCTGGCCAGAGAGCTCATTAGCCAACAATTTACAGGAGTGCTATGAGAAAGGAGGAAAAAGGAAAGGCCAGGAAACGATTTTGTGGCAGCTGTGGGTGTCTTTTACAAGTTAGAGAAGAAGCAGAAAATCTTTAATGCAGTATCATAGCACAGCTCAGTTCTAAGCACAGTTCAAGCAGAGCTGGGTCATTTCAGGCAAGGATTCCCAGATGGGGACAGAACTGGCCAGAATGCCGTTGTTTGAACCAACCCATCAGGGGAGGCTTTGAAGAAATAAACGGAATAAAAAGAGAGTTTTTGGTTGGGGTTGGTTTTTTTTTTTCAAACACACGTAATTTGCAGTCTTAGCTACCTTGGGAGGAGCTTCATCCGATCCTCCTGAGTCCCAGGACACCGTGACTTGTCGCCTGGATTCCATTCTCATTCGTTCTTCTTGCTGCAGCTTCTCTTCCTCCAGTATTGTACTAAGGAAAACATATTGGAATCAAGTAAAACTCCCGTTTCAGGGACTAACAAACCTCTCCCCATAGCTCCTGCATTTTTCAGACTAATAAACATTACTTCACTTGAAATGCTATAAAATTACTGAAAACCAAACTTCTTTTACATGCACTGGTTTTGTTGCTGAAAACCAGGATCAGGAAGAAATATTTTTGTAGGATTACCAGGGTGTTTTAACAACAAAAACAGCATCAAATTTTCAGAAAGCTGTGGTTGATCTTGCACACATTTTGTTTTCATAACAGTTCTTTTTATGTGCAATTACACAGAGAAGTCCTCAAAGACAATCAATCAAGCACTTACTTGCATGAAAGCCTTATCTTCACAAGAAAATATTCTACTGAACTGCTGCAAAGGTTCAAAACAAACCGAAAATGTTCTTTACTGAAACTCGAGAGCTTCAGATAACTGAGATGATTTTTTTTTTCTTTTTTAAAGAAAGCAGTCAAAAATTCTTCTTCAGCTCTTACGTTTTAGCCTAACCAGGAACACATTCAGCAAAGCAATTTAGCAAAACAGGAAGATCTGACAGTATTCACTCAGCTTCTAAGCATTCGGGTCAAAAGGCTGCATTTTCACAAAGTACAAGACAGTAGTAAAACCAGTTTGCTACTTACCACTGTTCTGACTATTAAAAAGCCTGTTTGAAGCTGAACGTGCTCCTGCTGCCCCCACAGCCAGCCTCCTCCCAGCTCTGCTATGTGGCTTATTAATGTTGGATATTTGCCATTTGAGAAATACTCAGAATGAAGCTTTGAAAGAGGGAGCTGCCAATTCCTTGGAGCCGCACGCTACGCGGACAGTCTGGAGATGGGAGCAGGGCGCATTATTTCCATATCGCTGTCCCCAGGGTAAAGACAATCCTGTGGAGGAGCTATTCCAGCTTCTTTATCACTCAGGAGTTTCCAGAAACAAAGCTTAAGTTCTGAGTTTATAGTCTCCTGCTCAGTCTGCTAAACAACCACCCAGAATTACTCATTCAGGGGATGAGATCAACTCCAGCAATCTATTCTCATCGTGCAACTTCACTGCTTATTTCAAGAATAAATTCCTGCTGGAGACGAGAACTTTGCTTCTCCTTACTCAGCCAAAAAAACCCCAAACTATGCCACTTCTAAAAAGCAGAGAAGTCATCTCGTCTCACTGCAGCTAAATCAAGTTTATAACTATTGCTGCAATTTCAATCCATCACTGCTGAAGCAACACAAGAATGTGGAACAAAAGCAAAATCAGACAAGTTATTTACAAAAGTCACCCTGCTAGAACTACCATGGAAACACAGCTACAGCTCAACGGAGGAAATCTTTCTATTTTACCTCTCTCTTGCCTCTGAATAAGGAAAATGCAAGATTTCCTACTTGAACCCATGAAGAACCAGCAAAAAACCCCTGCTTTAAAGCTGTCACATTTCAGATATCCAGTGTTTTTATGTTGTATGAGAAAGCAGCCAACGTGTATCCACAGCCATGAACCACGATTATCATCTTTCAAGACAAGACCTCACGATTAAGAAAACTCACAACAAAACAAGACAAAAAAAATCTGCCCAGATTAATGAATGAAAAATGAAGAAAATACAGATTTTTAACCAGGTTGTTGATACAGCAGTTGCTCTAACCTGAGCTAAAGAACAGAACAGAGTTGGCTGGTAGCAGCTGGCTATATTTAGAGATGGCTTATTGACAATTTGGGGCCATGTGTGGAATGTGTCACAGCGCAGTCCTGGTTTTCCATAAAAAGGAATGAAACCCCAATACCTCTCTCTGCCTTGCTATCAAAGCCATTTTATCTGTGATGCCCCAGTGTTCAACACCATCAGCTTGTATCACCAGAAATGACAAATTTCTATTGAAATTATTTATTTTTCTTAACACAGGCTCAGCTTTTTGCTTTCCAGCTACAGTTCCATCCTCCCTGCTCTCCCACTGCCCATGCCATCAGGAGGTTCTCTCCCAGCAGCCCAGAGCAGCCTGGTCAGAGGCTGATGGGCTGCAGCAGCAGCATCTGTACTTGGATGCCCTTGATTCTGCTGACAAGAATATAAAATAGAAATGCCTCAGAGAAGCACAACTTGAAAAAGCCACAAGGAATATAAATGACTCACAGAAAGGTCTTTGTTTTCACAAAAGGGAAGACTGGTCTGTGGATGAAGTAAGAGTGTGCCAAGAGATATTTTTGATGTTTCCTCAACGCAGCTGCTCAAGTTCTCTGAACAGTTTATTAGAATTTGCAGAAGGTCAGGAGAAGTCAGATCTAGGCATAGTTTCCCAAACTGGGCATATTTTTAGCAGCAAAGAGGAGCAAGCAGAGAATTCTATCCCTATGGTTTCCCTAGCAAACCTTGAGGTAGCACAGACAAACTTAACTCAGCTTCTTTGAGAGGTGGAGGCTCAACAAAAATCTCAACTATTACAAGTTTATATAATTGATAAACTTATTTAATTCACAAAGAACTTTCTACTGAAATTGGCCTATGACAGTGAAAAGGAAACATTTATGGGGACCTTCAGTGTAGGAATATTTAAAACACCAAACTGCATCCTCATAGTCCAAAGGGCACAGCAGCACCAGTGTCTCCTGCTACAGTGGTGTGGGAACCTATATTAAGTGCTGACCCCCAAAAAGCAGCTTCTTTCTTTCTCTCTGCCACCAGAAATGCAAGGCTGGATGCAGATGAGCATATTTGCACATATTGCTCTAATCTGAAAGCACTCTTAAAAGGATTATGGACTATTCCTAATGGTCACAGTCAAGAACAGAAGAATAGCAAAGCATTTTGCAGCCTCCATAATGCATTTCAATTATGTGTTATAGTATTTTTTGTCAGAATGCCATAAAAGAAGAGGACTCAAACTGCCCTCATTCTTAGCAGTTTTCTTTCTTTCATTTATAAGCAATGTTTCAAGATCTAAATCAAATACAGTGACAGAAAGCTCAAGTCCAGTTCTCCTCAGTTAATTATCTTGTCATAAAACCAGACTTAAAAAGCACAGAATCTGTCTCTTTTTTCCCCCCCATTCTTTTTAGAGCTGCATTCAGTGTGACCTGAAGCCCCAGGATGCCAGTGGGGTCAAGCACTCTGTTAAAACCTGTGACCAACAATGGGCCACAGGGACACCCTCACCTCCGCAATGACACAACTGCTGCTTGTTTTGCTATTTGCAGCAGAGAGGGTTCATGAAAGGTACTGTAAAGAAAATTTGTTCCATGATGGAGTGAAAATGTCATGAAATGACATTAATTTGAAAGTTTAAAATCAAAATCCTTTAATATTATTTACCATGCAGTGCAAGACATGAAATGTCTTCTACACAAAACCAGCGAGGCAACACACGCTTCCCAATCAAAAATGTCCTTTATTCTAATTCTGACCAAGTCAGAATTGCAGGAGTAGCACCTCACTGCCCTGACCTAATCTGACTTTTAACCCCCCTCCACCACTTGAGAAAGGGACTTGGAATGCGAGGATAAATTACATTTGGAAATCCACAATCCACCCATTTGTTTCTGTGTTTGCTGGGAAGGCTGACTCAACCACATCCACTTCAGACAGATCAAATGCTATAAAATTACTACCCTAATAACAGTACTTAAATTCATATGTAGCAACAAATAACAGCACATAAATTGTGCAGAAATCAGCACCTTTTTCCTTGCACAATCAGCTGCAAATACAGTTTGGGCAAAGCAGCTGTTACTATGAAACGGGAAAAGCATCAAATAACAGAGAGCACGTGAAAACCTTATGCTCCCATCAGTGCTATTCCAGATGCAGGAGATTTTTCCCAAAGCCATGGAGTTTTTTTCATTAAACCAGAGAGGAATGAATGCTGCAGTGCTGTATCCGGCTCCAAGCAAACATCCAGTCTGCTCTCAGCTTGAAGAGACTACTCTGGACAGCATCCAGAACGAGCAGCAGCAACACCACAGGGAAAGGCCACCAGAGAAATGGCTTGTTTTTGCAAGTTCATGGGAATTTGAGTTTTGAAACCCAATCTTCCCTAGCTGCCTGAGACTGCCTCAGCATCAGGGAATTGGCAACCTTTCTAGCGAGAGGCTGACTCTGTCTGGAGCAGTGCAAAGCAGCCCTAAGGACTGCCTAACTTTGGGAGATAAAGGTTACTGGTTTGGAGTGGCAGAAAGCTCCCTGCTTTTGTGGGAACAGAGTAAAAACTGGATTTTTAGGGTTGCAGGAGAGAGGTTGCCCTCTAAACAATGCTTCCAATCTCCCAGCACGACTAGAGGAGCAAAACCCTCCACACTGGGTGCATTTTTCATGTAGAATGAGATAAAAGGGATGCCTGGAAGTCTCCAGTCCAGTCTCCTGGTGAAGCTGGGCTCCCTGCACAGCAAGGGCCAGCTGCTCTGAGCCTTTTCCAATCAAAATTTGAACATCTGCCAGCATGGAAATTCCAGAGTCTTTCTGGGTGACCTGTTTCAGAGCTCACCCACGCACACTGGGGAACATTTTGATGTGTAACCAACGAGACCCTGCCTTGCTGCGTGCCCTGAGTGCTGGTTCTGAGGACCCCCAGGCTCTTGGCACACTCTGGCTTTACTCATCCTCCTTCCTTCCTGGTGAGATACTCTCCCTGCTTGGGGTTACACACCACAGCCATCTTCCAGTCACATTTTTTAGGGCTTCCCTGCAAACCCTATCCAGCCCTGACATTCCTCCCTTCCTGTTAACTCCACAGTCAAGAGGATGGGAAGTTATCTGTGAGAAGCATTGTCTTCCCTTAGTTCTACAAATTATTAGTCTAAACAGGAGCTCCCAGAATAACAGATGGTGGAACTGTATGAAATTTTAAGAAATAGGAAAGAACTTTAAGGTCTGTAAATTCTCCATACAGCAGCTCTGAAACAGCATCATAATTATATTCAAACTGTCCCTCATTTTAACCACCAGTGAATTATCTTGAACCATGAACATTCACTGGAAGCAAAAAAAAAGATGTTATGAAAATAAAACATGCCACAAAGCACAACTTTGAAGCAAGACCTAAAATAAAACCAAAGAATTTAGCAATGAATTACAACAAATCCCAGTGTGGACTCTCAGTGTGCAAAACCTATGTGTTACTCAAAGCTTGTATTGACTTCTGCAAAACACATCCTGAGCAGTCATGAAATCCAAAAGTCACATTTGTGACCCAATTAGGTCACAAATATTGGATGTGCCTGCACATTATCTCAGTGATGTTTCAAAGTTTAAAGATCACTCCCGCTTTGGGGCTGGTGAGATGGTGATATGGACACTGGAATATATTGCTGCAGAATAAACTAAGGTGTGAAATTAGACTGGTCTCCAAGGTGTGTGCTCACACTCATTCCCAGTTAAACACAAGGCAGTCTATGTCCTGGTTTACAAAGGGCAAAGGAATTTCTGTCTGTGATGCTGCATTTACTGCAGGCTCTGCAACTGCCCTGGGACAGCTGTGTCTGTGCAATTACTGTGCTACATGGCATGGAAATAAATCCCAACAGCACTCACCTGAAGCTTCATTTATTTAAGTAAAGATACATCCCTACTCCAGAAGCCCACAGCATGTTTGTTTAGATAATCATTCTAAATTCTTTCTCACTCCCTCCCCAAGAATTGTAGCTAAAATTATAAAAAAATTGCTAGTAAAAGATGGAATTTTTCTTGGGAGAGAAAGGGAGTGATTCATATTTCCAGTTATTTGAATTTATTGCCTTATCTCATTTTCTCTGTGAGATAAGGCCCAGTTTTCCCAAAGACCAGCAACAACCTGGCCTTCTGAAGATAAAACCTCAGTACCCCGTGCCTGGCATTTTCCACAGAACCAAAACACTGTAACAGAAGATAAAGCAAAAATAAGCATTTCTGAACAAAGGAAATGACCTCTCAGAAGTCAAACCCTACCTGAGTTGTGCTTTAAGTTCAGTAAACCTGGGTCTCCTGCTGGGGTCGTAGGCCCAGCACTTGGTCATAAGGCTGTAGAGGGTGGGAGGGCAGTTTGGAGGCATTGGGAGCCGCTCACCGTTCTCGATCCGCCCAATCACATCATTGTTCTTCACTCCCTGGAAGGGCTTTACCCCGTGCATGAGGATCTCCCACATACACACACCTGAGGAACACACACAAAAACACGTTTTCTTCACTGGGAGCAAACAATGAGACCTGTTAAAAGAGAAACAAACCCCAATTTTGTACTAATAATGCAATTTCTTCCAAAATATTATCTAACTAGGGAATTGTTTCGGACTTACCTGTAGCAGAGGAGTGACTGCAGCAGGATCACCCACACAGCACCAGCCTCACCTATGGATGAGGCAGAGTGACCCACAGCTGGCTCACACAGCCTGGCTTCACACTGCCTTTTACCTGCCCTAAATCAGTGCTTGCTCATATTCAAATCTCCTTTCTTATGAGGTACAATTTGTTTGCTTTTCCCTCTGACTCCTTCCAAGTGGCTTGTTTTGACACGTAGAGTGTATTTTCACTTTGAGGGTGTTTTAGCGCTGGCACTGATCCACATTTTTTGTGCTGAAAACATGTAATAAACCAGTTTCTATCGAAACTGCATCAAAAGCACAAAGGGAAACGTGGTCTGTCCCTTTAGGATTGGCCAGAATGTTCCATAGGCTCCATTTTTCTAACTCTGACAGCACTAGAGTTTTCTTCAAACTATTATAAACCCTTCACTTAAAAACATTCAAATTTTAATTTGCAAAGAGAGTGAACTGTTACTTGACTGTCCTGCTCTTATTCCAAGTCTCATCACCTTTGCTCCCTAACACAACTTGTGTTCTGTCTGTACAGGCCAGCAGTCAGCACCAGCTTGAGCACAGCTCATCAGAGTCATATAAAATATTGTATATTTGGGAAAAAAGATCGAGGTTTCAGGATATGTCCATTTACCCTTATATTTAATAAGCTTCTGGTTGTATTTTGTAGGAGGCCAGGAGCTATAAAAGACAGGTTAAGTGGGAATCTAGCATTAAGGATCTGGAAACTGGGTATCTCATAGGATGATCTGCACATTATGCAAAGAAATGTGTATGAACACAAAAAAGTCAAAATGTAACAGAAAAACAACAAATGACAACCGTGTAACACAAAAAAACATAACCAAAACCAAAACCAACAGATAAAAATAAGCTCTGTTATAACTATGAGCTAATTTCCTTGTACCTTCATTTCTGCCAGCTTCTTACTAGAGGTAAAAAGGCTCATGAAAAATTCAGGCTTATTGAGCAGGAAAAGAAAAGAAAAATACAGAGATGGAAAACACGCTGGAAGAAACTGGATTTTCAGAACGTACAGTAAAAACTGTGACAAATATTTGGAAATTATTCATTTCCAGCAGTTAAAATGAAACACTGAACTTCTCCAAGAGGACACAAAGAACCCACCCCATTTGGAGTTCACTTACCAAACATCCACACATCGCTAGCTGAGGTAAACCGTCGGAAATTGATTGACTCTGGAGCCATCCATTTGATGGGTAATTTTCCTTTGGAAGCTACAGGGAAGGCAAGAAAGGGCAGGCTGTTATCCCCACTACAGATCTCAAAAACAGATTTTGTTCCCAGTGAAGTAATTCATAGGCAAAACCAATCTCAAGTGAAGCACTTATAATGTCAATATATGAGGTTGTTTGGCTTTACATGAAATGGAGAAATGAACCAACAAAACCCAAAATAATAATAATAATCCCCCAAGCCTCCCCTAAAAGACCCCAACAACAAACCCCAAAACACACCAAGAAATGATCACATCAAAATTATTTTCCATCTTAGCAATTAAAAAGATAAAATGCAGCTCAGCAAATTGAAAAAAATGAAATGAGGAAACATAACAGAGTGTAAGGGGACAGATAATGGATAATTTAAAATATATGAAACCAGAAAAATATTCAAGATGAGATTTATGTACTCATGGTTTAATAACACAGACCAGCTTTGGAATGCTACTGTTTGGTACCCAACATGCAGTCTCTATTCTCCTGCTGCATTTCCCATCTATCAGGCACTGCAGGACATCTCTCAGCTGCTGGAGACACCAAAGCTCAGTATTCCATGCAAAATGGGGCAAAAAGTAGGCTCCAAAGGCAGTTTTGTACTGAATCTCCCTAGTGCAGTGGCACCAGAAGTATGCAGAATACAATGACAGCAGAAACTCAACATTTATCTGTGCCTCCACGTGGATTTGCTACTTTTTGCACCTTAAATCCCACCTTGTGATCCTCCTTCTTAAGCACACATAGGACTTTTTACTGCCATTATTAAACTGTTGAGTAACCTGCCTTTTTATACAAATGCACCAGCTAGACCAAGGAAATCTGGTCAATTCCTCAGTAATGTGAGAAACAACTGTGTTCTCACTGGCCTGCAAGAAGGATCCAGAGGGTCACCTCACCTTTGTAGTAAGTACTGTCTTCCATGTATCGGGATAAACCAAAGTCACCCAATTTCACACAGTCAGTGGTAGATACCAGCACATTTCTAGCAGCAATATCCCTGCCAAACAGAGGAGACAGTGTTTCTAATAACTTTAAAACATAAAGTGGTGAAGTACCATCACCTGAAGAAAATTTACCACCTGCCCTGCAAAGGTAAGGAACTCAGAGCTCAGTCCCATATGAGGTTTCCTAATAAGGAGCTCAAGTTCTCACTGTAGTGAACAGCAAGGTCCTCCCTGAGCCTCTTTTTTCTCCCCCATTGTTATTTACAATGTTTTAATATAAATATCTACATATACATGCAAAGCTATTACTTTATATGTGTTTCCATATGCATTGTCACAACACATATAAAGAATTAGACAGCAAGTATTTAAACACAGATAAATTGCTTAAGTTCACAATTAATTATACTTAGTAACCAGAGTGCTGTGAACTCTTAATTGCCCCAGTAAGAGGCTGCAGCCAGTCTCTTCTCCCTAGAAACTCATATTCACATTCAAGGGAATAAAATTCAAAACACACCGTGAAGGAAGTTTAGGTTCATTTTCTGGTTAAGCAAGTACTTGTATTTGATAAATATTTTACTTCCCCTCTTCTTTACTTAAGAAGCCATCTGCCCTTGTTTTGCTTTTCTATATTTGAAAGATTACAGTTGACTCACAGCTTGAAAAAATACTGTAACCACAAAGCAACAACTGAAAACGATTCCGACTGAAAGCCGGCACCAGCTCCAAGTCAATCCAGGAGTGAACCAGCAGGTGTCACCCTTGAAAAGGGTGTAATTCTAGTGGAAACCTCTGCAAAAACGACACTCCCTAAAATTTTAAGCAGTGACATATAAAAACACAGATACATATGTATGGAATCTTACCTATGTACAAATCTCTTGCTCTCTAAGTAGGCAAGAGCTGTGCTAAGCTGGTAAGCGTAGAGTATCAGGGAGGCCAGGTCCAAGCTGTACTTCCTTACTTGCAAAAACGACCTCAACTTTTTTGCACCAAGGAGGAAAAAACCAGAAAGATATTAGGACAAAAAAGTAACAAATTTGAAAAAGGCGTATTTCAAATTATGAAGTTTACATGAGCATCAATGAGATTGACTTCCTTCCCTTAAAGGCTGGATGAGGAAAAGCAAACTACTTCCCATGAAGAATTGTGACTCTGCATTACAATTCAAGCAGTTTTTCCTACATGAAAACTGTTAAACTAAAAAAATAACTAGTAATTTCATGCATTCCCTTCAGTCTCCTTTTGAAAAGCATCTGCTGTTGGCTGTTCCGGAGTGATGCATTCCTGGACTCTTTGTTTTTTCTACCCCTTAGTGCAGCCTCCATTTAAGGCCTAAATCACTCCAGAACCAAACAGCACCTGGCCAAGCCATACACAGATTGACCAGTACTGTTTTAGAAGCATTAATTTTAATAATTAATTTTAATCTATATGTGCTAGAACAACTGTATTTAGCTCAGAGTAGCCAATATCAGTGCGGAGTGTTTGTAAGCCATATTCCCACTGTAAGGTAGGCAGGGTCTACTGGAAGGTGGCACTAGAGTGTCCTTATTCATCAAAACAAGGCTTTGAAAAGTGATTTGGGCACTGGAAAGGAAATCTATTGACAGAAAATTACTTCACTATAGATTGTTCTGCCCACCCCTCTCTTTTTTTTTTTGAAAATGTACTGCAGTTTGATAATTGCAATGACAATCATATAATGCTGTATGAAATATCACTGCAGCTCACATTGTCAGAAACGTGTGGCTCAAAGAAAGCGAATCGATTATAAAAAGTGAGATCTAGTTTTCTTTAAAGCGTTCACCCAAAAAACACAATAATGAGGGAAATCATCTTATCTAGGGCCTCTGCTGCAGATATTCTACAGGGGAAAAAAAAAGCCAAGGTAAGAAATTCAATGTTTCAAGGGAAAATGCAGCATTACTGAGGAAGAATAAAAGATGTACAGTTTCACTTCTGGAAGGTATGTTTGCAAATGCTGTTTAACTGATTATCACATTATCATCATCTTGACAGAGGTCATGCTCTCACTCTGGAATTGCAATTGAACGCTCTGAAAACTCTGACTAAATCACTCTGGAATGAGGTGATGCAGTTCTCCCGGTGGAGGAGAAGGTCAAAAGCTGCCACTCCTGTTTCTGAGTCCATAACTCTGCAAAGGAGTATGATATCATGCTTGATAGCATGTGTTAGTATTGTGAAGTGTTTTTTCAGCCTTTTCAGTGAGCTGAGAGAGAGGAGAGCAGAGCTGCACAAGGATTTCTCATACCTCTCCAAGCGTACAGAGCTCCATGATTATCCAGACTGGGTTTTCTGTAATAACCCCAATGAGCTTCACAATGTGAGGGTGATCAAACTGACGCATTGTTACTAAAAGGAAATCACAGAATTCAGTGTGTTACATAAAACCTTTTTTAAAAATAAAAATAAAGCTGTTGGTTAAGAAGCATTTAGCCCATGGCCAGAAAATAGAATCACAGGACTTGAAACAACTTGAAACAAGTGCTGCAAGCAGTAGTCTGGTCACTCCATGTGCTGGGGGCAGTAGGAAACACTGATTGCTTGAGCTGTGCTGCTCTCCACTCACAAAAATGCAAACTGCTGTGGAAGGTGCCAGTCAGGTCAGGCTCTGCCTCTAACCTAAGTGAATAAAATACCCTGTCAAACCAGTGCACAACCAGTTCATCTGTGCCTTTCTACTGGAAGAGGAGGTAGGAAAAAACAGTCTGTATAATTCAATTACTGGAAAAAAATATGTCTGCCAGATTATGACATAGACAAAAATCTTATTTAATCATGACATCATTTGATTTTCCATGGAGTTAATTTCAGTCCCAGCAGAGCAGTCACAGTTTGTTTTATGCAGTATGACATATGAATCACAGAATCACAGAATGGCTGGAGTTGGAAGGGACCATCAGGATCAGTCAGTTCCAATCCCCCTGCCTTGGGCAGAGACACCTTCCAGCTTGCTTGCTCTAAGCCCCATCCAGCCTGATCTTCAACACCTCCAGGCATGGGGCAGCCACAACTTCTCTGGGCAGCCTGTGCCAGGGCCTCACCACCCTCACAGAATTTATCCAAAAATCTAACCTAAACCTGCCCTCTTTCAGGTAAATCCATCACCCTTTGTCCTACCCCTGCCCTCTCTGATAAAGACTCCCTCCCCATCTTTCCTGTAGGCATCCTTTAGGCACTGGAAGGTGCTCCAAGGTCTCCCCAAAGCCATCCCTTCTGCAGGTTGAACTCCCCAACTCTCCCAGCCTGGCTCCACAGCAGAGGTGCTCCAGCCCTTGGAGAATCTCTGTGGCCTCCTCTGGACTCGTTCCAACAGCTCCAGGCCCTTCCTGCACTGGGACCCCAGGGCTGGATGCAGCTCTGCAGGTGGGATCTCACCAGAGAGAAGCAGAGGGGCAGAATCTCTTCCAACATAGACATGGCAAAACCATCTTTTATGTATTATTGACAAACATCCTTCATTTGACCCTCCAGGAGCTTCTCTTCTACACTTGCAGTTTGTAGTGGCAGCAGAAATACACAGGAATTACCAAACTGCAAAGTCTGCTTCAGACTGCCTCAAGTTAGGCAAGAATAAAACCCATTTTCTTCTGCTTTAAATTTAAACTAACCACAAGCTAAAAACCACGAGGTGTTTTTGGATTTCTACTCTGATGAGCTCTGAATTCTACTTCAGCACATGGCTACACAGCAACCCCAACAAAAATCCCTGGACAATCCTGTTGATAAGGCCAAAAGTTATAATGGTTTAGTAACATATCTTCCTGCAAAGAAACTTCATGGGCAAACTGAAGATAATATATGCTTTAAAATATTAATGTTATGAATAATACAGGGAAAAAAGCAATAAAGCAAACATCCCTGTCATTGACATAGCTTAAAACATTAATAAAAAGGAATAAATAACATGGTGAAATGTCATACAGGCAATAACAGCTGCTAAATCTTTTCAGCATTGAAAACTCCACCCCAGGCAAACCTCAGAATATCTTAATATTCCTAATATTAGAATACTAGGAAATAAATTTATTAATTCAGTGACGTAACCAACTGTTCTGAGTGAGTTTGCAACCTGAACGCAAGACAAAGGCAACAGATGGGAATTAGAATGAAAAAGAGGAAGAAGAAATGACAAAACTATTAAATCAAAATTGAAAAGTACTATTTACATGTTGATTACAGTGGCATTTCCTAATCTCTCAAACTTGGAGCATAATAGGGAGCATTCAATGAGCAATTATTTTCTACATTGCCAGGAGACAGCAGCCTACCTGTGACTGCTGAGTTGTTACTGTAAGCAATGGTATTTACTGTTCCAACAGATAAAAATGCAATGGAAAAAATTACAGTAATTTACAAAAAAATCTGACATTCAAAACTAAGAATCCATTAGCTATGAACACAGATCTGAACCAGCTGAAAAAAATCCTTGGATAAAGGAATAGTGAATAAAATATACTGTAACATCTGACCACAAGCAATTACTTGACTGATAAAATACAATACCTTTACAACATTTAGAGGAGTACAACAGCAGGGGATAATAGGCAAAAATGAAGGCCTAAGTGCCATATCTTAATTTGCTAGCAAAACCAAACAACAGAGCAATCAGTAACTTTAACATTCTTACAAAAGTTTCTGTTCCTATTCACCTCAACAAAAAGCCTTTCTCCAACATGAAATGTGCTATTTGGGGAATGCAACATTTGTGGGCAATTATTTAGAAAAATGGTCTATTCTAGCACAGATTTTAATTCTGAACTTTCAAAGCAGATTTCTCTTAGACACAACATTTCTAGCAAAGACAACTACCTGACCTTCCAAAGCAATGGACTGGAGAAACTGCTGCTTTTTTTAATTAAGGAAAATTCATTAAGGAAAAAGAAGGAAATACAGGATCAGATCTCATGTTCCAAAACTGGTTCTAAAGCCCTGCAGGAGTCGGACATCACCACTCAATTTGGAAAATCAAAGCACCCACATCCAATCATATACATGGGAAGTAATGCAAGGATGTAAAGCAGTCCCCTGGCACATATTGTAGGAGGGGAAAACATCAGGCTATACATTAATAAAATATTTACATCAGTGTAAGAAGTTTCTGGCACAGGTGGCCACAGCCTTTGCAAGGAGCAGTTACAAAAGCGATCCCAAAAGAAGTCGTTTAATACTCACAGGCTTCTTGTAAGAATTTTTCTCTAACACTGTCTGAAGTGCAGTTTTTACATGTTTTGATTGCAACAGCCATAGCTGGATTCTCCTGAAAGACATTATTGAGAAATAGCTGAAATACAACCCACCAAACACAGCCCACCAAAAGCAGTCCTTCAAAATTCTGGCGAAACTACTTTGGAAAAAAATTATTATTAAATAAAATACCTTTAGTTGAGAAATTACATGTTGAAAGCTTCAGTATTAAAACACCATTATAACCAAGACACCTTGCATACAACATTTACATTTGATGTGGCTTGGAAATATTTCATCTGTTTTAAACCATGTTAAATTGTGGAAAAATTATGACAGAAGATGGTAAGTTTAACTGAACAGAACTGCAAACTTTTTTGCGTTATTGAGGATGGTAAAATCCTGACAATATTTAGCAAAAATAGGGGAAAAAAGGAGATAATGGCTAAAAACCACACTTGGCTGATACAAGCAAGAAACCCAGAAAGCCAAATGAAGGATTTTTGTGGCTCTCTCAGAGGAAAGACTGGCTGTAACCGTGAACTCCAACTACAAAGGAAAGTAAAACAAAGATTTTTACACATTATCTTCTCAATCAGACAGATCAAGGCTTTAAAACCAAGTAGAACAGAACAACATGTATTTGAAATCAAATGGACTTTCCCATCTGATTTCTCACCCTCTGAATACTGAAAAATGAGAAGTTCTTGATGGGTTGAGAGCAGCTGAAGTGTTTTAAAACCAAGCTTCTACATTAGGTATGGGCTTGTTCAATAGCCTCATCCAGTTTTTAAGGCCAGTAGAAGATGAAGATGCAGAGTTATGTTCTATGCCTGCTCATGCTCGCTCTGTTTTAAATCTATTTACAGACAAACATGACCAGGATTAGAATAGTATTTATACTTTGCAGGTTAAATGTCTTATTTTCAAAGTTGCTCACAAAAGAGATCTTCGAGTTGACTTTGCAGGAAAACATTGATTGAATCCTTTTCTCACACATCAAATGCCCATAAACTAAAAAAACTGAGGTAAATCATGATTTTATTCCCTTATGAAACCAGGATTGAACAATGAGCCCGGGCATGAGACCTCTGGATGCCTTCCAGACCCATCCCTCTCCTGGTGTTACACATCAAGTTTTTGAAATATCCTTTAACCAACAGGGGCATCAAAAGGAAGAATCTCAGTGCCTGCAACCAGCAAAGACATTTTGCAGAATAAACGCTGGAAAAGGCCTGATATTGGGGTTTTGGTGATCTTTTGGCTTTGGATAAGGACACAAACCAGTGAGGATGTAACAGACCAGCCACATTTTCTGTACTGAGCAGCAAATGGTATTTTAAGTAACATTTTGGGATTAATTCCATGGTTAATCAGCCTTTAAAGACAATACTACTGGGATTGCTTACAGCTGAGCAACAGGATCCTGTATCTATACACCCATTTTCCACTCAGTACCCTGCACTTACAGCCTGGCTGTGATCCTTCAGGAATACCTGGGAGAAAGCAGCATTCCAGGAGAGGTGAGTGCTGCACAGTCACTACAATCAGGACTTTACAAGTGCAACAAACAGGGGTAAATGGAATTTCTGAGATTCAGCTTTGACCTAGCAGAACAAGAGGCATGGAATATCCCCTATATTTTTGCACTCAAGCTGTACATACACATGGAAACATTACCATGTTATTGGAACTAATCTTTCATCAATTGTAAGATTTCTTCCCAGAGTGTTAAGTTACACTCTGTGACCAGGACATTAAAATTTAATGACATCACTGTTCTGTTTCACCTTCACTTATTCCAGTGTCTTAAATGTAGTAAATTTTTATTAATAAAAGAAATCAACAGGCTGGTCTTTAAAAATGTCAGCACAGGATGCCTGAGTAAAATCTGTTTTCTAATTCCCAAAAAAGAATAGAGACAGCCAACATTTTCAAAACAATAGTCCCTAAGAAATAGTTTTACAGAGCTCTAGATTTATCCACCATGCCCCAAGTGAGTGAAACATTACTCCTTGGTACTCCTGTTAACTTGGACAGAATTAAATGAAAAACAAGAATCTCTCTCAATGCAAAGTATATCAGATGTGCTTTCTAAATAAGAGTATCAGAGCAGACTTCAAACTTGTCTGAAACAGAACATTTATCCTTATTTACTTAAATATTGCACTGAAGATTTATTTAACCCACCAAGCCCTAACCAGCTGTTTCTGAAGTTAGAACTAGATTATTGTCTACGAGAATTCCTACACAATCTATCAAAAATTCCAGCAATTTCTTCTAACATGAAATAAATATTCATTTTACAATCATTTTACATATTTATTTTATTATAAGATTGAAACTTGTTGAAATTAACTACTTTTTGCAGCTTTCTCCTGCCCTTTTACACAAACTTTGTGATCTATTTAAACTGAAATCTTAGTCTTTCTAGAAAAACTCATAAGCACCATCCTGAATTACACAAGTCCTGCCAACCTCCCTGGTTTCACTGAGGTGATTCTTGTGCATTGGGATTTTGCTGGATCAGTGTCCAAGTATTTTGTATTTTATTTCAGGAAAACACAGAACTTTATTAGGCTTTGTTGTGACACAGACGGTGAGATTGTCACTGGGGCAATTTTTTATTCGTTCTGGAAGACTTAGACCAAGACCTCTAAGGAATACACTTATTTTTTTTTTACCTAAGAAAGTTCTATTGTTTATTTTTGTTTGAGAAGTGAGGCTTACCGGGCTCATGTAAACTCCTTGGTGCACATCTCCAAACTGTCCTTCCCCGATGCAGCGCCCCAGCTCAATCCTCTCCCTTTGAATTTCATAATCTCTGGCTACAAGAATATAACGCACTTGAAACGTTAAGTTTCTGCTGAAGGGCAAGGAAATAATCCACAAGACACAAAACTCAAAGTAAGTCACTCAAATGTCTCACATATGAATAACTACGATTAACATTTGCTGCACACCAACCTATAGAGATGCTGCACGCACACGGTGGAGACCTCTCAAACCTCTTGAAAGTTTGAACCAAAGCAAGGGGACAGGAATTGTGAAATTTACATTGTTAAATTTACTATGCACTTATTTCAGTGCACTAAACATAATTAAATATTTTTTAATTACAGCTGGTGAAAGACAAAGCACACAAACAGTTTAGGGCAACACCAAGGATGCTAAACACAGCCTCAGCACACATCCCTTGGGCTGTTTAAGAGAACTCCACCACGTGCTATTTTAGATTTTGGAACCATCAAAAGAGCCCGGAGAACTTTTAAAGAGGTAACTGCAAGAAAAAAAAAAAACCAGGAACAAGAGCATGGCAAATAAAGATAAAATGAAAGAGGGAAATTTTGAGTGCACTACACCTCTGCCAGTGTGCAACTGAAGGAGAATTGAGATGTTTGGTGGCCTTATGCAATTTTGTTAACGTCACGGTTTAATAGGCTGAGAATATTACTGATAAAAATGGCTCAGTACTTCAGCAAAACATTTAATCAATTGCAATCGAATGATTTCATTTGCAATTTAATTTCTAGCAGACATGGAAAAATATTTCAGGAATAGCAGAAAAGCATGCACAGTATATGTTTTCACCTCCACTTCATCATTCAGAGAAAAAAATGTAACCAACCAGCTTAGAACTTCATAACCTTGACTTTGACATCATTAACACTACAGAAGTAATGTCATCTAGAGCTGGCTAACAAGGTGATAAATGCCTTTTTCATCTCTTTTTTAAGTACTGCATTTTCCTCTTTAAAATCCCAAAGCTAACTGGTTTAACTATAAATAAATAATGTTTATTAAATGAAAGTGAATAGTAAACTTAAAAATTCCACATCATTCCAAACTGCAAGCACACAGGGATGGGTAAAGGGTCTCCTGTTACCTTCATCTATTCCATAGCTTTCTGCAGTGCAATTAAGAGAAAAATCAAATGCTTACTTAGATAGAGCTTCTTAAAATCAAAACAGGACAAACATTTTTAACATTAAAAAAAAAAAGGAAGAAATACACTGATGCAATTTTAAGTTTACATTAGCAGAAGTCACAGGTCTGTTCTTGTGATCTTTACTGACTCAGTCCTTTGAGAGTTGAACACTTGAGTCCCCTTCAATCCAGCAAAGCATTTAATGAATTTCCCTCCACAGCCCATCTCATAGGTTTTGCATTGAAGCCATATTCAAGTGTTCAGCACATCCAGGACTGGGCCCCACAAGTAATTACTTCCATGAGAATTTAAATAAAAAGATCAGGGGGAGAAAAATAAATGACACAAAGTTAATCTGTTAACAAAAATAAAGGATGTAATTTATCACACTATGTTTTGATCCTGAAATGATGTTAATAGAATCATATAGTGACTTAACTGCAAGACACTAAAAATGCTCTGTTTATTTCTGGAAAACATATATTCTTGCTTTTCAAATATCAATGTTCAAATACATATATGTTTTGCAAAACATATATTCTTGCTTTTCAAAGATTTTCCACAGTAGTGGAAACAATGTTGTGAACACTGAAGTGATCATGAAACATTGTGCCCCACGGTGAGCTCAGAAATCTCTGTAAGTTCATGGTCCTTCAGCAGAACGTGGCCCCAGCTCAGCACCATCCTCCCCCCTCACACTGACCAAACCTGATGTTTCGGCAGGATTCTGCATCAATGGATTGTCTGCTTCCAGAGAAATCCTTGGTTGCCCAAATGCAACTGGAATTTCCCAGATGCAGCTTTTAAAATCAGAATACTGGACTTTCACGTTAAATGAATTGGCCTTGACAGTTTAGGATTACACCATAATTCAAACAGGCTGTAACACAAAATCCTTGTGGTGGCCACAGCAGCACTGTTTTTACTTCAAAGATGAAGACTCAGCAGAACTTTGAATTTTCGTATTTGTTCCTGCAGTCTTTCATCTTTAACAAAATTGCATGTGGTACAGCTGAGTGTTCCCCTGTCATGGAATTGGAGAGCACCACGTCTGTCACAGAGCAAGGGGAGATACAGCCAGACAGCAACACGCAGAGCTTGCCACATTGTTTGCTCTTATCACAGAGATCTTATCCTGTCTTTAAGTGTTCAGCATCACAATCAAAAAAAAAAAAAAAATCCACATTTTGTGACAAAAAAAGAATTTCACTGCGAAATCACAGATAGCAGGAAACCAGAACATTTTCTTCGCACATTTATTAAATAAGGCTGAAATATTTCAGTCCCTGTTAAACCAGGCTTTTGGATAGGAAAGTTCCCAAGTTAACCACAGCACTTACTTGAGGGCATTGTGTAAGTGTCTTCTTCATCTATAATCTCTGCATAGTCATCAGTCTCTGCAAAGGAGGAATTGAAGAGTTTCGGGAAAAGCAGATGAAAACAATTCTCCAGAACAACATCTCCAATTTATCAAGGCTGCTATGTCCCAACCCCCCAGTACAGCATTGCTGGGTCACATTTAACACAGCATGACTAAAACTTGCTCATGCATAATTCATGGTATGATAATGACCTCAGTGCCAGTTGTATTACATCACATGGATACACTCAACAAAGAAGAAAAGGAAGATTCATTTGTATTCAAAAAAGTCCAAGTTTTCCAACTGGGACCCATCTAAAGTGTTGATTTAGAATCTTTTTAACAGCAAATTCCACTGCAGTAAGAAGAAAAAATTATTAATGAGTTAAACTGCTTTACCTTCAATAAAGTGTGAGTAACAGTTTGCTATTTTTTATGTCAAACAGGCAGAAGACACCAGTGATGTTCCAGGGCAGCATTCCCCTACTGTCAGTGTGGCCAGGTGAGTTATTTACCACAGACTCTTCTAGAGCACAAAGACCTTTTTAAGCCACACTCTCACACCCATTTTTCTTGCAATTTTCCTTGTTTAGTGGAAATTCACCACTAGTTTTGCTGTCAAGAATCAAGATTTCATGGACAGGTTTTGGAAACAACTTCCCAAAATTATCAGAAAAATGACAGTGCACTTCTTCCTCTGTTTTAAACTTCCAACTTTTACATCATCTATTCTCAAAATGGTTTAAGTGGTGTCAAGTCATATCAGAAGGTCCTTCCCTTGCCCTTAAGAACTTCCAGTGTGTGCAGGTCATTTCCTAAAGGTCAGATCAATTCCTCCAGGGGTTTTAAAGCCAGTCCACAAGAGTGGGTGCATTTTTTACTTCAAGGCTGTCAAATTCTACTCACCTACTTCAAATGCAAAGAGAGGTTCTCAAAACTGAGTCATTTCAAACCTAGTTTTCGTGGTTGGTTTCAGATCATCACACACTGGAAAACCTCTGGAAGCCATTATCTCCTCCCCCTTTTCCCCCATCTGCCCTGGAGCACATGGATACATCCCTACAGCTCCCTGGCATCATTTCTGGAGCGATGGCTCGGACTGGGACAAAGCCACAGTGAGTGGGAAGAAGGATGGGATGGTCCCTCAGCTCAAGCCAACCCTGAAACCAGAGCAAGGCTCATCAATATTACACACACAGATAACAAGAGGCTCAGTTTTCAGGCAAACTGAATATTCAACTATTAGGAAACTACAGGTTGCCTATAACCTTTGAAGTTCAGCACACTTCAGGCAGTTAGTGTGATTTTATGATCCTAGTTTCTACTACGTAAGTAAAATTAAAGCTGTTTTTTTCTTTTGAACTCCTGCAGGAATATGCCAGGTGTTGTAAAAGCAGAACTGGGAAATTCCATGTTAGTTAAGTTTTTGGTAGGCAATTTCTATTTGGGACATAGCAAAACACAGGCACCTAATAAAAACACAGTGAATTATAAAGACAGTGCACAATTCAGAAGAAACAGCACACTCCAGAGGCACTTATCTCTTTCTTGCTATTTTATTTTGTTCCCTACATTATAAACTAATGTTTTTGTAAAAATAAGCCTCAGTTTGATTTTAAAAATAAGCTTTAAAAAAAAAAATCCCCAACATGACAGGGATAAATCCCTCTACTTCCTTCTAATATTGTGGTAGGATTTTGTTGAGGGTATCAGAAAGTTCTTTATCTATGTCAAAAAAATGGGCTGGATGAAAGATATTGTAAATATACTTGAGAAAAATTTTTGAAGTTTGGAAACCAGAACTGGTGCCACTTAAAAAAACCCACACACTTGTCACAGTAGGTTACAGAACAGTGCTTTCAGAATGTGATCAATGGCAGGGCTTGTTCATCTCTCTATTTTAAATTAATGAGTTAATTCATACTAAAAGCATTCTCAGAACAGCACAGAACACTTTACACGGTTTTGATACATTGCCCAAAACCATCATGAAACCAGAAGTGTCTTCATAATCAAGCCAAATAAATTAAATGTACGCAATTCACTACACAAATATTTCTTGTTCCACATTTAGCACTCTGGAGAGCAACGTATGAAAAAATAATTCCTTTATATGTCTGGCATTGTTTCTGGGAGTGAGAGGAAAATTCAGTCAAGGCATCCACACTAATGGGCTCGAAGTGTTCTGGAATAAAGAGAACTGACCTCCCTCACAGAGGGGCGTGAGCCCAGGATTAATCATAGACTCAGACTGTTACCAGGTCTCCTGTACCCAGAACTGGGTCTGCTTAGAGATATTCCAGAACCCACATGGAGCCTAAAGCAGAACTGGGCTGGGCAAGGCTCTCCAGGCTGCTCCACAAAGGAGGAGGTGTTACAGCACTTCCGAGAGCTCAACACTCCCAACCAAGCAGCGATTCCAGATGTCCTTGGAAAGCCTAGAAAAACTCAGATTTAATAAAAGGGCTTATCATTGCTGCCCTCCTGCACTTTTTAAACCCAGCACCATCACTTGTTATAATTCTTGGAGATGGCAAAATGAACAGGTTGCTTTCAGGAAAAGGTACTGGTGGTCACACATATGCATGAGGCAATTTGAGCTTTACTAAGTCTGAATGCATTTATTAAACTGTAGGGAGAAACATCCTAGGGTATTAAATCCATAACAGCTAATCCATGACCTTAACCACATGTTTGAACTTCTTTTTTTCATCATTTTTCCCATTTATCAAAGTTTGTAATTTATAAAAGAAGGTAAGTTCCAACAAAAAGCTATGTAGGCGTAGTGTCTGAAATATAATTTTTAAATTTATGACAGGAAAAAAATGTCCTTTTGATGTTTAAGGAAAGAAAGAAAATTGTGTGGTATTATCTTTAGTTTATATCTGAAGGAAAGGAGATGAAAAGTTAATACACCCCCTTCATATTTTACTGAAAGGAAGGTCACAAGACATTATCTCTACTTCCTCTTATCACCCTCTTTTGCATATTGCTTTTATGCCCTTTTAGTGCCTCCTACTTAGAAGAATAAAGATACATATGCTATCAGCAGCAGTAGTTTGATTCTTTCCCAACATCAGATGGAATCCTTTAGAAAAATAGCCAAAAATCTCTTTTATAAAAACAAAACCCAACGTGTTTTCAGAGGAAAAAAGACGTACAAAGCCTGCAGAAGTTAAATATTTTGTAGTAAGTTTCAAAGGTTTTTTAAAGGAAACCCCAAACATTAAAATCTGTCTTTAAAATTATTAGTTTGAATAGCTGAAACCTGATTAATATTCATGTATTCAATCTGCATTAATCTATCTTATACAGATTGTTTTAATGCAAGGAGCACTTTGATGCCTTTAAAGCATTACTCAGTAGATTCATTTCTCAGGTGTTACACCCACTGATCTCACCCACTGAGCAAATTAATGATGATAAAACCATTTCAATCAAACTGGACACTCTTGCAAACCTCTGAACCTTTGCATCATGCCACAAGTCTCATTGCAAACACATGCACCACCACATCCCTGTGTGTTTGAAATAGAATTTTTCCTTTTCCAATCCCAGCTTAGCAGAAAGCATTAGTTGCACAGCCTGTAAAGTACAGTATTTATCATCTAATACCCAAAGCAGACCACTTTTTAACACTAAAAGCTGTATAAAATGTATTACTGAAATGTGCATTAAGTGGTATATGGAGATAGGAGTTGCATATTGCACGTTAGTAACACACAGACTAGAAAACATATTACCGTCCCCACTAATTTCATCTGCAGATCCAGGTGGCATGCAAGGAGAGAGAAAAAAGAGGGGGAGAGAGAGGGGACAGAGAAGGGGGAGGGGAAAATATACTATTAAATTCATGAGTAATCCAAAAGTATTCAGACTGTAGTTATCTTATATACCTGACTCAAGAGAAACCAGAAAAGTAGCAGAATTTAAGACTTCTCACCTAAAACCCAAGGGACAGAGATACGCTCTAAGAAGCTTTTATGATGAAACAGAGTTAATGACTTTCAAACACAAAGGTACACAAAAATTAAATTTGGAACTGGAACTAGTTATTTTAATGCATTGTTAAGAAAAGTCAGTTTCTGGGTTTATTCAATACTTTAAAGCAGTTCCCCTACAGCCATATGAGTCGGCTCAACTTGACTCTGCACATACACCGAGGACTTTGGATAAGCAGAGTTGGTGTTGACCCTTCCAGAAGAAATGCACTCCTGAGACATCACCAAGACATGAGTAAGAAATGGAACCATCTAAGTTTTAATGACACAGAGCATTGTGCAGTTGTACAAGGCTGAAATTTAAACTATGGCAAAGGGAGCAAATCTACAGGGAAGATTTCAAACAAACACCAGATTCCACTGCAGCAGCCCTACTGCACACCAAACCCCACAGCACAAGCTAAGGCAAGGATTTTAGACAGATTTTATAGATAACAGGAAATTCTTCTTACCCCTAATAAAGCCAAACTGGTCCAGAGCAGTGCTGGACCAGTACGCAGCCAAAAGCATCACTGTATTCCATGTTTAATTCAAAGTGATCTCAGCTGATGCTTATTGTTGCTATTCTGTTTCATCCATAAGCATGCTGTATCAGGGGTCCAAGAATGAAGTCAAAATATATCAACAAAAAAAAAGATGGCAGACAAGGGCTGCATAACTAAATAAAGAAAACAATTTACCATATTTGTCATTGTAGCACATGATGCTCAAAACCAAGTTCCCCATAAAAACGGGGACCAGCGAGCTGGTGACGCTGCACGAAAATCCAATTCAACAGGAGGAAAACGTAACAAAATTATTCTTGGAACTCTGTTTACCGGAGGCTAAAGTAGTTTACAAACAGTAACTGAGTTAGTATATTCAGCTTTTGGGTTAATAAGGCAGCCTAGACAAAGAGCAGAGCAGTACCCTTGGGCGGCGACTCATGGGCACAGAAGACGAAAGGCAGAAAGCGTCTAGCTTTCTTTACTTTATGCTGACAGTGATTGACTCCTTTACAAAGAGGCAAGAAAAGGAAAGAGAAAAAAAAAACAGAAACAAATTATTTGGAAATAAAAGAGAAGAGACTGAAGAGAACATCTACAATGAACGAACATAAAGGTTTACATTACAATTCTGTATACCCAAATGAAAATACGAAGGTTGCTGAAACTCTAAAGCATTTTTGGTATTTTCCTTCAAATTCCTTTCTACAGTAACTCATATTTCAGTTTTTAAAAGTGAGACTAGAACCCATTAAAAAGTCAGCTTTTGTCAACTATGAACACCATTCATTAACAACACAAAGAACATTGTCTATCCTGGAAGTGCAACCTGCTTTTCCAAGGTTTCCATCTGTCAGACTCTGTTACAGCTATATTCCAGTTTAAGTGGCAGTCACCACACTTAAACATGTATGTATTGACTATCTGAACCTTTAAAACAACACAAAAGAAGTATTTCACACAGCAGGGTTACACAGAACAAGGAAATACATGGTTTCTCTATCTCCTGAAATACAGCACTGACAGATTTTATGATCTCAAATCTGCCACTGGAGTCTTATTCCCAGTGCAGACCTGCCTTGCCAATGGATATTCTAGCTCTGCAAGGATCTCTGGGTGAGCACCCCATGGCACTGTCCTCACTGTCCCCTTTCCCAGTCACCCCACTGCATTTTTTAGCTAAGTTCTTATCAGGAATGCTTATCAGGACGAGGGAAATTTTGGAGTAGGAAAAAATACAAAGAAGCCACAACTGATTCCATGAGGTGAGAAAGAAGGACACAAGATGACCCTCAGCACCTGAGGATACCTGCTCCTTTTATTTCTCTTGTTACCTGTTTGCTCCTCTCTGCTTTCCCTTTTTTCCTCTCTCCAAGGAAACGTGAGAGGAGCTTTAAAAAGGCAATTAAATAAAAAACCTGTATGCTGCTGCTGGTAGCTCTTCACAGCCAAAACTCAAGAGTGAGATCCAGCCACCTGGAGTTACATAGGCTGGGGGTTCAGGTCTTAAAAGAGAAGCCCAGTACCACAGCAGCAGGTACTGGGACAGTGAAGCAGTCAGTGGTTGGAAGATTAGGAAAGGAGAATTACATCTTAATAAAAATAACTTCAACAACCAACAAAAACTACCATCATAAAAACTTCCATATGACTGAGCAAACAGGAATCATTAATCCAGTGGGAAAACACTCATATCAGAGAGAAAGACAGAACATTAATGAGATTCAGTGCTAAAAACTAAAAGAGGTGCAAGGAGAGGACAAAATTCTTGACTAAGTCAGTGTATCAGTTGTCTTGGTTTAAGACAATTTAAAGTGGAACAGTCTGAGTTCTCCCCCTCGATACTCCCGAGGGACTTCTCTTCCTAACATCACATGACAGACAATTTTCAGCACTGTCATTCTAGCACAAACCTCAGGTAACACTCATAAAAAGCTTCAGACCTACTATGAAAGAAAAGGGAAAAATATACTGCAGCTAGTTTAAGTGACTACTGAAAAGGTGTTGACATGAGAATGAGGGAACCCAACACTCTGTACTGGAACAGAAGAACGGGTATAGAGTCACTGCAAGCAATGCAAGCCACCGAAAAGGAAAGAGATGCTTCAACTCCTGACCTGCCTGCTCAGGCTACACAGCTAATTTAAGCCTGAAGAAGTGCTGAAATGCTGCTCACCCTCCCACTGATAGGTGGGTGGCAGAAGCTGCTGAAACCTGACTGACCTATTTCAAATGAAGGGCACATTGCAAAGGCAAAGGTGTTTTTAATTCCTCATGTGCATGCCCTGCTGCCCTGTGATGTGATGGTCCCACTCTTCCCTTGCATTTCAAACTCTGCCTTTATGATTTACTGTCTAAAGTTTGTTCAACTGTTTTGCCACACTGAATGGAAGAGGCTTTAAATGAAGATGTCTTAAACTTACCACATCTGCAAGTCTAGCTACAGAAGAAAGTTGATTCGAATGAGTTGATTTCAAATTTTAAAAAATAGAAGTTCCAAGACTTTCCCAGAAGTCCAGAAAATACCTCAATGAAATCAATACTGCTAAGAAGGATTTCCACCATTCCACACCAGCTTCCAGCCAGGATATTACTAGTGCTCAAGAATGCTGCTGAAAACTGCACAGAACTTTATTTATTTAGTTCCTCTACTCAGTATTCACTAAAATTATTGTGTAAAAAAAAAAAAAGGTGCAAAATTAAGGAAAAAAATCACTTGCTATGCAATAACTATGTTAGAAAGAAAGAGACCAGGCTTATACTGCCCTTTTTTTACAGGGCAGTTACTACTGGAGCTCCTTGTATGAGCAGATAACAAATACTGGAAGGCTGAACCTGATAATATCTCATTCTACTTTGGTTGTACATTCTTAAACCAGTCTGGGGAAAAACCCTGGGAAAAAAAAAAACCTGTAGAAAGAATAAATCTATTGATTTCTGAGCTTTTGAACTAAAATGAGCACTATGGGGTTGTCACATCAAATATGTTCCTACATAAACAACAAAGCCCCAAACCTGCATGGAACATTTCTCCACTCGTACTTCACTGCTACTATTTGCAAAGCAGAAGTGTCTGCTCAAATCCAAGGAGAGGCTCACAAAGGAGGAGCACAGGAGAGTAAAAACTCCTTAACCAGCACCACAGGCTGATGGAATCAATGCAGGAACTTCCTGGACACTGATATGGAAGAAATCTCTTTAGAAGGTCACCACAATTCATTCTGGTTTTGTTATGCATGAAAAGAATCCTTTTAGTCAGGCTAAAATAGAAAAAAGTAACAGCACCAGACTGTTCAACTGTGATGGGAATTTGAAATATTGCAATTTATTAGCATTAAAGGCATTTTCAACTATATTATCTTATTAATCAGTGGAATAGCTGGGTGAGTTAAGAAGCAACTCCCTCCTCCATGAACCCAGAGACTAATGACTTGCTCAAGGTTTGTAAAATTAATCTGCAGTAAACCTTAAGCTTAAATGTCTCCCAGTGCTGTGACCATATGGCAGAGCTACAGCTCTAACAAAGTCTTTATATTCCTCAAATTACTTAATAATCACTTAATTTGAATTTACAACTATGTAATTTATGGCAAGACTCTTAGTCTTTCTTTTCAGAAGTGAGCTGTGGTACAACTCAGCTGAGCTGTGACATAGTCCTAAGTGCTCAAGATACAATTTTTCATCCAAAAATTTACTTACACTTCTCAGCTTTGTCTTTTTGGAGTGTCTTGACAAAATGGACATTAAAGAACTGCCAATTTTTCAACCTCAAGCAAAGGACACTTTTTTCCCCACCAACTAACTCAAAGGGAACTAAGAAATACAAGTCCTACACAAGAAACTCTTTCAGACCTGGGCACAGGGCAAACCTTCATGTGGAGCACAGGAATCACGACACAGAGCTTGCACTGTGCTCTGCAAGCACAAGTGATCCAATAAAATTGTATTTGTCTTTCCACCCTGCTCACAGCCTTGCTGGTGATCAGCCTCACCCCGGGACAGACAGGTCCTTTCACATTCCAACATCTCCTTCACTCAGAGCACTTTGAAGTGGTTCTAACACTGACATCAGATGAACAGATTTATTATTTCTTTTCCTCTTCTGTTTGTTGTGTTTTCACATTTGGCTTCTGCTCTGTAGGAAACCTCCTGAAAGTCTCTTTTACTCACGAACTATACCATAGAGGCTTTTTCCTGCATGATAAAATCTCACTTACATCAGGCTTACCTCCTTCAAAACGGGTTTTTTCCATTCAAACTGAAATTTCAGCTGAATGGCATTACTAAACTGGCAGCTCCCTCAAACAGGATCTGCTCCTAAGCAGCACCTTAGAGAAGAATTCTCACTTCACTGCCATGATAAGAAGTTAATCACAGTGTGATTTAAGGTAACAACATTATGTTATAAATTTGTGATTTCAAAGCAGAACCTGGACGCTTGGTGAGAAGCCCCTCTTTCAGGATACTAAGATGCTTCAGCTCCTATACAGAAACTTGCTCCAAGAGATCAAATTTCTCCTTCACAGGCATGTTACTGAATTTATCTAAACCATGGGATAGAGAGGCGATGGCACAACCAGAATTATTAGAAACTCCTGCCATCATTTCATGATGCATGTAGAGCTATGCCCCTTTGAGTTTAAAATGCTGCTTGTGTTGGTGACAGCAGCTGCACCAGCTGGGGAACAGGACAACAACCAAGTTTCTCTTTAATGTACCTATTTCCCTCTTCAAGGTGTGTGTCCTGGGGTTTGCTACTCAGGTGCCTTGAACACTTTGCTTTATCAGCTGAAACAGGGACTGTCTTTTCAGAGACCTTTTAATTTCCTTCACCAAATAAGCCCACACTAAAGCTATAAAATCAGCACCTGCTTTAACCAGGACCAGCCCTGTGGGACACCCTAAAAGCCCCTTCAGACACATTCCTTGTGCTGGCTCCTGAGCTGATCTTTCCCTTCCTGTCACCTTCCCGCTCACAAAAACATCATTTTACAACAGTACCTGAATATCCAAATGCCAGGAGGGACTGCTTGGAATCACAGGAGCCTTTAGGCTGAAAAGGACCCTTAAGATCTTTGAGTCCAGCCATTAACCCAGCACTGCCAAGAACCTGCCAAGACTAGTTCAATACTCTGCTTGTTCAACACTCAGAAACACACGGGCCTGAAATGTCATAGTCTGTGGCACTGCATGGAAAGTAGCATTTGAGCTAGGATTAAAAAAATTCATGAATTCTCTAGGGCAAAGGAGGCACAGCCATTAGCCAAGGGATGCAAAAGCATATTTATTCTTCCTAGTCATATTTACATAAGCACGGAAGGGGCAGAAGAAACCAAAGAACTCTGTGTCAGAAGGAATTTATGTAAAAAGGGAGCAAGCAGCTACTGCTGCACTGATTGCATTTTATGAAGAACTTTTTGTAATATATAACTGACCAGATAAGTTATTTTTTTTGGAAATATGTGTATCTGGAAATAAAAGATCACCTTACCAAGGTTAATGTTTGCTATTTAAAAACAAACTGCTGGCCAAAGTAAGTTCCTTTAGACTACAGCAGAGCATTTTAATAAGGTGTCTCCAAGCCAAACAGTGGAAATATAGTCAATAAAATTAGAGTTAACTGGTGTGCTGCTTCTTACACATTTGATACTATTTGTACAGAGCAAATAGCTTAGCCTTACCATTTCCTGAGTGTACACTCATGGCTAAGTACAAAGAACTCTTTTTTAATGTTAAGGCAGATGTAGAGAGAAAAGGAGGTAAAAGCTGCAACTACCTATTAGCTGAAACATTCCTTGTTTCTGGTGAATCACAGCAACCTCAGTCGTAACATCAGATGACTACCAAAGAAATCTAAAATCCAACTAATTTAATTTAGCTAATGTATAGTTATTTATAATGTTACACCCACACAAATATGGTGAGATAAAATCATTATGCTTTTAAAATGGGAGGTAATCTGGCAGGCATCTCAGATGCACACGGTGCCCACTGCACGAACAGAGAATTTGAAGAAGCAAGGCAGACAACACCAGAGGAAACAGAAGCAGCAAGAGGTGTGTGGTGAAAGCTGGTTCAGTGACACATAGATTCCCAGATCCAGCAATGTGCTGCTTTGGATTCCTGAAACCAACTTCATCCTTCACTAGCTTGAAAAGGCTTTTATTGAGACGAGGAAAAAAAAATCAAGAGGATTTACAAACCTTCTATCTTTGTGTGCTTTGGAATATTGGAGTACTTGGAAAAGACCAAGTTTTCACCTCACTAGACAAGAAATATTCCAAGGTATGTTAATAAATATCTCAAAAAGACAAGGTGTCTTTCACTAACAGGTTCCTTTTTAAACCTGCAAAGCTTCAGACAAATACCTGAACTTTCAGACCACCAAATCATGTTTCACACTGGGTTTGGATATTGCTGGTTTCCCCAAACTGTGGTGAGGAACTCACTGGGAAACTTCCCTTTCGAACTGTGTTAATACTATAAATATACCTGACTCCTTAATTTGTCTGCTGAATCTCTGTTTTAGATTTTTGCTATTTCTCTTTAGCATCAGGAGAGGTCTAAACAAAGGGGAGCAGTGTCAGTGAAATCAAACAGCAGAATTAATTTACGATTTAAACCATCTAAGGTGTGGAGCAGATCTCAGTGGGTTACAAAAGCTCATCTTATCTGAAACCTTTGGCTCTGAGCCACTGCAACATCAGCAGAGAAAAGCTCCTGTTCTGCACCCCATGGCAGCACCTCCACAGCTGGCTCTGCCCTGGCTGCTGCCAGACTCTGCTGACCTGGGACTGGGCTGAGCTGAGCATCGTGCACAGCTGGTGCCTCCCTTGTTCCACACTGATGGATGGCTTCCATCTGACAACAGGAGTGACACTTCTCCACATCTGCATCAAGTATTACTTCATTTGTAGCAAACTGATTCCTTTGGGAATTCAAGAGATTCTTACAGAAAGCAGCTCCTGAGAATAACCCCTGTCATGTGAGTTCATCTCAGCAATCTGCCTCCGGTTTAAATTTAATATGATGACATACTCAGTGCATTTCAAATAACGTTGGGGGAAAAAACCCAACAGCAAAAAAAGTATTTATGTGTTCTGTGTCATTATATTACAAGAAGAACAAACCCTTGAGACTGAATATTAAATGCACTGGCTTAAACCATTCCAGCATTGTCAGTGTTTCCAGTGGTTTGTAACATGGTATAAAAAGAAGCATCAAGCACAATAAATTTATTGTGGAAAGATATAAAACATTCCCACAACACAAGAATTAACACCTAATTGGTTTTGATTATGGTACTGGCAGGAATCAGAATGATATTTTCTGGTTTAATTTTACTGCACTGCTAACAGGAGCCAGCTTTGCAGCTCAGTGTCCCTGACATTCACCTGAACAAGCAGCTCACCTCCAGCACTGCAACTCCTGCTTCTTCTGTGGTGCTACAGCAAAGCTCTCATTTCCCCCTCATCCACCTTCGTGTGATGCCCAGAATGCCAGAGCTGGGGTATTACAACTCATTTCCCTACACTAATTTCAAAATGCTGCTTTAAAAGAGAAGTGTTTGTGCTCTGAAACACAAGAGAACGTCAGCAGAAGAGATCTAAATTTGTAAAGTCAGAGTGACAGCAACAAAGGATCGTGAAGTCAGCATTTATTACTGGTTTTATTGTTCAAAGTATTATCAGCATTCTCAGAAAAACGGAAGAAGTGAAAACTGGAGGCTGCAGACAGTATGATGATGTTTTTGTCCTGAAGATCAGCCTTTTTGAGGGTGAGTGGAATAAATAAAACCACTTCAGAAATTTCAACCTTTTTAACAGCTAAAATGAGGCACACAGGTAAGAATCAAAAGAGAACATGCTGCCCATGCTTCATGCTTTTCTCCCTGATCTACTATGCTTGCCTGACAGGCACTGAGGGAAGAAGAGCTGCTATTTGACTCTGAGAGGCCACAGTAACTGATGAAGCTCTATTACCCCACTGCAGCTTTATCCTCATTTTAACTCCAGACCCTCTCACCTATTTTCTTGCAGTGGCTGTTTACTTGGGCTTCCTGTGCCAAGGAGTGAATCTAAAGCACCTTTTAAAAGTGGGTAAGGGTGGGGAAAGGAATCTGAGCAGCAGGAAATTAGTCAAATGTCTACATCTCTTTCCTACTTATTGTATGAAATATGTTGGGGTCTTGAGTGTTTGCCACTAAATGCACATGTAAATGTTAAAGTGGGGCTGAAGCCTCCCTCTAAGTCAGGGGTGGGAAATCCACTGAGTCACAGTATTGGTTCCTCAAGTTTGTGGCCAAATACCAGAAACCTATAGGAATAGATCATAATATAAAAACATTTTTGTATTAAAATCCCCTTAATAAATATTATGTACACCCATTTAGAAATACATTTTCTACTAAGACACTGAATAAATCCTTCAAAATTATTTAAGATTCTGTAACAGAAAAATGTTCTCTCTGAAGCATAAAAAAAAAACCCCACAGTAACTTAGAGAAATCTTAGAAGCCTATAAGGTACAGAAACAACACCTATTACCTCACATACCCATCCTTCAATTAACTTGTCACTTTCAATAGGAAAAATTAAATGCTTTTATCTAAACAGCTACAGAAAAACAGCTATTAAGTTTCTCCTTCCTGTAAAGCAACAATTAATATTTAATTGCCTATTTTGCCTTTTCAGAGCTGCTCCTTCACAATTAGCACATACTCAGGTAATTTCAGTCCTAGCCGACGACGTTCTACTTCATCGCAAAGTTAAGTGGAAATACTGACAAGGAGCCTGGCTTTGAAGTAACTGCACAGATGTGGCTGTTGCATAAAAGTTTCTCTTTAGAAACAGCTCTACGAAGGCAGCACAGCTCCAGCTTGGGGCACTCAGCAGCCCTGGAGCAGCAGTGAGTGGGAAAAGCTCCCTGCACATCATCCAGCTCCAGAAATGAACTCAGATCCCGGCTTTGGACGAGCCTTACCTGACACAGAGACTGTGTGAGACCTCACTCCTTGCTTCTCATTGTTGGCCAGCCTGGAAAACAGAGGTTGGAAGCGCTGAATGCTGTACATCCTTCACGGGCACAAGCACTGGGAGCTCATCCCAACAGGCACCTACTGTCAGCAGCAGGGCTGAGCCGCCTCCCCCAGCCACAGCCCGGCAGGGGACAGGAGGCAGAGAGGAACCTACCACTCCATCCCACCTGGGGGAGCGAGAGCGGATTTTCATCAGCACTGCTCACACAAACCGAGCGAGTTTGAAGGGAAACACAAAACCTAAACTGTGCACACTTTTGAGATGTGTTTAATCTGACTGTGCTTTTACCTTCTGTGTGATCTGTGGGAAATGGAGTAGGAATTGAGCTTCTGTCTGTAAGATGACTTATCTTGCACTATTTTGAATTCATTTACATGTCACCTAATGAAGAAAACCAATTGCATTTAAATGTAGCTATGTTTTAATGTTCACTATGTTATGTATTATATATTATTCATTATGTATAAATGTACTGCTCATTACATATAAATGTTCATTATGTTATGTATATATTATGTATTAGTTATGTTACACATAAATGTTCCTAAGGATCAGAAATTCTAACAAATCCTCAATTTTTCATCACTTACATAGATAACCAAACTTTTAAAGGGTCAAGAGAGCACTGCACTTCATGCCTTCAGTAATCAGGAATTTCATCTGGCAAAGGCAAACCTTCTCACATGCAAGATGCTGTTGGCTGGTAGTTTTGTTTATTTGATAAAAGCTCTGCTGCCAAACTCAGAGCACATGTGGGGCTCTTGTAAAACAGACTCAAGTGTCCAAATTTAGTTTTGGTAAACTGCCCCAAAAAGGAAAAGAAGCTTTTCCTTCAAACCTTATTTTACCCCAGAAATCCTTAAAAATAAAAAATAAAGTTTTATGTAATTAGATTGTTATTCTGTATTTCTCACTTGTGCCTATTTAAGTAAACAGAAATTTTCCTGTTTCTTGAGTGCACACTGAATTTACTGATTTTACTACTTCCAGCCTCAACTTTTCCTCCCTGAATTTTAACTTCTCTCTTTCTACAGCATGAGAAAGCTGCCTTGATAGCGAGGGCTGTGTGTAATCACTAATTCAGGAACAAATTGTATTCCATGCTCCATCCAGGAGTTAAGAAAGTAATAAAAATAGTTCTGAACTCCTTCCAGAAACAAAGGAAAAAACGAGGTGACTGGGTCAAAGCAGGCACAGCCCCTGTGTGTCCCAAAATAAAAAAGAGGAGGTAGAACACCATCAGACCCTAAATGTCATTGGGTCTTTCAGCAGTTGCCTTGTGCTACTGTGGCATCACCTGATACAGTGCAAGGAGGACACTGCTGATGTGTGACTCTAAACTCAGTTTGGATGTGGCCACTGAGAACAGTCAGATTACATAAAAAGGCAAAAAACCCCCAAAAAGTGTCTTGCTTTCAAGACTGGAGTTGAGGAGGCCACAACAAGGGACTGCCCACGGAAAGGTGAGACAACCATGATAAATTCCAGAGGGGATGGAGACCCAGCCACTGACACCAGGGGAGTAGAGAATCATCAGGAAGAATTAAAGGCTTGCCTACATTAGAGACCACCAACTCTAACAACAGGAGGAATTGTCTAAGTCAGAGCTAAATCAGAAATGTATTCTTATTTGCCTTAAAGTCTGGGAAGAAGAAAAATGCAGAGAGGTGTCTTAGCATAATTTGCAAGAATTATGAGATGCAGATAACTTGTCTCAGCACACCTCTGATGAAGTATCACCATAAAACCAACCAGGGAAAAAAAAAGCATCTCTGTTTGCCTGACATAGGATTGGTGTTTTCTAGGCATCCACAATTAGTACTGGAGAAAAATTTTTCTATATTTAAAACAATAAAGAGCAATATGCAAACTATGCAATATGAATATTCAAATTAATAACTGCTATTCTTTATTACACTGAACCTAGATCCCAACTTCAACTGGTCCCCTTATGCAAGTATTATTAAGAAAAGGTGACATGACAGATTTGTGACAGCAGCAAAAGGAGTATTTTCTGTATTTCACCTAAGCCAAAAAGGGGACAATTAGGAAAAAGATGACCACAGACTGACTCACAGATTGAAGCCACAATTCACAAACTATTCAGCATCACTCCTAAAATTAAATTTACTCATGGACTCAAAAGAAATAGCCTGAATCTCAGTCAAGTCTTTTCCAAAATATCATGCTTTTGTTATTGTCAAATATGATGAATGCATTATGCCCTTTTTCCTCAGATTTTCTTTGTGGTATCCTTGTAGTTAAATATTGCTGTGAGGTTTTTATGCCCTACCTGCTATTTGTCCTGGAATCCAAAAGCAACAATAAAAGTTAGGCTCGTGCAGAAAGTTCCAAAAGCATCACTATTTTTCAAAACACTTTTTTTAATATATAAGAAAAGAAAGCACAAAACTTACTTTGGTATTGATGGTAAAGCTCTTTCACCTTCTGTGTAAACAAGAAGAAAACAGGATTAAAGCTTTTACAAGTTTTCAAATAACCTCTCTCAAAGTGAAATATATACATGCCTGAAACAATAATCATCACAATCTCTCAGGGAAACTGAGGTGATTCAAAAGAATGTTCTCTACATATCTAAAGAGCAGCATATCAACAACTCCTTCTACCCACTGATACAGACCTTTAGGCAAACTCTCATCTGAGGAAACAACATACACAGAATACAAAAGCTCTTTTTTATTCTTAACAAATAACTCCAATAAATCACTTGCAGAAGGTGTGACACTATCTCATCTCTCTAGTAAGAAATGCTTTTCTTTTATCTCCAAGATGTCCTAAGTGCTAACACATAAATAAAACAATTGAATCCAACTTGGATTTCCAAGTAAGGCAGCTGAAATAAATCATTAAAGCACATATTATCATATTGATTTCACAGTGAGTTGAGACTATACAATAAAAATGTTTTGTGCCAGGGAGTAAGTCAGCTTTTTGTACACTATATTCAAATCCTTGCCAGTCTTTCTTTGAAAATGGTAATGTGTATAAAAGCTTGGATATATATATTCAAGGGGTTTTTTCCTATTGGATTTGATGAAACACTTGGTATTCCTGTGGGGAAGTTACTAATCCTTTAGCAAAAGTAGATTGGAGTATTCAGGGAGGGAGAGGAGATGTGTAATTAAAATGTGTTTCACTCTCTAAATCAATGTAGCTCTGATAAAGTGACCTGAGAGAACGGCCACACTTTCAGAAAATGGTGACATACACTGTTCACACAAAATCATGTAAATTCTCACTTTTTTTCACAGGTTAAAATTTCCAGAAATTATAGATGTAAATTACAGTCTCACCTTCGTGTATTAAGGGACTGAGCAGAGAAATGCTCCATACCCAAAAGCCACACTCAACATGGCAAAATACACTGGTTTGGTACATTTTTTTTTGCTGTCTACAGGTAGAAAAGCACCATTTGGCTCAGCAATATCAGTCTGTTTTGATCTGTCTGATAGGGGATGTTGAAAGGGAAGTTGCAGAAAAGAAGGGAAACCAGAAGCTGCAATTTGGAAGATGTGGAGCAGCTCAGCAAAGCGACAAGAGCAAGCACCTGAAACTGGGGGGCAGAGCAAGGACAGTAAGATTAGATAAGCAGGTGGGAGATAAAGGTACTGTGGTATTTTAGGGTAAATGACACCTTTTGGGGAAGGAAACAGAAGGCAAAGACCCTAAGAGGCAGTGTGGAGTGACAAATATGAGACCAATGGCATGAAGGTGCAGCCTGGCAATGAAAGACTGGGGTGCAGGTAACCAAAAAAGAGAGACTGTAAAGGGCACAAGAAGATTCAGCCTGGATGAAAACTGGGCAAAAGACATCAGGCTCAAAGGAACAGGCACAAGAGGCCTGCCCACTGCTATGCAGGCAGCCCCAGGGCTGTGAAGAACACTCAAAAGAACCTTAAGTTCTATGTGACACCTACAACTGTCAGTTATTAGTTGTGAAATCATCCTGTGTTCTGGTCTACACCAATTTATGCTGCTACTGCTGGTTATTCCAATGCTGCTCCTACACTTGGCAATGGATTTAAGGCTTAGATGGTGCTGATTAATCACACATGCTCCTGGTGGAACATACAGTCTCCCTCTGTGTTAAAAGAACTCCATTAAATTGTACATTTAACCTTATCATCCTGTATTTTTAAATCAAGGTAATGGATGCACAATTAATAAGGAGCTATTCAGAATAATTCTCTTTGCTCCTTAATATGTATCTCCATTGCATGTTAACTGCACAGTATTCAAACTGCATTCTAAAGATGGAATTTTAATTTCCCCTAGGGCTTTTTTGCTGTGGAGTATCATATTTGGGGACTTCAGAAAGATGAGTGAATGATTTCATTACACTTGATAGGAATGATTTCATAACACTTGCAGGGCCACAATGTTTCATATGTTCAAGGTACTGAGCTCAGATCAGATCTAACTGTTCTTCCCTCCTCCAGCCTCCGAAGAAAGTGAGAAATACCACAGCTGGCAACTGCTAGTGTGTGCCAAAGTCAAATGCTACCTATCAAAGAGGATCTAAAGGAGATAAAGAGAGAATCTGACTTTCCAGTGTGGTATTAAATTTCCTTAAGGAAGAGACTCTCATTCTGTTCCCCCAAGCCTCCGTTCCACTTTTTGAACAGCTTCCTATCAGTGCAAAATGCAAAGCAAGGATCATAATGAAACATAATAAATCATACCAAAACCAGATCTTGATTCCATTGTAATAGCAAATCCTTTCTAGGCACTTTGTGAGGTAGGGAGAATGTGAATAGAAATGGTCTTACACAGTAAGTTGAGCAGTAGCATGATGTAGTCAACCAGTTCAAAGGAGATGAAAAGATGTGAAGGAAAGGTAAAGGAATTGAAGGAAAAGTGAAGGAAGTGAAGGAAAGGTGACAAGTATTGAAGCAGTCTGGAAAACTGTGAGGAAAAGACAGGGATAAACAGAGAAAAGCAAAGACCCTGACCCAGGTTAAATGAGTTATTTGCTTCCAGATCCACTGGGAAACCAAGCAGCACACATGGGTCCATCATATCCACAACTGTTCCACCGGATCATCACCCTTTTCACTGTCCCTGCTGAATTCCACAGGATATAACTGGCTTTGTGCTCATTACCATCAGAGCAACAGATCTGGACCCTTGTGCTCTGAGCTGATGGGGCTGGGAGATCTGAACAAAGCAGGCTGAGCCCTGGGAAGAAGGAAGGAGCACCCAGAACTGCCTGGAAGCCACAGCCTGGTGCCTGCAGGGACTGGCTACAGGGACAACACACCTCACTTGGCTGCTGGAGATGTGTGTCAAGTGCAGGGCTGTAAAAGGACAGAGGAAACTGGAAAGCCAGGCAGATGTTTAAAAAAAAACACAAAAAGGCATCCAGTCATCAAAAAAACCTCATACACTATTAAGCAGTACCAGAGGAGCACAGAGGTTGTAGTAATGGGGTTGTTCAGAGAAGCTGCAGCTGCTCTATCCCTCGAAGTGTTCAAGGCCAGCTTGGACAGGGCTTGGAGCAACCTGGGGTAGTGGAAGGTGTCCCTGCCCATGCAGGGGGTTGGAACTAGATGAAATTTAAAAGTATCACAAACCTGAACTATTCTGTGATTTTTCTGTGATTCTATGCCTCCTCTGTCACTGGATATAATTAAAGAAAAAAAGAATCTGCATGGAACTCCTGATCTTGCAGACGCCTACGTGCTCTCTGGGTACAAACTGCTCACTTCAGGCACTGCTGCCCAAGTTGGTGCTCATCCTTTTACAGTTTATACCCCAAATAAAATACCAAATATTCATTAGTACCCCTGCAGGTCTGAAGTCAAAATTTCTTACTAACAGCATCCCAGTCAAGGCATATGTTGTTTTTCACAAGTTGAAACCCACAACATTTTTGCCCAATTCTATATTCTTTTAAAGAAATGGGATATGCATGGCTGTACTGGGGTTTCCACTGCATTGTCCAGGCATTTCCACTCTGAGCAGAGTTCTATGCTGGACACAGCAGGTCCCAGGCAGCTCCAGTGGTCCCAGCCAGGCTGGGGATACCAAGGGGAAAGTAAATTCTCCTCACCTGATCAAAATTATTGTGAAAGCAATATCAATGAGGGGTCAAACTAAAGAGGTAACAGTATCCTAGCAGTGGGAATACATGTTGCAAATCCATTAAAATGAAAATGATGCCCAGGGTAAATCTGTGTGCAACAAAAAAACCACTTAAGTGAATAACTTCATGAACTATTTAGTTCTGGTATTTTTGAACACTTCCCTGGGCAGCATGTTGTAATGCCTAACCCCACTTCTGGTGAAGAAATTTTTCCCTACATTCAATTTAAATCTCCTCTGGAGCAACTTGAGCCTGTTTGCTCACGTCTTGTTACTTCTTATCTGGGAGAAGAGACCAACCCTCGTCTGGCTACAACCTCCTTTCAAGTAGTTGCAGAGAGTCATAAACACCCCATAACCTAAAAGCTGATAATCAGTTCAACTTTTTATGAATTGTTTCATTTGTGCTCATGGCCTGTAAGAGGCAAGTGTGATTATGGAAATAAGAATATTAAGTGTAACGTTTCCATATTGGTCTAAAGGGACCTGTCTATCAAAATATTTATGAAAAATAAAACAAACTGAATGAAAAAATGCCAAATACTGTCCAGATCTTAAACATTATCAAGTGCTCCCCCCAAATTAAGAGGAACTGGATCACTACTGGATAGCAAGACAGATATCACAAAAACAGGCTCTGTTAGTAATCAAGAAGGACAATTTACAGGAGACTTGCAATAAATGTAAATTTACAACAAAGAGGGAATGGGAAAGCTCAAAAAGGGGATAAAACATCTCTGGGATCAAGAGTTGTTACATGATTTGTTTCTGATGTGTCTTATACAATCAAAGCTCACTGTGGGAGGGATCTGGGAATGCAGATCATGATGGGGACAGCTCTCCCATGAAATGTTTAATGAATATGTTGAGTATTGCTATGAACTTCAAAAAAAAGAAACCTGAGACAAAAGAAACCCAGAATTTATTTTAACTAGAGGGGTTCTCTTCATGTATGCATAAAGAGGAATATTCCCAAAGTGCTACCTGATGTTCCTGTTCAATCACTGCTCATTTGCTCCATGTTAAAATTCTGTGTTATAAGAACAGCACACAAATTAAACACCCTGCATTAAATGCACTGATTTAGCTTGCATTCACACCTACCAGCAAACCTCAGTGCAAGGCACAGCCAAATCAGAGATAGTGCCCGTCAGAGAGCTCAGTGAGCCTAGAAGATGTAACAGCTGCTGCTAAGAAAGGTCAGAACAAGACAGGAATTAGGAAGAAAAATTGCAAATTAACAAATCCATTTTGATGGGCACCACCACCAGTGTGGAAGTGGCAAGAACTGGACAAAGTCAACACATGCCCCTAAAGGAAAAGCAGAGACAGAGTCAGACCCATTAATTCAGGGAAGAGGTCATGTGTAAAGACATGAAAAAGTTTTAGAAGATCAACTGTGGCTACAACAGCTCAGGCTGGAAAACAGCCAAGCCAGTGGCATTAGAAGGAAAGTTTTGGGAGTGAATAATAAGAATGGAAGCAAACCCCAAACCATGATTTCTCAGAAAACAAGAGGCACAAAAGACCTATACTCACAGGCACAGACTACCCTAGTGACACGAACATCTTGGATTGTGATGCCTATTTTGTTTTTAGAACAACAAACTATTATTATCACTGATAGCCAGCTTATCCTTTTAGTGTCAGATTTTGGGGCCAGTGGTTCATTCTTACTGAGTTGTGCACCAGGTTGGCTTGGAGAGCTGAGTTTGTGTTGAGGGAAGATTTTCATTTGTGTACAGATAAGGCTGCACAACTGACTCAGGTTATAACAAAGCTGATTGTGTTGGAGCTAAAGGTCACTCACACACACTGAGGGTCAGAAATACCAAAACCCACGCAAATTTAAGAATAATTTGAACAATTACCATTTGCTGTCAAGACATCTAACACCCTAAGATCACATTTCTTTCTTACTGAATGACCAAGTGTAAGTTTGGGGATTTTTTGAGCCATGCACAGGCAGGATGTTATAGATGGACCTGGAAAAGACCTGAATTATGTTAACATTACCCCAGGGAAAACCTGTGGCAGAAAAAAGCAAGAACGTGGCTAAAACAGACTCAGTTTCACACTGAAGAGATGCTGGGATAGTTTATGCCCTTTCTTGTTACAAACAGAGAAGAAGGATATAGTTTATTGTTTTAGAAAGCAGGAAAGTTGGATGAATTTCCAAGAGGAAAGATGAGAACAACAGGGAAGAAGAAAATTTCATTCTTAAACAGTTTTGCTTGAAAATTTTTCATTAATTAAAGCTGTCTGAAAATTCTAATGAAATTTAATTAAATTCTCTCTAAAATTAGGTGTACCTGCAACCCCATCTCACTGCTTCCAGCTGGTGAGTTGCTACAACAACAGACACTACAAAATGGATCTCTGCTTTACTTCTACTTTATGAGAGAAACTTATGAGACCTCTCAAGGGTTTTGTTTTTTAAATGGAGATGTTTTGAGTATCTAGGAGAAAGGCAGAAACTAAATAATTATCACCAGTCAGAACCTTATCCAAATACATCCTAACCAACCTCTCCGAATTTCCACTTGTATATTAGGGAATCACTTTATAAGATAACACACCCTCGTTAGGAGTGCCTTTATTAATTACAATTCACTTCTGCAATTTAAGTTTGGAATTAGTGTGAAGCAGTGATTACTGAAACCAGTCTTACTTATCAACCACTACGCCATTTTTGACGGAGTGACAATTTACTATCAGTGTTTCTCATGGCTCCTCCCAGAAAGAAAAGAGCTTCCAAGTGAGGGTTTTGCTACTACCTCGTGTCTTGTGTTCAAATGCAAAATAACCTCGGAGTAGCTGTGAGGATGAAGCTGCCCTTACCTTTCTGAGGCCTGATGATGAAGGACTGCGTGGCTCCGTTCACCAGCCGGCAGTAGCCGTCGATCAGGTCAGCCATGTTCTCTGCAATGGTTAAGGATGGTGCTGTCACTGTCAGAGGCTACAGAAGGGAAAAAAACAAGGCACCAACAAAGAGGAATTATTGTAGTTGCAAGCACTGAGGGGAACAGCTGTGTCATTGCATCAGAACTTTACACACGCCTGCAAACCGTAAACAGAAGAATGTGGGTGAGCAGGGAACCACCAGAGAGATTCTTGCTTTGCCTTTTGCGCAGCAAATTTCAAACAGGAGGTTCAGAAAGCACAGCTGGTAAAACCCTCCACCTAAATGTAGTGTTAATTTGGGCTTATGAAGTGTAAACCACTGTTGAATACAACTGCTATGACTTTCAGGCTTATAATTAAGACAATTCTGAAGAAGCTATTCTTTCCTTGAAGCTCTTACAGGTGGTACCTTTTTGCCCGCCCTCTGCAGCAATTTATTCTTGGCCTAAAAGCAACCCTTCCCTTAAAAAGATTTAAAAAAATAAAATATGTACAGTGGAAAAAGAGATGAGAGACATACAGACAAGCTATTAATTTTAATACCACCAACATTCATCACCCTCTGCACTGATCTGCCACCCTCCCTCAATCCTGCTCTACCACTGTTTTCTGGGGCACTGGACCAAGGAAAGATTTAATTTCACTTCCAGCACTGCCTCCATGTAGTATGAGGGAACAAATTTTCCTTCTTTCACATTTTCCCTTTACACAAAACTGGAATTGCTCTGTTTCATCTCAAGGATGCAGTACATATGCACAGGCTGCTACTGAACTGCATTTAAGAGCTACTGGTTTTATATTAAGCTTCTTCTATGAATACCAAAGTCTACAAGGACCAGATGCAAAACCTAAAACATGTAATGAACTCTAAATCTGTTTTAAAGCTAGACTTGGAACAGAAGTCCAATACAGAGAATATCCACATTAAGAGTATACTAAACCCCACTCCTTGCAAGGAAAAACAAAGTTAGCTGAAAGTTTATCACCACTGTCAATAACATACCTCAGGTGCACCTGCTATCTTGAGTTGCAACATCCCTTTCCTGTCCTTGTCTTCACTGTTTGAATACTGAATGGTTTGCACTTGATTGAAGTCTGCTAGATGGGTTGGCTGCAGAAAGACAACCCAAAAAATGAGGAAAAAAAATTACAGCAAAAGAGCCTGACTTTATCCCTGGTGTTGCAAAAGCACAGGGAGACTTCAATCTCCAAACTACACGTGCAGAAATTTGTTCTCTGTTTCTTTCTAGAGGTTCATTACCACTGGCTAACAACACACAAATATCCAGTGTCTGGAGAAGGAATCCAGCTCCACTGTGCCCACAGAGGTCACTGTTGAGTAACACCAGACACGCACTGAAGTGCGAACAACCTCTTGGATGTCAACAGAGAATCAACAGGTAAAATCCACGCAGAACCCATGCTGACACATTCCCAACATCCCCCTAGACTGCTGGAAAAGGTATGTTCTTAGCTGTGTATTCCTGATTTCCCCATCTTTTCACTACTTTTGAATTCATTTAAATAGAAAGCTGGACATGGGCTCAGCTTAAGTTGGGATTGTGAAGTTCCCAAGCATTTTGCTGAAGGATCTGTCTGCACAGAGCTCCCGTGCACCATGGGGATGCACAGGAAATACTGCAATACAGTCAATATCAGGCAAGGAAAAGGCTGAGAAGGGTATGAAGAAAGTAAATAAGCAGTGCCTGCACAAATGTGCACACAAACTGGTTAAACAAACTCTGCATTTACACATTCCTAAGAAGGAGAAGAACTCAGAATAATTCACATTTCATTGGTAAGAAGTCCCCCCCAGCGCTTCCAGTTCTGCAAGTGAGCACTTCACTGGGTAGAAAAGCCAACAAATTCAGTGCTAAGGCTGACACTGCCTCTGTTGTTAACACCAGTGCCTTTCCTCTGACCCCAAATCACAAATTAATATCTGACTAAGAGCTGTACATGCTGAGCTCCCAGCTCGGCTGTGTTTAACCGTGAGATCAGACTTATCACTCCCCTTTCTGTGATGTTCAGTTCACAACAGGCCATGGTTGTTAACAAAGTGACTGAGAAAAAGCCCCACAAAACAGCAGCAGACTTACATTTGCACCCTTGTCTGTCAGGTAACTGATTCCTTCTTCTGGGCCAATTGCCAGTTCCACTGAAATAATCCAGCTTGACTTGAGAGTCAAAGGAGAAAGACAGGGCAAAATTTCAATAGTAAGACAAGGCCTTGCTATGGAACACAATCCTCCAAAATTATAATTACAGCTTATAGTAATTAATATCTACAAGCTTTTAGATTCTTCAAACAAATTAAAATTATATGAAAATCAAGTAATTCTGTAAGTGGCAAACCCCCTCATGACTGGTTTCCTGGGGATCTCTGCTACTCAAACTGCATTTCCATGTGTTTTATCTTAGGTCTACATGAGAACTATGGATTTCCTGTATTTCCTCTTCTCATGGACACTGATACTCAAATTCTAATTTCTGCTGTAGTCTCCATTTTCACAACCCCTCCAGACTTAGGAGCCCTCTTCAAAATTTGCTTGAAATAGGTAGAGATTAACAGGCATTAGAGGAAAATTTACAAACAGAAGCTGAGAAGTCTCATTTCCTCATGGCAACAGCTGTAGAAGTGTTTGACTTTCACAAAAAGCACCAATAAAAATAGTTAATTATACATAAAATTCTTACCCAACTAATGAATGATGCTTTTTTTTTTAAGCAGTCAATGGAGAAAGTTCTAAATAAAATCAATAAATACAATTTGCTGCTAATGAAATCCAATCATCTGTATGAAAACACAAACTAAGCAAGCAATTATTGCAGAACCAAGCAAAAGCAATTGGATTTGTAACTCCAGAATGTATTCTGGTGACTGTCACATCCCTCTACTTACACCAAGAGCACACTTGAAGCATTCCTTGTCAAATCTGTACACTGGAGAGAGGATCTCAAAGAACTTCAAAATACTTTCTTCTCTATTGAGGTTGGCAAATTGTCGAAATGTTTGTTGGATTAATTTCCGTAGTGTTTTGGCCTGCGTATTAAAACATTTAGAGAGCAATTATTTTAAATCTAATCACCGAGGGACATTTTAAGAGTTTTGGTCACTTAGGAGCACTAACAGTGTCTTTATCAATGTAATGCAGACAATTCTCAAGGAAAAAAAAAGCTTCAAAATGTAAATAGCAATTCTGCCTTTTAACTTCTGCTTAGGATCAAAACTATTTCTGCTATATTATAGAGAGGATATCTAACTAATAAAGTTTTGAATAACTTATAATAAAAGACCACATGTTAACGTTTCCAGGAATATTTGTTCTAGGTTCCTCATTTCTCCCACCTTCTGAACTGTGTCCCAATACAAACCCACAGCAATTTAAACCTTCATATGAGGTTTTAGACCTAAACCACCGTTCTCTCTCTTACCTGGTAATAACAAGTCAGCTGTAGCTGTATCTTAATTTCTGCACACAATAACTTAGACTATCCATAATAAAGTGGGTTCTTTCAGTCTGATAATATGCAAAGAAGCTTCAATATTAAAAGATGAAATTTAAATAGTAGACTGAATGTAAAAAGTAAACCTAACATTCAAATTAAACTACATTAACTATGTTGTCTAGCATTTTATTAACTCTTTTCAGGGTAGAAATAACCACTTAGAGCAGCATAAAGAAGAGCTAAACTAAGACTTTAAAAAAATGAATTATCTGCCTGTATATAATGTATAATCCCTGGAAAGGCAGCCACTCATATGAAAATAAAAACAGGATCTGAGAAGCAGTATCTCTAAGACGCCTCTAAACTGAACAAGCCAACTAGAATTATGAATAAAAACATCTGCCTAAAGTGACTGAATGGGCTTTAAAAACCCATTTCTAATACATCTTCCAACTAACAATAATGACAGAAAGCAAAACCATGCTTATCTGTGCAATGTGTCAAGGTTAAGACAGGAATTACCACTGTTCCTCCATCCAAACATATCTGAATGTCCCATTTTAACGGCAGTAAAACTCTTTATTCTCCCACACTGCCTGTTAACAGCTCCAGGCAATACACAAACACCAACTTCCTTTTGTCGTTAGCACTTCCAGCCAGATTAGACACACTCGTTTTTAGAAAGCCTTTACAGAACGTTCCGAAGTCAAAATAGCCAGAGATGTTTATGTGGAGTGTTCAGGAGGAGTCACTTCAGTAGCACTGATCCAAGGGTGTAGCACAGTCACAAAATCATCAGTTTTGCAAGGATGCACATATAGGTTGAAAAAAAACCCCTCTCAGCACATACTATGTTGTCAAATTAACAAAGAAATCTGTGACTTCAGTGTAATTTCAAATTATTGTGTCAATTTAGCAGAACCAATTATCAGGTGGATCACTAAGGAGGCTGCAGAACTGGACGGGGTAAGAAAGGCCCTGGCAGTCAGGAAACCGCCCTCATGCACCCAGAGATGCCTCAGGCTTTGTTAGGACTCAAACACCCTCCACTGGACCCCCCTGTTATCTTTATTTTTAAAGAGAAAACCAACTCCAAGGGGACTGCAACCCTCAGCCTTAACTTATCACTGGCAAATACCAGGAGCAAGACACAACAAAATAAAAAAGAATTTGCCAGCTCAAGGTGTCCTAAGTATTTCAGCCACTCAGTTGATGGAAGATACTTTTTTCTGCCCATGGTTTGTTTTCCTGACCAATTCCAGCACCACTTTTACTGACAGGAACACTGGCATATGTTATCTGGTTCTTTTCAGTCCACCAAGAATTGGTCACTTTAAATTTTAAGATCATGAGCAAGGTGTAGAGAGACAAAGTCTGTTAAGAGTCACAGAATGGTTTGGATTGAAAGGGATATTAAAGATCATCTTGTTCCAACCCCCTGCCATGGGCAGGGACACCTTCCACTATCTCAGGTTACTCCAAGCCCTGTCCAACCTGGCCTTGAACACTTCCAGGGATGGGCATCCACAGCTTCTCTGGGCAGCCTGTGCCAGGGCCTCACCACCCTCACAGGGAGGAATTTCTTCCTAATATCCCACCTAACCCCACCCTCTGTCAGTGTGAAGCCATTCCCTGTGTCCTGTCACTCCATCTCTTGTCCAAAGTCCCTCTCCAGCTCTCTTTTAGCTCCTTTAGGCACTGGAAGGAGCTCTCAGGTCTCCCCAGAGCCTTCTCTTCTCCAGGCTGAACATCCCCCAGAACACAACTCCTCCATAACAGAAGCATCTATCAGAAATGTCTGCAAATGGCAACTTTAAGCAAAATGCACTGAAAACTTGCTCTTAAAAACATGTCTAAGAGCCATTGTCCCCCCTCTGTGTTCGTTCAAGGCACAGAGAATTGAGAGAAATAATTAATTTTATATTTCGTGGCTATCTAGAACCCTCCTTTGCCTGCCAGTTCAAATTCCCTGAGCTTCACAAAGCGGAAGAGTAATTTAAGAATTTGGACCAATCCTGTATTATTTTGAATAGGGATTTCATTTTCATTAAAAAGCAGACACACTTTTCCTTCCCTTGTTTTTCTTCTTCATATGTCCAACAATTTTTTTCATGTCTTTACAAGGTTCCACTCAGCTTTACCTTCTGGCAATTCTTGCTACTTCTTTTCTCCCCACTTCAGGATTTCCAAAGTGCAGTTTTCTTGGTCAGTCAGTTTTCTGGCTCCATAATATTATTTTTGAGACAGTTATTCATACTTTTACGTCTGGAGCCTTTTACCACAATTTTCCCGTTAGCAGAAAATACAGTTTCAGATAATTGCTTAAATTAAAATGCAGAGGGGATTACTTAAATCCACTTGACTTCATTAGCTTCTGATTTTCTAAAGTCTTTTGAGACAAAACCCTGTCATGACAGACCTTTTGTGTTTACCCATTTAAATCACAATGCAGATTCTTTCCAAATCTGAAGTTGAATTCTATTCTTTCCATAAAGCACTGCTTACCAAAACCAGCTCCAAAATAGCAATTTGTGATTTGTACTTCCACGTATGAACTGTAAGAGATATTCCACCAGGACATGCATATCGAGGCGGCTATAAATGTAAAATACTTGGTGACCATTCTTAATCCCCCTTTTCAACACATGTTGAGAAAAATTTGCATTTTTTACTCTGAGAACATATGGACTTCAATGGGAGCGAGATTCAAGGAACGTTTATAGTCTTAGCTAGGATTAACATAAGCAGAAATTACTGGAAATCTTCCTTGAATAAGTGGGATACAGTCTTGAGCAAGGAAGGCAGAAAATGGTTTATCAAGTTCCCAGTAAAATGTTCTTTTTTCTTACAAGTTCTCCTCCTCTTTCTCCAGTAGTCTCATTTTTCTTTTAGGAAAGGGAAAAAAAAAAGTTATTTGAACCAAGAGGCTCCAAGGACTTGTTTCGCACTTCTACCCCTCGGTCTGAGAGGCAGAGCTGTGCCCCTCTCACAGCAGCTCAGCAAAGCCATGTGAATGACTTTATCCTTGTCCTGCCAACTGCACTACTGGGATTCAGATCCCACCAATCTGACAGACAGCTTGGATGTTTTTTCCACAAAGCAAAACTGCTCAGCAATTCCCTTAGGACTGGACAGTGAAAACTATAATGCAATTTGCAGATTTCTGACACTTTTTTCTTTACAGCAGTATAGGATTGACTGGAGCTGTACTTACCTTCACTGAATCTAGCAAACTCTTCGGGAAAAACCGTCTCAAACCAACATCTTTCCTGAAAGAAAAAATACACACAGCATGAATATCAAAAACATTGTGCAATATTATATTTCTCTTTTCAGGGTGGTCTTTTGGGTCCATTTTTTGTTTTTTAACCAGCATATACAATTACTAAACAATCTTCTTAGCAATGTCCTTAACAATCTCAGAGTAACACACACGGTACCATTAGAACTCTAACTACAGCTACTCCACATCAAATGTGGGATAGCAGCATCTTCTAGTTCACATCCCAAAGGATTTTGCATTTAAACACGTACCTGGGTGGGAAGTCTGTTATTTGAAATGTTGGCTTGGGCACAGAGGAGTTTTGGGAATAAAAACTGTTCTTTGTGCATGTTTTAATAATTTCAAGAATACAGAACAAATATTCTTAAGAGCATGCAGTCAGGCGAGAAGGGAACAACATGGAAGTAGAAAACCCTGATAAACCTCTATTAGAATGAGGTAGGAGATATAATAGAGAATTATAGAATGGTTTGGGTTGGAAGGAACTATAATGAGCATCTATTTGCCACAGGCAGGGACACCTTCCACTTGACCAGGTTGCTCAGAGCCCCACCTTGGCCTAAGGAATCCAGGAATCCATAGAGCAATACTCATTATATCACCTCAGTAAGCATGCTGAGTGCAATTCCACTACTGTTTTACCCTTTGAAGCATTATAATTAAGGGGATGGTTAATTTCTACTATTTATTTTTTCCTCATACTGAGCAAATTAAAATTACCACCTTTTTCTTGCAAGCAATCTCACTCTTTGCAATTGTAAAGCAGGTGGACTGTGAGTTCAGATTTTGCAAACTGAATTTATCAAGCTCACATTCACACTTCTAAATTGGGTTGTACCCCTGGTTTGAAAACCAGAGCCATTAAATATTTCTATGGCTCTGATGTGCTGCACGTAGCTTATGTCTGATGTGTGTTTTTGTCTCTGCAACTGAACACCACCTTCAAAACAAGGTGCTTGAGAAGTTGCCAGTCAAATGTTAGTGCAGAAGACACCACTGTACAACCAAGGGCAAAAAACTTGCATGTAAAAAAGGAAAAACTAAGAGAAAAGTATAAATAGGAAAAAGATTTATAGCTCAAAGTTGTTACTGACTTTTTTCCTTTAAATTCAGGATGTTACCATCTCTTTCAAACATTCTTATCTGCTCCTGGAACAAGTATGAAAGCGAGCTTTCCATGACTGCATGCTTTGAACACACACAGAAGAACATCTGGAATTCTTACATTTGGCAAAGAAAGGAAAAGCCGTTAGCAAGCGGAGAGACTCAGGATTTATTTACTGCTACCTAACGGCACAAGAACAAAGCCAACAGTAAAGTCAATAGGAAAAGCTCACTCAGAAGAATAAACCAGGGTATTTCTAAAGCTCTCTGAAGATGAGTAGCACACAATTTCATACTAAAAACATCCTCAACCAGGAGGAGCAGAATGTTCATGTGCAGCACTGGCATCTGTGCAATGACAGTAAGCTGCAGGATTATAAAACTTTCATAAATGTTAATTCCTTCCATGCATTTCTTCTCAAATGCAAATGATACTCGGTTTATCATCCCACACAGTTAAATGAATCTAACACACTATTACCATCTAAATAATATGCAAAGACATTTTGACAGGGATATATTAGTTTAACATTAAGCATCTGAGGGAGAGGATGGTGTTTCTGAAATGAAGCACCTTCCATCACCCTGGTATCCCTCATCTTAACAGTCCTGCAGCACACGGCTGCCACAGCCTCATTTGATTCATTACTAGAACAAGTTGTAGAGCAGCCTTTTGTACAGCTCTGGGTGCAACAAACTGAGAAGAAATGCTTATGCAGAGTACAACAGATCAAAATTCTTAACAAAACTTGTTAATAAAAGCATTTCCTGTGCTTAGCTGAGACAGCAAATTTATTTACTGGAGGAGAATTTAACGAAAGAACCAAACAGATTTAATGCCCTGGCCAACAACAACCTAAGGGTACCTATAAATAAGGTATAAGGGCACCTATAAATAAGAGAATAAGCACTGGAAATTGGAACATACAGTTTTACACACACAACCCTACAGGCTCCTTCCCAGCAGGGCTGTGTGGGGGTGGAATGGCCCATGAGGGACACACCAACTCAGGGCTCTGGATGAAGAACTCAGACATCTGCTTTCTGATTGCCAACAAGAGATAACGAGCACTGAGAGCCTGGTTCACTGTATTTAACCTCATCTACTCCAGCCTACTTGTGGGTTTAAATCTAAATTCAATTTTTTAAATGTATAAACTTCAATATGATTAATAAAACACCAACTACAGATAGGTGATACCTTTGTTACAGTGATAAGCAGCTTTAGGCAGCATATATCGTGTGTTTTCCACCTCAATTCAAGTTACAACAAAAAAAGTAATGTTAGATTAACATAACAGACTTGAACATGCTTTTTTACCAAATTGTGGCTGCACCTGTTCCTTCCTATAGCTCCCACTTCTGTACTTGTAATTATCCCTGTTCTCTGCTAAAAGGGTTCACATTTATTATGAAAAAATTCTTCTTTCACTCCATGAAGGCCCAACTATTAAAGGCTACTTGATCCTATCCCACCATTCCCCATCCAGATCTGTTTTCATATGACAACCTGATCAAAAACAAATATACATCAAATACACATCTAACAAAGGCAGGCAAGGACCAATCACACCCAATGCAAAAAAGGGCCATTTAAAAATTGCTCTCAGCTGGTTAAGTGCCTCATGACGTACTAAAACTAGCAATCCCCCCCCTCAAAAAACCCACAAGGCCTCACTTGAGCAATAAATATTACTTGTGCAGTTAAACATTTATGGGTTATTAAGGTGGTAAGATCTAATTAATGCATTTTGGGGATGACTGGCACTTTTTGCAGACCCTTTCCAGTTTGTAATTATCTGTACTATAGTCAGTTTAAGGTGGTTTTATCCTTCATCTCTCCCAGCTCAATCCCATACAAATCACATATTGCTTCTCAAAAAAACCCCAAAACTCTTGAAATGCAAAACTCTCCATGTCCAGTTGTGCATGGCATGAAGCTGTTACATTTTGCCTATCAAGGTTTTGCTTCACTTTGTGTTTCACAGCAGCAATGCAGCTATTTCCTACCAAAGCAATCACTGTTTAACAAACACAGAGACTGAAGAAAAGAAATCACTGTGAAACTGGAAGCAGCATCACACTGAGTCCTCCTGCAACTCTCACCTGTTACAATTATTAATTTATACTTTGGGTGACCTGCTATGACCCAGCTTTCTTTTGTCTCACTGTTTCCAAAGTCATTAACCTACTTACTAATGCTTGCAGCTTCTGCCTTGCCAAAAAACTGACTTAAAAAGAGTTTACTCAAGTTCTTACTGGAACATATATATGTAAACTGCACTGACCATAATTCACACACTTTCAAATCTTTTTTATATTCCCTTTTAGTCTTGTTTATCTGCTCATCCCATTTATCTTTATTAGTCCTTTCTCATTTTGTGATGTGCTTCCTTCAACTAGGATATTTCTACTAGTGGCTACAGACAAAAAACTGAAGTCCTTAAAAAATTTAATTAAAAAAAAAAATCCCTACTTCAAAAACAACCCAAGCTTTAAAAAAATCTGCATAAAATAGGAGCACTAGAGAAATACCAAATACTCCACAAATAAGCAGGCTATTCCTCAAAGTTATCTTTACCTATTAAAATCATAGATTCCTCAAAAATCCTTGTAAACTTACTCATTGTGGTATAAAATCTGAACTTCCTCCTCCAAATGCTCTAATTTCACACCTCTAAAAGTTAGCACACACATTATTAAAAATAACATTTAAAAAATAAAGACTTCACTGCTGCACCAACCTTTTATCCCAGTTCTGTGTGAAACTGTACAGCATCTTTTCACAAGGCTAATTAGTAGTGATGAGCATATCATTGGTGCATGTGTGTCTGAAACTTTATCCACTATATAAATACAAATAAAACCAGTTTTCAATCCCTGAAGCTTCTAAAGGACTTTGGCTTGTTTGAACAGAAGCCATCTCCTGTCCAACGTGAGTAAGTAAACAAAACATTTCAGTACAAGGATGCTCCTTGGTCTCCTTAAAATCTGTGATACACAGATAAACAACAACCTTGTTAACTGCAAGGTCACAACGCAGAAAAAGCCCACACGGAGCAAAGAGAAGGAAAAACAATACCACAAACGTTTTCAAGTAACTCAAACTTTACCACAGATGAGTCACAACTGAAGAATGCAGCTGGGCACAGAAGAACATTTAGGAACTGGGCACAGAAAAGACACCGAGGAACAAAATCACCTTACAGCCAGAGTTGGCAAACCCCACAAACATTAGCAAAATTGCTGAATATCATAATAAGCCTCCTGATCAAGTTTAAACAACTCCAAACCTGTTTCACTGTACCAGAGTTAAAGGCACTTTTCCTACTTCTACACCTCAGTGGGTTTCATCATCCTTTTCTTAGATTAAAGCATCTTAAACTTGAGGGAATAAACAAATTACAACAGAAACGTCCTGGTATTGAACTGAATTTATTGTTCCTGATGCAGAGAAGGGACAGTTCAAACCTCAAGCTAGAACACAATACTTACTCTAACACTTCATAGTTGGACTTCTTTTCTAATGCATTGCCTCTCATCTCTCCGTAGGATCTCCTGAAGTCAGGAAAAATATTTGAAAGCAACAATTATTGGATAATTCAGCCTAAAACTACAACATCAACATAACCAAAACTTCCACTCAGCATCAGAAAACATTGGCAGAAGGAATTAAAAGGTAAGTATTAAGTATATTATTCTACCTCAACAGATCAGATTTTTATTTTACAAATTAATTGCATTTTCAGAACGACTTTAAACCAGTGCTGCTACAAAAAGAAGTGACCTAACCTGCCCTTCTGCAGCTCCTTTCTACCTCACACTGCACTTCTTTGTGAGAGCCCTCTGTGCATGGAACAGGGGGAAGCACGCAGTGATAAAAACTGCTTCAATCCAAACATGTTCACATTAAAAAATAAATGCATAAATAAGCAAGCTTTGTTAGGAGAGGGCTGAGATCGTCATTTTCAGGGACAAAACGGACCAATAATGCTCATTCTAAGAGTCTCAGGAGTTCATCTATGAGAAATATCTCATTAAAATGCTCTGAAGAGCCACAGCTTTTGAGAACCAGGGAAGGCAGGACTTGGCTGACAACATAATCATGGATTATTATATTCATTACATGCTTTGAAACGGGGCACAATGATTTTGTAAGTGCATAAGGAGTTTGCAGTTACACAAAGAACTTTTGTTTTCTCTGGAGCTACCAGCAAAACTTACAACAAAGGCATCGGGTTCTCCTGTGATACCTGGAAAATTTCATAAGCCTAACTTTTGTTTTAATTTGGAAAGTACTGTTCAAAGGACACTTTTATTCTCTCCTAACAAGTTTACATTTGTCATTCATTTCTTATCAATTTTACGTCTTTCCTAATCTCCCTGTGCGAGACATCAGCACAACTAAAGCAAATGTTTCAGGCTGCAAATTCTCCATAAATTAGCAAAACCCAACACATGCATTTCAAAGCTGGGAACTCTCTCAAGGATCTCTTAATCTGATATATTTATCTTTATTTTCCAGCTGCCTATACAGTTGACAAGAACACCAAAAACACCCAAAAGGATCCTTAAGATTTAATCATTTCAAAACAGCACATTAAAAATTGAGTAAATACAGAGAGGAAAGGTAGCAGCATTTATCTATAATTACATTCTTTAGCTGTAGGATTTATATATGCAGAATCACAAGACTATTTGCTAAATAACACCACAGATGCATTTTTTTTTAAGCATACTTCAATGTACTCTACAGGCCTTTGAATTATTCAGACGAAGAATTCACCCAAAAGGCAGTATCAAGATGTAATTAATTAAAATTTTAAAATAATGTAAATTTAAAAATCACTAGAAATGAGTTACAATAGTTCTTCTTCAAATTGCTTTGTAGCAAAAAAAAAGTCTTATGATGTTTTATTCAACTCTACTGGTCAGGAATTGATGAACTTTAAGCAGTTTCAAAATTAATGTATATATACTGTCAGAAAGATGTTGAATAATAAATTAAATTATCAGCTTACCGGATTTCAAGGCAACCTAGTTTCAAAGCAATTTCCTGGTCCACTTGATCTGCTATTTCTAACATATAGTCATTTTTCACCTACAGCAAAAGAAGCAGGTAGGCATCACAGAAAGATCAGTTCAGTGCCAACACAGACTCAAATACTCCCCAAACAACTTTCAAATGAATACATCTTAATTTTCTGGAATGACAATTCACAGTCCAGGAGGAGAAAAAAGAATTTGTGTTCATATTCTCCATAAATGAGCTGCACTTTGGGAAGAAACACATTTTGACCACAATGAACTTGATTGAAAAATACCTCATCTATGTCAATATTGGCTATGTTTTATTAAATATAATCAAAATTCACAGAGGACGGAGCAGGTGGTTGTACCTTCATTCCAGCTAGGAGAAGGCAGGCTGTGTTCTTGAACCATCCTGGTCAACAGGATTTAATTGTGTAGGTGGATCTAATCATGCAAAAAAACCTGGTAAATGCCTGGGAATTAGAGTGAAAATAAAAGTAGAAGGAAATAGAGTAGTGTGTGCAAATTGTACTGCACACCGGCATAAAATAATGCTCAACTAGTAAGAACAACCAAGAGTGAAACTGGATGATGACCATCTACAGCAGGAAGCACTTCAAATCTTCATCACATGTCATGGACTTGTTTTATTTACCAACATGGATGTGGGAAGAATCCTATTTTTTCGGCAATACTTTCACCACATTAGACGAAGCAATTTATACAGTAACTAACAACAACCAAAAAAACCCAGGCAGTAAAGAGAACAGAACCAGTGCCCAAGAACTTCACTCTGCACATCTTGCACCAGTAACAAATCTCGACAGCTTTTCCTTAACAGCTCCTGCTATCCTCTTATGAAAACATCAAGTTGCTATTGAGATCCTGAAGTTGCAGCAAGGCCCGAAATACCACAAAATCCACGTGACTGACTTGCAGATCAAAGAGGAGAAGATGCACTCTGAAAGCAACACACTTCACCAAGTGGGTTTGCTGAGTGATGACAAGTTGTAAGAACAACTATTTCAAACTACTACTGCTATGAAATACATAATTTCAAAGATAAGGAATGATAGCAACAGATCCAACAGCTGGAGGTGTTCTCCACTCAGCATTCCCCTCGGAACACATGAGCATCCACCACAACATTCCCTCAGCACCAGTGAGGCAGCTGGGTCCTGCTCCAAACTACAAAGTAACAAATCCCTAAAAAGTTCCGGGATCTGAACTGCATGGGAAGTTTTAATTTGTTATTAAAAGACATGAAAGAAGAAATATGATAAACTCTGCAAGAGTGAGAAAATGAATTATTACAATAGCTGAAACATGAGAAAAAAGCTTCTTGCATTTGAATTCATACAGGCACTCAAAATGACAAAATAATGAGCTTTTAACTCTTCTCAATTCCATTCCTACAAATACTAATGAGACAGGAGAATAATTGCCCTTCAGCATCATGTAGTGTGCTATTTGTACACACATATGGAAATAATAATTCTGTATTCCCATAGTAATAATACACACAACATGAATTAATAATTCTCCTTTTCATTATGCTCACAATTTTAAATACTTGGATTTAAATTGCATATTAGGATGATTTCTCCACTGAAAGGGTGGTCAGGGATTGGAAACTCTTCAGGGAAGTGGTGGAATCACCATCTCTAGAAGCATTAAAAGTATGGATGTAGCCCTTGGGGACATGGTTCAGTTGTGGATGTGGCAGCACTGGATTAATGGTTGATATTCCATTTCTTTCCCAACCTAAATGGTTCTGTGATCCTATAAACAGTAAAATGTAATAAATTACACCAGGATCTCTGTTCATGAGAGAGGACATCAAACTGGTCCTGCATAAAACTGTCAGACACAAGCTCAGGGCAGGTAAATCAGGAGTGGAGTTTCAGGCTCCATAAACTGCCATAAATGACCTCTGCTTTAAACACACGTGGGTGGTGAACAACAGCACAGCCTTCCTCATCCTCAGGTCTGTGTGGGGACACTCCAGAAGGAAAGGAAGTGTTGAACATGAGCTCAGATCAGATATGGATACCCAAATTCCAGAGATTTGCTCATGTCCTTTTCCTGAAAATCTACATCCTGTACAGCCAAAGTTACTTCACCTAACAAGAAAACCTGTTCACAAAATCCCTTGGCCAACTTGCCTTACATCCCCCCCAATCAAACACCTATTGACTGATCCCTTGTATTTCAATAAACTTGTGGGGTTTTTTTTAAAATACAGATTCAATTGTTTGAACCATTTCAACAATTTTGCATCACCAGGAAATTTCAGAGCTGTGACCCAGCTATTCCTTGACGTATTCTGACACCAAGAACTGGCTGTAGCAAAGCAGTTTTTCAGTCCTGACACACAAAACTTCCACTTGCAGGAACGATGCTAATTTAAGGCCCAGAGTATCACGATCAAATGTATATTCATTTATCTTCACAACTCACTGCCTTGTGGATCCCAGTACTCCAGTACTCAATTTGTTAAACTAAACAGCTTAAGAGAATCTCCAGTTTCATGCAAACATGATTTTAAAACGCTGCTAGCCTACTATTCCATAAATAAATAAATAAGCAACATTACCCAAATATTTAAAGTTTGAGGTTTATCTCCTCTTGCCCTGTGGCTGATGAGCTTTCCAGTCATGTTCCCAGTTTGACTCTGCAACTACAGGCATCAGATACTGACTAAGAAAATGTAAAAGCCCATCCCCCATTCCAACAAAATGGAAGGGGAAAAGAAGTATTTTACATTATATACAACTACTTATTTTAGCATTTAAATTTTTTAAGTTATAAAAAGAGATTGTAAGCTTCAGGAAACCTGTGGCCAGAATCCAGTGGTCTGGATTTAACAGTGTCCTACTATAGATAACCAAAGGTGCCTGGTTTTTCTCTTTTTTTTCATAAACCTGCCTGCACACATTCTTCTTTCAATTTCAACAAGAAAGAAAAAAAACAGGCAGATTTAATTTCTACTCCCAGAATACCAATGAGAACTTCTCTTATCACCTTTAATTTTGCTTGACTATTCTCTTTGAGATGGCATCAGATCAATGCATGAACTAAAGCCTGTGCAGAGATTAGATAAGAATTTCGCAGGAGGTTCAGCACAACCTCCCAAGGAAAATGCCTGAGCAAATATTAAGTGGAAGAGACATAAGAGCTAATTTAATGGTAATTAAATGCACTGTCACAAGGCAATTGAATAGTTTTCCAAGAAGTCTTTTGTGTTTGCTCAATTATAACTTTTATTATTATTATTATTGTTAATATAATTAAATGAGAGAAATGAGAATATTTTCTGGGTTAGACAAACAAAGGCCCCATCTTCAAGAGCACAAAGCCTATATGCATACAAAGGCACAAAGAATGAATTCTTAGAAATCTAATAAAATCTATCAGCTCTTTTCTGTCAACTACATTCAGAAGTATGTTAGGAGGGAGGATGAATCCTTCTCTGTGGGGTTTGGAGATCCTGTTATCTGTGAGCTTGTCATACTCCTTGACAGTCTGTGCAGACCTTTACCTATGGCTTGGAAATTCAGTTAATGGTGTGCAATACCTGGAGAGGCTGAAGAATACATTTATTTCTATATATATATAGATATATACACACACATCCTTTTCATGCACACCAAGCACCACTGCCACACGTCTCCTCCCCAGTGTAATTGTTCAGAATGGGATCTCTCTCCAAAGGCTAAACCAGAAAAAAAATGCAGGATGCTATTTAATACACCTTAATTTTACCTAGTTTGTAAGACAGAAGTAATTTATACAAACTTGTCACACAAATCTGGTTTGGAAAAAGCCACCCCAAAACCCCAAGTGGCCAAACAAGAAACAAAAACAGCAACCTTTGATCCCTTTCAGGAGCCCAACGAAGCCTTTAAGGTGCTCCTGTTAAACCTGTGTCCCATTACTTCAATTATACCCCATACCAGAGACCAGATGCTCTGGCAAAGATAAAATTACATGAAGTCTGTATTTATCTCCAATACTTTATGGTCACAACGTTACAGCAATAAAAATGCATAAAGATCAACAAGGCAAACACTTGGATTTACACTAGGGTTAAGAATTCCAGCATCAACACTGCTAAAATCCTATATATTTTTTATTTGGTAACAATCAAAACCCAAAGTACGATGTCTGAAGTGAGTCACTTTGGTGTATGTTGCTTGTAACACATTTGCTTCCACTGACTTACTAATTTTGTATTCCCATATAACGTGCTTATCTCAACTCCCTGAGAAAAATACATTGGAAAACAGTTTAGAGGATAAGAGACAAAAATAATTTATTGCTGCAAACTGCTGCGTTGATTTCAAGAACCTTTTCCCTCGGATTTTTTTCAGTATGTTCTAACAAGTTTAAATCAGATTTACAGTCAAGCAGGTGCACGCTTTGGGGGGAAAGGATTAGTCTACTTAAGTTCCATTAAATATGCAATAATGGAAATAAAAACTGCTTCAGGCTTCCAGGCAAGCACTACTGCAGAGCCAGTGTCAGAGGAAGCAACTCTATAGAATTTGCTCATTCACAGGGTGGCAAATAAGAATTAGTGTGACCTACACTTCACATTTGGAGTTCACTTCTTGGCCAGAACAGCTACAAACTGTCTGATACAAAAAAGGGCTGCAGTGTGGGGAAAATAGGAATGCCAAGCATAAAAGCACCTCTCAGAGGTAGGAAAAAGAAGTCTTGTACATGTTCTGATAAAATAAAAAATGAAACAAAATTGTCATTGCCCCCCACACACAGAATACACATCACCATCAGTGAATATATGCTTAGAAAGGACAGTAATATCCAAAGCAAAAAAGGATTTTGAAATCCAACACAATCCTACACCATATTTCCTGATTTATTACTGACCTGATATTCAACAACAATTCACTTTATTTAAAATACTTTCTGTTCTTATAATATTTTTAAAATATTTTTTATCACTCTTCATCTTTTAGCCAGAACAGAAATCTCTCTTCTGTCTCCAGTATTTTGGGCAGTCAAAGTTCAAATATACTTCTAAATCATGACAAAAGAAAGGAGGTGAACACAACGTGAACTAAAAAGCTCTTCCCTCATGGAAGATGGGCACATAAACACAAGCCCAGTTTCATTTCTGATGTCAAGACTTATAAAACATTTGTTCTTTTACTTGAATGGGGAAATTACTGATGGTGTCACTTCTAACTTCTCCAAATTTACTAGGAAATAATGGGCAGTTTCCCAGCTACAGAAATGGGTAGCAAATTCCAGATGGAACAATTTAAAATAAAAATTGGAAACAGAGGAAAGCCCATGCTTGTGAAGAAGGAGAAATTAGAGAACAGCCCTATGCTATGATTTAAGGAGAAATCTATCACTGGACTCGTATTTTATATACCAGCTGCTACTTTCAAAAGCCATCTGCTTCATTTTCCTGCACACGAGTTTTTTATGCAGCTGCAGTATTTCAGAAGAAGGTTCACCCAGGCTGACAAGCAGTTCATAAAAACACCATGCTGGATTTAGATTTCTTTATTAAGAACAACAGTAAAATAATTCTGAACTTGGCAAATGCTTTCCAGTTTAGGGATTTTTTTAAAAGACATTAGATACTGCATCTTAAAAAGATATTTTAGGTTTAAACTTGTTTATAGCCTTATAAATTATTAAATAAAATTATCAAACTTGACACTGAATTTTCAAGCACAAATACTGTGGAAATTCTTTAGCAACAGTACTATCAAATGGTGCCTCAAAAAGGGCAAATACCAATAATTAGCCACTACTGGCTTTCCCAGCTTAATGTTACCAAGAAATTTCCCACAGGATAAACTCCAATTTTTCAGGAGGACAGTTTAAAAATAAGCAATCTATTTCTCTTGCTTTTCTTTCAATGTCTATGACCTACTTACACAACTTAGTCCTGTTTTATTTCTATTTTTTTTCCCAAATTTGCACTGCTTTGAACACTGCATTTAAACAATCCTTCAGTGACTAAGCTCCCACTGAAGAGTAAAGACCATACCCAAAAAGAATCATCATGACATATGAGATATTTAGATAAGCAACCAAACAAAGGAAACGTCTTCTGTATTCCATTCAGTACACAGCACTATTTATTACAAATAGTAATTACAGTCATTTAATGAAGCATGGAAACAAAGATTTATATTACATCATTTTCTCCTCATCCATTTGTTCTACACAAATATTTTTAGCTGGTGCTTTTGTGTATTGGGAAATTATGTACTTCTGCTCAGTTGGTGTAATTTATACTAAAAATATACAACTTTCCTCTTAATTGTCCTGTATATGCAATAATTTATTTATTCTCAGTAATTTCTCTGAATTTATTTTCAACAGCTCAGGTGTGTTCTGGCACCTGCTTTTAAATACTCAAGCTTCTAACTCTGGAAGTAATTTGGTGTTAGATTTTGTATGTTATAGTTCACCCTCAGCCAGTACAGAGTTCAAACAGGATCTTTGTTTTACACTAACACACAACATTTCTGGTGACACCCATCCCACTAAAATCCAGAGAAATTATTCCTGCAATTTACCAGTTACAGCTTCTGTAATCCAAGACCAGAATATGTCAATATATCCATAGGAAAAACTCATCTGCAGTGACTACTTTTGTGACCAAGACAAAAATCCAAGTATACAGCACAATTGTTTTCCCCACAATTTCCCATTCAAAATGAGGATGCTGCTCTGCTCTGCACCTGCAGCAGGTACCACACACAATTCCTCCCCAATCCACGATTCAGCTCCTTCTGTGATATCCCACCAAAGAGAATTATCTCAGATACTCTCTGGTTTCAGCTGTAATGCTCCTTGCAGTGTTAAACACACCCCAGAATCACTGTAGGACAGCCACATGATTGGGTTATTGTGGAACAGTCACCCAGTATAAATCCTGATATCTGTAAGGAACAAACTGCTCCTCCATCCTTGTTTTCCAACAGCAGGTTCATGTAGGACACCAAATTTTCATCACTACAAAATCAGCTTGGAAGAACAGGGTCCCAACCCTCACTACTACAGCGTCAGAAATGTGATGCAGCTTTAACCCTGAAAGATTTGTGCCTCATCTGCTCTGAATGAAGCCCCATATGCACAAAAGCCCAATGTCTGCTTCTGTGTCATCAGTACTTTTAGGAGCCACCTTAATGATCATAATGGCAGTTTTTAAAATACACACAGGAGGGAAACACATATGTGTTCCCACCCCTATTTACCCATCTGATAGTATTAAATTTGCTATAGGAGATAAGTCAATATTAGGGAAAATTAGGGCTTTGGCCTCATCTAGGGGAGTTAAAAGCCCAGATCCAGTATCAGGATAACATTCATCTGCCATCTGCCCTCAGCTGCTCCTCCTCTTCGTGTCCCAAGGTCACAGTCTCTATATTATCTAGGGGTGATCTCTGACATCTCTAACTAATTTTGGAAGCTCCTCTGTTAATAATAAGGGCATTAGAGATGGGCTGGGGGGAAACCAACTTCTGACAAGGCATTGTTAGGGGCAGAGCAGCTAAAAATGCTGCCGTCTGTCCGAGTGGGCCGAGCTCCAGATGTCACTGCAAGAGGCACTGCTGCCTCACAGACCTTCCACAAAGTAGGACTGGACTCTTGGGAGCCATATAGAACTCAACCTACTAAACAGGCCTTGCTCTCAGCTAATTTTATACTTCTCCTCTCCAACACAGAATTTTGAGTTTCCGGATCAAGCGAGTCCAAGCATCAACGTAAATCAACTTTTTTTGCTGGGTTTTTTGTTGTTATACACAACTTAATACACAAATTGCAGCGACATTTTGTTCCAGACTAGTAACAAAGAGATATCCACACATCAGTACGTGGAAACCTGTCCCAATCATTTTAAATTTATCATGCTGAATTATGAGCAAGTCAAGAAAAGCCCACGAGGTCGATTTTCACCACTCTGGCTGACAGGTGGAAATTTTCAATCAAAGCAGCCCTTTCCCTTTGGCCTGAGCTTGGCAGACCATTTAGGAGGTGTTAAGGAACACGAGGAAGTTTCACATTCCTACCATACAGCACTAAGGGAAAGCAGATATTGGGCACACAGCATCTGTAGCCAAAGGAGCTCCACAACTCTACAAACAGCAGAGCCTAAAACAAGAATGCCAGCATAGCTTTGAGGGTGTAAATCAACTTTTACACGAAAAAGTAAGTACTTTATGGGGTATTGTGAATTTCAGCAACTTCAGAAATCTACCCCTGTCAAGGAAATCTCACCCAAAATTGTCTTTTCAAGCTGTAAAGAGCAGACAGGAGAGGTTCAGTTTGATGTATATTTTTACCAAAAAATATATTCTTAGTATTTTTTTAATCAGCTGCAATTCTGAGACTGCCATCTCCCTGTAGGGCACAGTTTATGTCTCAGCCATTAACTCTTCATGAAAGATCTGTTAGGCTTTGGGTGGTTTGGTTTTTTTTCTTATTGGGGGTTTCTTGTTTTAAATAGGCTGCCAACATCAGGAACAACGCCAGCTTTTCTCCCAATGTCCTTCATTTCCTTCACAGCTTTTCCTGTCAAAGTCATTTGCTTTAGGTCTCCTATTTTTATTAGGGTGTAAGAGATGTTGTTATTTAATTAGGTTAAAGAGTCTAATTCCCAGCCTGCATTTCAAATTACATCTCATGCACCTAAGCCTTATAAAACTTTAATCATTAAGTTATTACAGTAATTGCCTGGACTTAAAATTTCCTACATGTCAGGGACAGAGCTATAAAAATAATTTAATTTGCATGATGTATTTATCTGTCACAATATAGAGAGATATTTCATTTAATGAAATACATTTTGAGTGTGAACATAATCTTTACAGACACTACAGGGGCAGAGAAAAGAAGTGCCAATTGTCCACAATAAACTTTTTCTCCTCTTTTTTAGAGAATGCTTTTCCCTTACTTTTTTTTTTCATCACAAAAAGTATCTTTTTTTTATCTTTTCTTTTTAAAAAGAGTTTTCTTATGAAAATGAACCTGCAGTGTACTTGCCTGGTGAGACCCAGAGCCCTCATGGCACAGAATTCAGCTCACTTTTTTCAGGGCATCATTGACCTGCCCTAACTTGGAGATCATCCCCTGCTTGCAATTCCTTCTCCTGTGCATTACACAAACTTTGGCTCACTTTAAAAAGCAAATTCAAAACACAGTTGAGTCCTATGGTCTCCTTTATTATATATATGAACATCTCCAGGGTAGCTCCACACTGCAGGCTAAATGAGGCAGGAGAGAAAAATTCTACACTGATAAAAACAACCTTTTCTTGCTCACTGGGATCTAAAAAAAAAAAAAAAACAAACCCAAAAAGTTACTTTAAAAGTCTTCTGTTTGAAGCACAAGGACAGCAACAATGGAACAGCTGATGCCCAAGAGCTGCCCCCACCCCCCATACAGATGCTTACTCCCTTTTCATCAAGGGATAAACCATCTCCAATTACTGCAGGCTAACATGTTATTCAAGGATAAATGTGTGCAGGCTCTTGTCCCACAATCAAAGGAAGGCAATTCAAGTAGCTTACGTCTGATTCTCATTACATGAATGTTTTTAAAAGCTGTATTCTATCTTGATTTAAGATATGGCTTTTGTTCCTCACTCAGCTACTGACAAAAATTAGAGAAACCTGTCTCGTTTATTTCCACTTCCCAACAGCCATGTCACTGGAACAGAGGGAAAGGAAGACACTGAATTTCACCAAGTCTTACTTAAAGCAACTGAAAATGCTCCCCAAAAGGACAGGAAAATGGTGAAATTCTATTTAATTACTCAAAACCTGCGATTTTTAATTCTCCTTTTGTACCTTTACGCTTGTTTTCTCTGAAAAAAGTTTAAAAATCATACAAAAAAGCAGATATCTTCATTACAGATTTATGAAACAGTCAATAGAACACACACACAAGAAAAGGATGCTACTTCTTGATAAAACTTAACTTACAGTATTTTTGTTCAATGTACTTCATGTTTAAGGTTTTGTGGGTGGGATTAGAGCTCACTTTTGGTTCAGATTTGGGTATTCAATACCACAGGACACAACTGAAGGTTGGCACACAAAACCTGTGCAGTGAGCATCTGCCAACTGTGCAGACAACCATAAATCTGGCTTTTCCTGATTTTTGAATACTTCAGCCTCACAGTTCCAACAGCACTGGGTGGGATCCAATTTGCCTAATTTGGCTGAAACTGGAAGCAGTTGGGCCCAAGGGAGTAATGCAGTTGATGCAGAACCACCACCTAAATGCTCCACAGATTGAGAAGACACCCCTGAAGACCTGTCACCCACTACCTCTGACACCTGCCAAAGAGAGCAGTAACAAAACAAAAAGACACAGTTCCAGCATCAATTTGTTGATCAGAGCTCTCAAATGGGATGTGAAATGACATGACTTGAACACACAGCTCCTCCAGTGAAGGGGAATGACCTAAAGATCAGCCCCTCCCCATCTCTGGCCTCAGAGCTGAGGCACAGCCTGAGCACAAGAGGCACCGCATGGCATCGTTAGTGGGACTGATTCTGATGTTATTAACGAGTTGTGTGGTTCCCCCCTGCTCCCACACACTAATTTTAATCCCTTGCTGTACAGATTGCAGAATGAAAGGTCTCATTAAGTGCCCTGCTTTACACTTCCAATTAAGAGCAGCTCACGCCCACCGCAGATGGCAGAACGACCGCCACGATCACAGCACGTCAAGCCACAAACAGTTCTGGGCACAGGTTCTTGATCTGTTAGAGACTCTTGAAGATAAGGAATATTCAAAACCAAAGAAAGGTCACAGCATCCTTAAAACGGTCAAAAATCAAGGAGAAAACAGTGATTTCACATATGAAGCCCAAGCTGAGAAGCCTGAAATGCACCGATTTGCACAGGGCAGTGCACTCGCTGAAGTGAATGGGAGTAGTCATGCATGTGAAGGCACAAACGTGTGCCAGCTTTGGGTTTAACAGCCTGATAGTTGTGGTTTGGGCGAGCTGGATGAATAAACCTTGTCTGTTGACAGTGATTAAGGTAACGTTTTGTTATCTTTACAAAATGTTCTGTGCTTTTCCAGAAGATGAGGATCACTTGAGGATTTAAACTTTCTTTTTCAACATGCTGCGGCTGCGCAACTCAGATTCAACAAAATCATTACAATTCCAAAATCCATGGGTGACAGAGGCAGCCATGTTTCTTTTCCTTCTCCATGAACTTTTAAATTTGATGCTATACATTTTTAATAAGACAGAAAATATGTGTTTGGACATTACCAAGTTAGCAACAAGGTTCCCAGTCTCATCCTGACAAGAAAGTAACAGGCATCTGGTCCTCACAAAGATCTTTTTTTTACTCATTTATAACACACAAGACAGCAATGTCTTTGATTTTTACACTGACAAAAGCCAATCTAACCACAGAAGTGGTGTTTCTGTTGGATTTTTAAAATTTTGTAACTGGGTTCTACGCTCCTTATCTCTGACAGTTACTTCTGTGCAGAAAGCTCAGGATATCTATGTATGCACATATGAATTCTGTACATTCTGTTGTTCTTGCCTACACACAACATGATGTGTCTGACTGAGAGCAGTGGTTAGCAAAAGATGTTAAAATGTTGCAGGAATGACATTGAGATAGGAACAGAACATGAAAAATCGTCTTTCCTTGGTTTTTTAACCAACCTCGTTGTAGGTCTGGTTTATGATGCAGTGTTACTGCTCAAATTCACCTCTTGTCTTCTTTTCATACATCATTGCTGCTGCCTTAACACTTTACCAGATAAAAGTTATCGTCCTAGTTTATCCAAGAGGACAAGTGAAATTTACAGAGCAAAGCAGAATCTCGGATAGAGAATGACAGCTCTGGAAAGTTCTGCACCTGATTTCCATGACAACGGAGACCCAAATACCTTACAGCACCCCGAAACAAAGAGCAGTGCCTTTGAAAGAACTGGATTCAGAAATACCTCACTAGAAGGTGAAGAAGAAAGGGGAAGAGAAAATAAATGGGATGGTGTGCAGAGCAAGGAGACAAGAACCTCTGATTTTCACTCCATAATAGCTCTGGGATTCAGGGCATTGTCAGATACAGGCAGCTGTCAGCTTTGCCTATCAGTCCTGATGACCTTCAAAAACCTTCTCTTCTGAGCTCTTTGTATCTGTTTGTAATGATTTCTCCAAATTTAGTTAAAAGTTAACAAATATTCCTCTGGTATTTCAAACTCCTTGCTTTAAAGAAACAGCTCCCTGAGGCAGAAACGAGAGGACACTGCAAGCTTGCCAGGGCTGAACACGTAAGTGATGGAGTTCAGGAAATTACTGTGGAGCTCTTCACCTACTTTTGCACCACGGGAAACACAAATCTCCTGTGTTTAAAGCCAGCATGGAGGAAGTCCCTTGCTGCTAAAGGAAGAAGGAACATGATTTTTTTGTTTGCACAAGAACCCCTGGCAGCACTACACTAAAAACTCACCAAAACCCAGACATTTTTAGGCTGAAACCACATTACACAAATCACTAAAACTAGAATGCTAAGTCCAGAGAAGCACTGCAAGAGAATTGTCTTTTCAGAAGTCACCTTCATCCTATCAATATCAATATCAATATCATATCAATACAAAAACTGCATCACACAGTAAAAAAAGTTAGAAGTCATTTACCTAAGACAAGAATGTGTGTGCACAACTGTGCTTGCTGAAGTTTGGGGACAGGGTAACCATTTTAGTCCTGACTCCCCTAAAAAATATTCCCGGGAAGTTTTACTGTGAGTTTGTCAGTCTAAAAGCAGATTAAAATCATTTAACTGAATAAAATTAGAATTTAGTGCTTAATTTATAGAAACTTTGGCTATTATGCAGTTTTAGTACTCCAGAAGAGATTTTAAACCCAAAAAAATAACCTAAAAATGTGAGTGGAAAAAACATTTGATGGTTTCTAATGCAATTGTCACTTACACTTTCAAAAATAAAGAAATTCAACAGTTTAATCAAGTGTCAATTAACTGCAAGAAGCCAGTTGAAGAACAGTCAATTTTACCTGAGTTAGGACAATTATTACCTGCAGAATTACCTTGTTTTTGGAACATATTCCTCACAACTTCTCAAGGAGAAAGATGTCATGGGCTTTGTGCCCTTTCTGCTTTATATATATGCAACCTTAATTTTTTTCCGTTTTTCTGTCTCTGCAGTAATATCCCACCCACATAAACAAACCCAGAGCTTTCAAAATTCAGCAAAATCAGCAAAAGACAAAGCAGTAGAACTGAACATACCTGCTGATAGAAAAAATTTAGAGTTGGTTTATCCTCAGTGAACTGGTTTAGAAATCCTTTTGGCAAATACCGAATTCTCAATTCATACCTGAAAGGCAAGAAGAAGACACTGCTGAGCAGAATTAAAACTAAGATATCCTCACAGCATTCTTTAAAATACAAACTAACTCAAAACAAACTTAGAAAACTAATGGAAATTTTCCTTTTTGATTACTCAAGAGAACTAAACTGGAATTTATCTGTACCTGACATTGCATAGAGATGTTTACCAAGGACCTTTGCAACAGAAGCAAACTCAGAGCCCTGCTGCCTTCTCAGAGCTTCAGAGGGGACCGAAGCACGAGGACTTGGAGCAGATAAGCTCCAGATCCACGGGAAGGGAGGCCCCAGTCAGGTGACAACAGATGAGCTGCCAGAACCACTGACATGACCCCTATCAACAGCTTTTATCTCTGGTTCTCACACGCAGGTACTTAAAACACTGATCCCGCTGCTCCAGGCGTGACAAACAGTGTCACTCACCAGGGAGCCACATCCTACAGGAGAACAAGGAACAGGACTCTGCTCCTTCCCTGATATTCACCTCTGGATTTTCCATAGGTTTTGGAGGGGTTTCTCTGCAAAGAGGTTTCCTGCTCCCCTATTCATCATCAAGACACATGCAAAAGCCAAACACTTTTGAAGCTGACAGTCATATTTTTCACGTTAATTGTACACCAGAAGCGAGGGAAATTCAGAATGAGCCTTGACCCACGACCTACACCAAATCTGTATCCCTTTTCAAACCTACACTTCTGCTTTCAACCCCTAAATTTAGTATTATTTCTTGTCCTAAACTTCTGCTTTCAATCCCTAAATTTAGTATGATTGCTTGTCCTGTGGTAACAGCCCACGATGTTTGACACAGACTGTTTGCTTCCTCCTCTGCCACATTCCTTCAATGAAAGTCCGATAATAAACCTCTCCATCCCTTGGGCTGTGCCAACACAGCATATCCTAACTAACACTCTTAGCAGTTCTTCTCAATGTAAGTATATTTAACAATCTGCTCATGATAAGAGCAAATATTACAACATTTCAATCTCTTGGTTTCAGCAGGACAAGAACTTCTTTTCAGCAAGTGATTTGGCTGCCTCTAATCAAGATTTACATGGGGATTTGGTAAAAATTTACTAGGATTAAGTGCTGCCTAGGATTCCACTGCAAGCAGAAGTTGCAATATCCAATTAAAAAATAGAAAATATTATTTACTTTGAAATCATTGAAAATACATTGTCCTGTCAGAAACCATTAAAATAAGGAAAAAATTTGGAGATTGGAAATACACACACATGCACTGTATACAAGCAAAGAATACTAGAATGATGTCTTGCTGTAGTATGGCAATATATTTCCTAATTCCTGTGCACAGAAAACATGTTCTTAAATGAGAAAGTGAAATGCAGGAGAGGCTGAGAACACCTGACAGAGAGTAGATTTACACTGGACATAAGAAATGTTTTACTCTGAGTGTGGTGAGACCCTGGCATAGAGGAACTGTGGCTGCCCCAGCCCTGAAAGTGTCCAAGGCCAGGTTGGATGGGGCTTGGAGCAACCTGGGATAGTGGAAGGCGTCCCTGCCCATGGCTGGGGCTTGGACTAGGTGACCCTTAAAGGTCCTTCTCAATCCAAACCATTCTGTGATACAATGACACACACAGGAATAAACAAGAAAAGACTCAAAGTCACAGTTAAGACAAACTCTCACGAGTTATTCTCATTTGTGAAGGAACACAGAATCACCTTCTATTGCTGATCAGCCTTTACATTTCACGATCTCCAGCAGATAACAAGGTATTCATTAAAATTTAGGTATCAGCCAAATTGTACCTCCAGGTATTTATAAGTCACGGAGAGAAGGCAGCATGAGCACACTATCCAGTGCAGAAAAGCAGTGCCTCTCCTGGTTTTTATTCTGCCATATCCACTAAAATCTACTGCTGAACACAACTGCAGAGACTGACACGGAATAAAATGAGTCTGTGTAAAAGACTTCCTTCCTTTTTTGGGGGCTCTGTAATCCAGTGCATTTTTGAACCGCAGAATCGTTAAGGTTGGAAAAGACCTTTAAGATCGAGTCCAGCCATCAACCCAGCACCACCATATTCACCATTAAACACTGTCTTCAAGTGCCACATTCACATGTTTTTTAAACACTTTCAAGGATGGTTACTCCACTGCTTCCTTTGGCAGCCTGTTCCAGTGCTTGACAATACTCTCCATGAAGAAATTTTTCCTAATATCCAACCTAAATCTCCCCTGGAGCACAAATCTGATGAGGAGCAGCTGAGGGAGAAAAGGAGGCTCAGGGGAGACCTAATCACTCTCTACAACTCCCTGACAGGAGAGTGTAGCTACGTAGGGGTCGGGCTCTTCTAAGTAACAAGTGATAGGACAAGAAGAAACTGTCTCAAGTTGCACCAGGAGATGTTTAGACGGGATTATAGATCAGAAAATTGGATATTCGATATTAGAAAACATTTCTTCATGGGCTGTCAAAGATTGGAACAGGCTGCTCAGGGAAGTGGTGGCATCACATCCCTGGAGGGATTTAAAGGACATGTAGATGTGGCACTTGGGGACAAGGTTTAGTAGTGGCCTTGGCAGAGCTGGGTTAACCATAGGGCTTGATGACCTTAGAGGTCTCTTCCAGCCCAGACAATTGTGTTATTCTAGGGTGCAGAACGCCATTACTCTCTGAAGTAAAAAATACCCAAAAAACCAAAACAAACAGATGAAAACCAATCTCTCTCCTTTACAGGGATGTGTCTTCTTAACTCATCAGCCATGAAAGTGCTGCTTTTTACAACAGGATCTCATGAGAAAATCAGGTAAGGCAAAGCAGCTCGGCTCAGACAGTCACCGCGAGTGACCTTCATTACCTATTTATAACCTAATCTCCGCCTGGGCCTGTGGGAACGAAGCAGCCGACTTCCAAAGGCCAACTCAAGGATGGGCTCGACTTTCAATATCCTCTAAATTTACTGTCTTTGAAATGCAGCCAACTGACAAGGATGCCATGGCCCTCTCTCACAAACCAGGTCTGCTTTCAGAGCAAGTATCTCAGCTGATGATCACTCCCCTTATGTTGGATAAGTTATTCCTGGAAGATCACCACTCTGCTTACAGCTCTGCCCCTCGAACAGGGTTCAGAAACACTCTGCCACACCTCACAAAGGTGGGCATCAATAGAGTTCACAAGCTGTACAGTGAAGTGACCCATCCACAGCAGAGTGAACACCACCAGGCAGTTCTGGGAGCTTCCCTGTCAGCAGCAAGCACTACCAGGGCAGCCAAAAAAGAAAGGATGATCCAACTCTTAATAATTTGTGCCACTGAAAGAAATCATCTTGCCAGTGCCAACCTTGCCTCCAGCAGGTTCTGATTCAGTTCACATCAACAGGAAAGGAACCAGAACAGAGAAGATGAAAACAAAAAGGGCAAACAAAGGAAAAGCCTTGTGTGAGTTTAATGAACTGAATCAGCTCGCTGAAGGATTAGAGAAGTATTAGGGCTCACAGAAGGAAAGGAAAAGGATGGATAACTGGAAGTCAGAGAAGAGAGAAGACAGAGTGCAGCCAGAGGAGAGGGACAGATGTGTTAGATCAACTTGGTCAACTCATTAAACCACCTCATAGGTGATCTGACCTTGTATCTCTGCCACAGCTTTTGTATCACAGCTACCAAAACTCACAGCCCAGGACTGTTGAGCACTGGGGTGTCTCCTACCTGTCAGCCCCACAGCATGGATGTCACCTGGCTACAGGGACCTGCTTTACAACCCTGAACTGCAGAGCTAGAAGGTGTCTGCCCTGTGGGGAACAGGGTGTGCCAACACACACAACTTGTCTTGATGTTTCTTTTGTGTGACAAAAAAAGACCAGCAAAAGGAACAGTGCTCTGGCACACAGCAGTTTTGGAGACATAAAGGACAGCAGCTGTGACTGCTGTTCAAGGTTCAGTATTACACAAAATGATGAGGGTTGGTGTTAGCTATGATTTAAGAGCCCCACATCCTGCTAAACCCTGGCTCATCCAGCTGGGTGATGGATTTTATTTTGGTAACTTTTGTGTGCAACCTACTGACAATCCGTGTAACTTCTAGTACCTGGATTAGTCCAGGAGAATTCCAAGATCTAATTTCTGAACACTGTGAATACATAACCCTTTAATTCAGACGATAAAAATAAAATAACCACATCTGAGGCATTTAGTGGTTTACTAACACTATAGGAAGCTTTTAATTTAAGAACCATTCCAAGACTACTTCCCCTTTAGTAATCTAAATATTTCTACAAGTACTGTCATATGATCTTAGACACTTTGTGTTATGGCATTACAAATATGACAGCAGCATTTTGATTATGCACAGCAAATCTCTCTGGGTTTAAAAGGTATGTCAGGCTGCATGTATTCGATAACACATTAAATGACACTTGGAAAGGTATTGAATAATTTACATCTTATCACAGCTCTTTCATGAGCATTTTACACAATTCCTTTCCACGAGCTTCAAAACAATATCTAACTTTGTTTTTAAAACCAATTAAATGTGTTCTGCAATGTGTACCATGCAAGTTGTACTGCCTAATAAAAATGGAACTGACACTGGTACACTAGGTAACAAATTTCCACACCATAAATTATTCACATCTCATCCGCCACATGATAGCACCACTATCAAGGAAAGGATTCAGGAATCTCCTCCTTTCTAAGCTGTGATTTCACAGTATTATCAATGAAAAATTTCTTGTGAGGGAAAATATCCATGTAGATCACAGAAACAGTAAAATATAACATGCATAGAAGAGAATATGCAACATTCCTGAAATCCAGGTTTTAAACATTCCTCATTTCTCTCAATTTGTGGAATTTGTTAAAATTAGGACCCTAAAGAGAATTTATAAACTGAAGCTTGCCAACTGTGACATCTGCTAGAATATAATAACTCCATTTGTGAGAAATTAAGTATAGAATATTTACAGTAATTTTGCGGAAGGTATGTGCATTAAATAATCAGCAACTTGTGCACAAATTGTGGTTATGAACAGAGACCACAGAAACAGATGCACAACATCCCTGCAATGCACTAGCAACCACAGTAATCTCTGCTTTGGCTTAATCTCTATTTGGTTTACTGGTATTTTACAACTCTGAGCTCCCCATTTTCTCTAGTAGATTACTGTATCTTTCTGCAAATAAATTTTAGTTTCCTCTTGTCCTTTTACCAGGAAAGTGGACAGTTTCTTTCCTTCCTCTCCTGAGCATGCACCACCAGCTTACCCTCCTAAAAAGCTGAAGAAACTTAGGTCATGCCACTTCTTTTAACCAGCTAACCAGCATCATGAAAAACCTCAGCAAATGTGCCCAGGCTAAGAAAAAAAAACCCAAAATTCTGCAGTTATCTTTGTACTGTTCATTGCTCCTGGTATAACTTGAGAAGATCACAGTCAGAAGGAAGGCAGATGTCACTTATTGCTCTGGGCCACAATGTAAGTAAGTTTAACAACTGACAAGTTTTTCAACAGCAGAGGGATAAAATGATTTTTGACTGCATTTCACTCTTTTCAAATCACATTTCTCCTACTCGGTCTATAGATAAGTACAACCAGTACTTAACAATATCCTTTTGGCTTTATTTAAATAACAAGATTTATCCTTTTAAAATTGCAGCTATGTGCTTATACCACAACTAGGAATAGCATTCCTGTCCTAAAACTTTTAAGTATGACAAAACTTGCAAATGTCAGCACAAATGACTAGGAGATTTCTGTTCCTATTTTATGCTTCCCCTAAATCCCAGGTTTCTCACAGTTTGCAGGAAACCCCTTACAATGACAAAAAAGCAAACAAAACATTGCTCACAGCTCTTGGTGAAAAGTTTGGTGGGTTTATTTTCCCTTACTCCATCAGCTCTATTCCACTACAAAAGGATCTTTCTTACTAAAACAAATTACAGAATATTTTTTATGACAAGGCAGAAAGACTTCTATGACTGACATTGAACAGACTTATACTCTTACTTCCATTCTTCTGGAGGGTGGGCTAGTTCAAATTTCTCTCTCACACTGGACACCCCCATGTCCAGGTGTAGCCAGTGAACTTCCTCAGACTGCAGGTGACTGAGCCGTAACCCATAGCAGGCCACATTTTTCACTTTTTGACTGTCCACAATCTTCTGAATTATGCCCTAAAACAGAGAAACACACACTCCTTACAAGGTGTAAAATACAATATATATATATTTTTAAATTTTAAATATTACCATGCAATAATCTACACAAAATACTAAGCAGCACATAGGTAGCACCTTTATTAAAAATACTAAATAAGTTTTATTGTCAGCTACTCTTTCACACAACCAGTTACAATTGCTGAAATTTTACTAGCATGGCTTCAGAAAACATCAGTAAATACGTTCCATGCATCTTATCAGATTTAGGCCAATATTTCCTCTATGTAAAACAGAATAACATAAAAGCCAAAATATCAGAAGCAGGTTTGTGGATGAAAGCAAGATGTATTAGTTCAAAAAAACCCACCAGCAGCCTTTTAAAGTCGCTCTCAATCAGAAAATCATCTTGGACTTTCATCCTCTTTTGTGCCCCAACAGCCAGGATTTCATAGGTCACACCACAGCCCCTTGGTTTCCTCCCCCTTCCTCCCCCGGCTCATTTGAGATTCAGCACAGATCCCTTATAAAACGAGGCAAGAGACAATTATTTGGGAACATTCTCAAACACAACAAACGTTGTTTGCCCTGAGGTAAATTTCAGAGTTTGAGGATCTCTTGCCCAAGAAAGGAACCGTTTACATAAATCCGTAGCAGATTGCCGTGTCAGACATCAGGAAAGCCTGACACGCAGTAACTAAAACTCCAATGTGTGAGTGGAGCAGGGATGAGCAACCTTTCAGGTGCAGCGTTCCAGCCTGTCCTGCTCTCATCCCCATCAGGGAGGCAGCAGGAGCTCCGAGCTGCTGCCTCCCAACCCCGTCAAAGGGAAGCCGTGTCTCTCTGCAAGGCGGCAGATCCCCGCGGGCAGGAGCTCAGAGCTCAGCAGGAGCAGGGGCTATCGCTGCTCCCACACGCTTCTTTCAGGAATTCACAGGCCTTTGCTTCTGTGCCTGTCAATGTCTGAGAATTTCCTACTGAAAGCGCTCAAATAGGTACACACACACACACACACACACACACACACACACACACACACAGAGATGCACACAGAGACGCACAAGCTGCTGATTCTTGCTCAGAATTCCAGAAAAACATCACCACACAACCAGTGGAAGTTCTACAGGAGCCAGAGGTGGCCTTCTGGAATGAGTTAGAGAGAGGGTTTTCTACAGGATGACACTGGGGGTCTGGTGAGGAGCAGCTGAGGGGGGCTCAGCCTGGAGAAAAGGAGGCTCAGGGGGGGCATTACTGCTCTCTACATCTCCCTGGCAGGAGGGTGGAGCCAGGTGGGGTCAGACTCTTCTCCCAGGTAAGAAGGGACAGGATGAGAGGAAACAGCCTCAAGCTGCACCAAGGGAGGTTTACATTAAGTATTAGGAACAATTTCTTCACTGAAAGGGTAAAAGCCTTGGAACTGGCTGGCCTGGGGAAGTGGTGGTGTCACCAACCCTTCAAGTTCAAAAAACATGAGGATGTGGCACTTGAGGGCATTGTTCAGTGGTGAACTTGGTCGTGGTGCTGGGTTCACAGTTGGGTCTGATGACCTAAGCAGTCCTTCCCAACCTAAATAACCCTGTGATTGCCTCCCAAAATTTGTTTTATACCCCAAAGAAATTATTTAAAACCATGATTCTGCAATTTAAGGAAGCAGAAAACTAACTGCAAAAAGAGAATTAAGGAAGCACTAAATCTGAATAGAGGGGGAAGATGACACGTGTAGGAGTGGAATCATGCTGTTGGTGAGGTGATATCAAGCTGTTAAATCAGCTCACACATCTTCTCAAACTGCAACCTTTAAATAATCTTTCAGAAGCAACACAGTGCACAGAGAAATGTAAAACAAAATTCTTCCAAGCTTACAGGAAGGAAACACAAGCCATGTTTAGTAAGTTCATGGCGACTGAGTTAGAAGAGGTTCCATCAAGCCCAACAGGACCCTGTGTCCAAGAGCAGCACTGTGAGCATCCTCAGAAGCATCAGTTTGCTTCAGAACCCACAGTGCCCCAATTTCCCTTGCTTCCCATGCCCTAGAGCTGGACACCCAGAGCCAAGTGGATGGCGAGCCCTGACCTGAAGAAGATGGACAGCAGCAGCAAAGCAAAGCAGGAGGCTTGCAGAGGATGGTGTTGTGTGGGAGGGAAACTTCACAACACTCTGGCAAATCCAAGCTTTCAGGCAGCTGGCAGCAGCACAGACTCACCAGCCACAGCCTGTCCCGACAGCCAGAAGGTGCCCGAGCTGCCAGGACAAAGGTCTGATGCAAACAAGAACTCCCTGCAGGCACCTCGGTAAAACAACTCCAGGAGGAACCGGCCACAGATGGGTGCCAGGGGATGAGGCAACACCAGGCAAGCACACAGGAACACTTCCCCCAAGTGCTCTCCTAACCTCAGACTATTTTTATCCCAGTGGATTTCCCAAGCCAAGCATTGTTTCTGCCATTCATCAGCCTCCAGTGAAACTCTTCCAATTACTCATCCTGTCTCCTCTTAAAGCAGTTCACGTTTTGCAACCTTCCCCAGCAATTCCAAAGGTCTATTATCAGGTCAGTGAACGGTTTTAAATCTGAATTAAATGTAAATTGTTTAAGTTTGTTTCTTGCCTGCATTTGAGGCTCTTTGTACCACAAACTACAAAGGAGAACAGTTGCCTGTATCCCTGGAAACACTCACCACCACCAAGTACTCTCAAAAGCGACAGAGGCATATTTAACCTCTTCTTCACCCAAAGGACAATCTCTGCTTAGTTAATAAAGCCTAACATTATGGCAGGCGAGCTCCCATCCAAAGGGAACGGTGCCAGCTTTTCTATATGCAAACAGAAGAGATTCATTCATTTTCATCTCTTCCTGCACCCTGCACAGAGCATGTAACAGAGCATTACGTCTTGGTAACCCATCCCTCCCCCCATCTCTGACACTGTCAGTTGATAATGAAAATGGAGGTGCATGTTCTTAGATGATAGTTATGCCTGCTGTGATAAGAAACGGCTTTGGAAAGGGAAAAATTATGGTAAAATTATCTATGACCATGAACCACTAAGATTACTGATGCGTAAGGCTCAGCTGAAACCATTAGTGTTTACTCAGGAAAGAATCAAGACAGACATCGCAGACCCTCTCTAGTCTTCAGGTTGGGATTTCAAAAGGACTGAAGAAGTCAGATGTCCTAATTCCCACCAAAATCGAGCAAGATTTTAAGTTTCTGTCCTTTTTGTATCATCAATCGAGTCTAAACCTATCACAGAATCAAAAATAAAAAATAAAAATAGACGTATTTTCTGAATTATGTAAGAAGGGTGAGGTATGTGGCGAGGTAGCTGCTGTCACCCCAAGAAAATAATTAGCAGCAATTAGTACATATTGCAACTCAAGAGAAAGTCAGCACAAACACTAAGGAGACAGCAGAATGGGTGCCAAGGAGGTCAAGTGCAAGTGTTGGAAAATAGATTCTAAAAAGCCATGTATTGTCAGAAGAGAAGAAGTGATGCTTTAGGTGAAACAAACACATTAAGTGCTTCTCTTCTCTGTTGTTCAGGAAAGCTGCAGAGCTCGCTCCAGGTGCTATCAACCCACAGTCAGAATCAAAAACTGAAGAAATAAGGAAACGTGGTGATTAAGATGCTCGAAATGGCTGGTTTGCAGGGGAGAGATCTCTAGTAAAACATCTATTTGCTTATATACTTTTTTATCAATAAAACAGAGAATTTCAAACATTTTCAAACACCTAGAGCCACGAGTCCCATCAGGAGAACCCAGCAGCAGAACAGGGCAGCTCATCCAGCCCCAGGGACTCGCACAGCCCTGGCTGCTCTTTCCAAACAGTCCCAGATTAATCCCCAAGACTTGCACTGGCACTGCACCAGCATCAGGGCAGTGCATTTAACTCCCATCAGGAGTAAATAACATGTGTCTCCTCAGGTCCTGGGCAACCTCCACAGACCCAGCAGAGACGTCTGGGGTGTCCAACAAAGCCACTGCCATCACTCCAGGGTGGGTGACAGCCTCTGTGCCTTCCACGGTGGCTCTGTGAGGAGCCCTGCCAAAGCAGCCCCATGTTCTCTGTGGCAGTGATGAGAATGTTTAATCAGGAGTTTCCAGACTAACAATTTAACTGCTTAACCACTGCACAGTAGCAGCTACAGCATCCTGCTGAGACATCTCACTACAATCTTTTAACTGGAAGCATGGCCAAAGAAATCTGAAATCTCTCCAGACTGTACTGCAAGCAGCCTTGCACTCAGGAAGCTCCTCACACAGATTACTGAGTGGAAAAAAACAAGTAAGGACCAGCAGTTTGAACCTGGACTACAAAGTTCTGACCCCAAATTAATCACTGCTACAAGTACTTGCTGGAGAGCTTGACTCCAGCAGAAACCTAACCCAGAATGAGATTTCACTCTGGGTACAGGGGATCCCTACATGAATATAAATTCCCCTGAGGAGTTTTCATGTGTCTGTTGGCAGCTCCCTATAACTGCAAGGCAGTCACACAATCATCTGCCACTTGAATGCGGTTTACCGTAATCACATGGATTTTAATTAGGTTTCTGAAGCTGACATTTACATCCTGAACATAAAACAGACTAGTACAGCTGAGCAAGAGACAGTGGGAAGCCTCCAGAGGAATTTCCTATCAATAACAGACAAGGGATAGGTGACCTTTCCTTCCCTTTACCCCAGAGAGAAGAAGAAAAAGCTTTTTCTACAGGTAGAAAACTGGACTGCACTCATTTTTACTCATTTGTCTAAAGAACCTACAGATACACATCACAGCTAATTTAAAAAATAGATTAATATTTGCCCTAAATTAGGAGGATGTGCCCAAAAATAGAATTTACAGTACAGTATATTTAGGAGAATGTTGAAAAATCAAGACAGACCAGAGAAAGGCTGAAAGGCACACAGTACCCTTGGCTCTCCCAGTATGTATCAATAATACTTCATGCTTCTGTAAGTGAGTCAAAATGAATTGCTTGCTTGTAAATTAACAAGACTGATGTGCTACTATGAATAAATTGAAGACAGAATAATATACTCCCAGTGTGACTACAAACCTAATTTCCTTATTTAGTAGGAAGGAGAAAGTTTCTTGGACCAGAAAAAGTCTTTAAGTAGCAACTTTGACATAGGCACAGCGTGCTAATGTTTGTGCAGCACTTCAAATATGTCAAACACTATTTATATACCAAGTATTGTAACTCCTGATGACAGATCTTTATGGGGGGCTTAAATGAAAAGCTGAACAAAAGTAAATGGTAAAGGTCTGATGAAAATTAATTGTAATTTCCATAAAGGAGAACTCTAGAACGTGCTCACTACACCCAAATCTGGGCTGTCCTCTGATAACACTACGTCTGACAGTCAAAGCAAAAAGCCCACATTCCTCTTTTTCCAATTGCTGTGGTTATCCAGCAAACACATTTGTGTATCATACAATAAACAACACTGGGAAACTGATGAGGCTGCACAAGAACTCTGCCCCTGAAGCCCAACAAGTTCATACTGAAAGTACAGCCTGAACACAGGCTGTCCTGGTGGCCAGAATCCTGTCACCATTCCAGCAGAGAGACACCTCAGCTCAAGCAACACATCCACCCAAGTGCCTCAGAGCCTTTCATATTCAAGCCATACTCAGATCTGTTATCCCAAATACCTCTCCACACCCACACAGAATTCCACAAGGAACCTGCCAAGCACACACTGACAGCACTGACAGAGCAGAGCTGGTACAGCCCTGCTTTCCAGTCTTCTTGGATTAATCAGCACTTTTCTGATCCTACTGCACACTTCCCAAATAAATGCAACGCTGTTTTAAAAGCTGACATAAATTTTGTTTTCCAGAAGCTTAACATGCAAAGCAGCGTGGGCAGCAGGGAGAGGGAGGGGATTCTGCCCCTCTGCTGAGACCCCACCTGCAGAGCTGCATCCAACCCTGGGGGCCCAGCACAGGAAGGACACAGAGCTGCTGGAGCAAGTCCAGATGAGGCCACCAGGATGATCAGAGGGATGGAGCACCTCTCCCATGGAGCCAGGCTGAGAGAGTTGGGGCTGCTAAGCCTGGAGAAGAGAAGCTCCAGGGAGAACTTAGAGCCCCTTCCAGTGCTCCAAGAAAGCTGGAAAGTGACTTTTTGCAAGAGTATGAAGTGATAGGACACAGGCAAATGGCTTTGAATTCAAAGAGATTAGGTTTAGATAAGATATTACGAAGAAGTTCTTTTACAATGAAGGTGGTAAAACACTGAACCAGGTTGCCCAAAGAGGTGATGGATGTCCCATCCCTGGAAACACTCAAGGCCAGGTTAGATTGGGCTCTGAGCAACCTGATCTACTTGAAAATGTCCCTGCTCTTTGCAGCAGGGCTGGAATAGAAAACCTTTAAATGTCCTTTCTAACCCAGATTTCTCTGTGAGTCTATATTTCACTACTCCCTATCCTCAGATGCACTTGCAAAGTCTAAGAGCCCCCATGGACCCAGTTTCTGAATAGCTAAACACTGATGCAGGATATTGACTTGAAGCCATCTACAGATCTAGATGTCTTCAGAAAAACGTCAAAGGGCTATTTAGATTGGGTTTAAAATGTTATTTTGCATGTGTGTCTCCTCTAAGCTCATCATGAGTATTTTGCACAAGTAAAACAGGCATTCTAAAGCCCAAGGGTACTTTTGTCGTGTTATAATCATACTGATTATCAAGGTACCATACACCTTTTTATTTACATTTCAAGGTCCCTAATTTCTAATTCTTGTTACCTTTTTCAGGTTCTCAGAAAAGAGGCACCTACAAAATAACAATGCCTTGTCACCTGATACAATTCATGCAGGCACACGGTGGAGAAAAGGAAGGGAAAAAAGGTAAATGGCACCAATTTTCTAGCTCTTATACCAGAGCAGGAATGATTTTATACATTTTTACACACACCTATTTGATGTTTGAATCGCTGCAATCCAGCCTGCTTCTATACATCAAATAGTTCCACTGCCTCAAAGCACATCTATCACTGTACACATGTAGAAATGAGATTTGAAAATGCAACCAGTGCTGTAAAGAGCTGAGTTCACCAAAAATACTAACCCAGCTTTGAGTCCTGCCACTGCTCACGGCCTCTTTCCACAGAACTCTGTGTGACCAACCTGCTACCCTTGTTACTAAATCTAGTAAGATACTAATCTATTTTAAAAGAGAAAACCGGTAGGTAAAAACTCATCCAGTTGATACATTTGCATCTCCTTTACAGATTGCAGTAGATACACCAGAGCAGCTCTACCTCAAGCCCATTCTCCTACAACTCTTCAAGCTTCTGGCTTGGGAGGAACCGAGAAGCAATAAACACATCTGGCCATTCCACAGCTGGGCAGCAGTGAGTTCAACCTCTGACTACCTGTCAGTCAGTCAGAATCAGCGTTGTGCAGCCCAACTCTGCTCCAGAGTAGCCACTGTAGATGTCTGGCACCTTTTGCCCAGACATTGGCTCTAAATAACACGGGTTTGAAAAAGGGGGAGAGACTTGGAGGACAGAGATGAAGGTGAACAGGTGGAATCACGTCTGGAACTGAGGATGGACTGACAAGCCTCTTGCCCTTTTTCTCAGCACAGGTAATATCCTTCTTGGGAAATGCTGGGAACCAGGAATGCTGCTGTGGATAACAGGGGATGTTCATCAATAAGGCTTTAATACTCTGTTCACTTGTGGTGCAGTAGCAGCGTGGTGCCAGCACAAACAGGCATTTCCTTTCTCCCCCCAGCCTTCCCAGCTGTGTCAGTCGCCAAGACAATGCAGCTAACAAGATTACAGAACTGATCTGGATTTAAAACAACAGCAAAACAATCATTCACTTTAACTTGGACTGAGTTTGCCAAAACAGTCACACCACCTATGCCAGCACAGCTACGGTGGTAGCATGAGAAAACAAACAGCAAGAAGGAAGCTGGCACAGCTGCCAGATGGAACACGTGTCTGAACTAGGAGAGCATTTGAATTGCAGACCTTTGCACCACAGATCTTTCCATTCCTCCATCACAAACTGGATCTCCAATCAAACACTCTGCTCTCTTGCACCAACAGGTGAAAGTACAGCATGGGAGAGGCAAACAGGAAAAAAAAGAAGGAACACAGTAATGCAGCTGAATAAACTGCTTTAGTGAAGACCCAGCTGAACGTGCTTCAGCCCTTCTCCTAAAATGTTCAACTTAGGGAACAGACTGGAATACACAAACTTCCAACATGCATCCACTCCTTCTACTTGTGAGAAGTAAGATTTTGCAGGTGGGCAGGGAAGCTGATGTATTTGCTCTAGTCTTTTACCAGATGGATGGGACATAGCCAAAGCTTGCTCTTTGCATTCCATTTTTTTAAAGTTAGGTAATATCCTTCCCCTTAGCTAAGGATGTTCTTTTTTAATTCAGTTTTTTGAGGTCTTATTCTGTCAACATTAAGGAAGCTGACATTTCAAGGTGGTACTGCACAGAAAAATTTGAATTACGAACAGGTTAAGAGAACCCTGACCACTGTCTTTATTTGTTCAAGAGCTCTAACCATGCTTCTCTCCAACTACAAAAATAAGGACAAATCTGGTAGGTTCAAAGTTTTAATGCTATCTCTACCCAGCTTAGGTTTTAGGCAGTATAACAAAATTGGAAGAAAACAGAACTTTCTGAGAATCAAGGTACAACACATCTAGCAATAACCTGGTTTGAGATTTGTGGTTGCTATTTCCACACAAATAATGTCTTTACTTGTCACAACTACTAGTTAAGAATCAAGGACAAGCTTTAAAGGCTAGAAGTTTTAAAAAAGGTGTAATGGATGCAAGCTGGGCACCTCTGGGGTGGAAAAGGAGACCGCACAGAAGATCTGCACTTCACCAAAAGCCACCTGTAAGGGCTCACACAAGGTTTCCTAATGCCTGTTTTCTAAAAATCCCAACTCTTCCTTACCCCCTCAATCTGCTACATGCATTGCACTCTTCTTTTTTTATTTTTAAAAATATGGTTACAATTCTGCTTCAACCACATCTGAAAACTGAGGTGATTTTCTCCCAAGTGCTGATCAAGACCCGGTGGCAGTGTTTACTTTCAGGGTGCACTTGAGACCAAAAAATTCCATCTCAGCAACACCCACCTCCTCACATGCCACACCTGAGGCTGGGAGCAGGGCACAGCATGCCCTGCATTCTCTCCAAGCCTGAAGCCTGGAAATCCCTCTTTGTGCCTAAGCACCTAGACACCACATCCAAACAAGCCTTACCAACATAAACAGAGAAGATAAACAACCTTTCTTCCCCTGGCAAATGCACGGCTGTGTCTACAGACACATTCACAGGAGGAGACCACTGTTTGCACATTCATAAAAGCCTTTTCTTTCTTTTGGAAATGAAGCATGCCTTTAGTGTAACACCAAAGAAAAAGAGGGTAAAGAGAGCATGCCAGCTCTTTGAAATCCAAGAAAGCATTTCCCAGAATTGAGAAGCTGCTCTTGCATCCACTGCAGAACACAGCCTCCAACCCTCTGAGGAAACAGCTGTCTTTGAGGGACTAAATGCATCCAGAATAAGCAGAGGTCCACAGCCCAAAGTTCTCCTCAAAGCAAAGCCTACGTGTAGCCACACTGTTGTCTTGGTGTCTTAGCCACATTTTAAGACAAACAGCAAGGAAATCACAGCCTGGCCTTTTAAGGGACTCCTACAGAAAGCTGAGTTCTGTTCATTTGAGCTTAACCACCTGAGTTTTAATGGAAAGTGTTTCCCTTCATGACCAAGGAATTGTGTAGAAGGCGTACAGCTAAATCACTGTTTCTACTCTACTCTTAGGACATCTATTTCCCCCCCTTTTTTTTTTCCTTTCCTCACTGCTTTGACTTCAAACACATCCTTTTCATTCACAAAGGCAAACCAGACTTTGTTAAAAACAGAAGATGTTAGGAATCACAAATCAAGAAAGAAAATTCCAACTTTACTTTACTGGGTACATTCCATAAAGTCCTCTGGCTTTAGCAGCACAAATACCTTTAATTGGCTCATCTGGAGATTTCAGACCAAGTCTGACTTTGAACACTGGGAATGTACCCCAAATATTGGAAATGTTCCCCAGCTGTCATCCCAGCAGCTGTGCTGCCCAGGGAGTAGCTCGAAAGACCTTTTTTCTTTTCCTTTTAATTGCAGAGCTGACTCAAAGACATTCACCTTTCAATATTCCTTCAGAGCTCCTTGGAAACAAACCCAGCTCCAGACTCCTCCCTCAGGCTGTAATTCAGAAGAAATGGAAGCTCTATGGCAGACTGTCTCCTCCAACAAAGGAGGCATAAAAACCTTACAGGCTATTTTCATCTTAAATTATTCAGCTTGGTCGAAGAGCACTCATTCCAATGGAATGCAGGCTTGTACTCCAACAAGGGTTTACTGTTTCTAAAATAAATGTCATGGTAATACATCAGTGCTAGACCTTTACTACCTGCACATTCACATTCAACAGTCACTGTCCCAGTTTAACAAAACAACAAAAGAAGGACATTTGTTAAAAGAAGGAAGTTTAACAGCTACCCATCACGTTCTTTATCAGGACAGAACAATACAAAAATCCCATTCCTTTTGGAAACATCCATCCAATTAAAAGTATATGTAAAAATTAAGGCAAGTATCAAGTAACTGTTACTTGCCTGTTCTTTTGATCCTGTTTTTATAAAAAATGGCATATTCTTGCTTTAAACAATGATATATAACTGTGAACTGAACCCAGCACTGAATTTCTTACAGCAACTGTAAGTTTTGTATCCTTTAAGTCCATAACCACAGGTATTTCTGAGCTGGAAAAAAACAGATTTAATCTCCGCTTTTGTTTTCCAGGGATTTACATACTTCTCTGGAAAGACAGCCTCTATTTCAAGTACCACATTAAGAGCCCAGGACGTTTATCCACAGGAGAGGTTTGCAAGGTTAGAAACGTACTTAGACATAGTTTTTCTCCTCTTGTACCAAGTAATGCACTTTATGAAACATATCAATCAGATTAGAGATAGCAAACCATTGTACTTAAGCCAGGGAGCAAAAACTTTTCAAGTGGCACCCAAAAAACCTTATTCCATGTAAAATAAATTTATGCAATTGATGATAATGCTTCCTGTTGTTGTACCTCTGATCTGTCCACTCACCAAATTATCCCTGAACACAGATATGAGCTTACTGAATTGACAAGAGACAGTTTTTCTGATCATCACCAATGAAAATCCCTGGATTTCACAGGTCTGTGATCAAGATCACAAGACCTCCTCCACTGAGGAATGCTCTTGGGCCTTCCCACAAGCAGCTATCATAGGAAATAAACAGTGGGAAAGGGAGATAAACATTCAAAACTCTTTAGGTTTTTTTAATTTCATTTTCTCTTGCACAAAGGAAACTTAACAGAGGGCAGAAGGAGAAAACAAGTCTCCTTAACTCTGTTAACAACTCTCTCCCTCCAGCAGAATCACATCTTTGTAGTGGAATGTGAAGTACTGTTGGAAGGAAGGAACAGATGGGAACCTGCTTCTACAGCAAGAACCTCACAGCAGAAAACAACCCCGCACACCACCTACCACCCTGCAGGATTCTGCTCTTGGAGGATAATTAAAAAACAAGCAAACCACAAAAGCATTTGACTCATTAAACTGGGCTTCGTTATAGTTTAGATAGCACTATACCTCACGAATTTGGAGAATAAACGCAGAAAAGGTAAGATCTCAGCATTAGAGACGATATAAGTTCACAATAAAGTGTTTTCATGCATATATAACACTTCCACAGAACTCTTAAGATTACAAATATTTATTATCAAAAAAGGCACAACCTTTGGTTTTTTCCATAGATGAACTGAAGGACAATACTGTAAAAATACAAGCAGCAGGTGACTACCCAGGGGAGAGGACGGACAAATGGACCTTCTGGGGGGAAAAATGGACTCTTCAGAGTTCCATTTTCCCACACTATGGGGGAGTTAAGTTTCCTAACAGTATTTTTTCCCTAAGTGAGGTACACATTTATATGTAAACATTTTAAACATGCAAACACACACATCTTGAATTAAACACATTCATTTCTTATTATTTTTTTAAAACACGCAAAATGTCATTTAATGTCACTTTCATCCCAGCTCTCATTCCTGCCTTGAGGTGTCACACAGGTTGGTACCACTTAAAGCTCCTGAATTTACTCAAAATATACAACAGGTCAAGATTCTTTTAAAATAAACCACAAAACTTCTAGTTTGTTTGGTTCCAGATTTTTACCACCCATGTTTTAAGTTAACACTTAACCTAAAAATGGCACAAGAATGCTAAAAACAGACTTACTCGGACATCAGTAGCATCTCCATGCCGGATAATGCTGGCCCACGTGGTCGGTTCACTGCTGTTTTCAAAGTAGTGGAAAACCTTTAGGACTCGTTCCATGGCCCCTGGGGAACGCTCCATCCCAGTACTGAGGTGAGTCTTTGCACCTGAACTTGGGGTGTGATTCAAGTTTGGGTCAAGGTAAGCTGCTGCCATGGTTTTGCTAGATGCTAGGTATCTGTCATATTCTAGGGAAAGAGAAACAAGAAAGAAATTAATTGTAGTTATATGTGAATCTTTTACTTCTTCATACAAGGCACTTACCAGAAAGCCATGAAGATTCACTTCCTTTTTGGAAGGCAACTGAAATAGTTCTGTATCTACAAAAATAAAAACCTACCCAGCTGAGTACCAGAGAAATTGCAAGCCTCTTGGAGCAAGTGATCTGAACTTGAACACCACAATCATTTACAGAATGGTATCTTTCACAAAACCTCTTCCGTTGTGTCTCAATGACTTAACCAAGGTCCCCGATAAGATGTTCAAGACCAAACAGCAGCTTTCAGTTTGAACAGGAGTTTCCATCCCTAAAATCTGCCAAGTCTGGTCCTACAACTCTACAGAGGCATAAGGAAACCCTGGCACTGAACTGGAGGTTCTCTACTAAGAAGCCACACACCAACACCAGGCTCTTCTGTTCCAAGGCTAAAACACTGAAAACTTCACTCATTTTATGCTATTTTGGGAACCAGTGGGACACAAAACCATCCAGATCTAAGTTCATTATTCAGTGAGGAACCATTAAGAACACGGCTATCCCTCCTCTCAGCAATTCCTGAACAAGTGACTAAGTTTTATTTTCCACCAGCCTGATTTCAAAGTCTGGTGGCAAAAGGCACAGACCTGGTATGAGTCTGCATTGTCAAAGGAGAGAGAAGAAAATTGCCTCTTGGCTACTGCTCCTAATTAGTCAGCCACAAGCAGATGGTGTCTGCGAAATCAGTGCAGTCCAAGAGAAAAAGAGCAAAGAGTACCTCCTCCCTGACTGCCAGTCTAGAGCATCATTCCAGTCTGCCGGCTGGAGAGAGCAAAGGACTGCAGGGCTTAGCTCCAGGGCTTGGACAAGTGCACAGAGCTTTCCGTTCCTCCTCCTCCTCCTCACAGCGAGCAGCCAGCAGGGAGGCAGTTTTGAAAATGTGGAGAAGTTAAAAATAAACTAAACTTGATCTTTTTGGCATAGTGCTCTGAAAGCCTTCCTGGTAGTAAACTGAACGCCTGAGCCCTGGTTTACTGCACTGAGAGGCGCAAGAGAGATCCCTGCTTCCAGCTGAGCTCCTGTAATACCTGGCTGCCCCACCACCTGCCACGGTGCTCTGCTGACCTCCCCAAAAACTGGCTCAGGAAACCAGCAGGGGGGAAAAAACCCCAAAACATAAAAACAGGTGATTTGGTTTTCAGGGCTGGCTTAGTTTCATGCCACGGTTGCCAGAAGCTGCCAAACAGGAAGAGAAGAAGAAGCAGCCGGCGGTCAGGGTGAGGGAGAGCATCTCCCCCCCAGCAGCAGCTGGTCATCACACCAGCCACGTCAAAACACGCCATGAGCTCAGCTAACAGGAATTAGCACCAGCAATATCAAGGCTTGAAATCTTCAGACTGTAGATAACAACATTTGCAAGGCTAAAACACGACTGGAAGTCTTAAGCATCTATCTCATTGAGACCCACCAGATAAAGAAGAAATAACAGCCCATCTGGGCAGGATGTCCTTACCTCCTGAATAAATGGTTGGATTGCATTCATCCAACAGAACTGTAAGAACTTAACACTGGACAGACAAAAGGCCTCTAATGTCCTGCCCTCAGGGAAGAGGGTAAGAGAAGCCAAGGAGACACTTTTCCAAACAGTTCCCCAGTGTCTGACCCTTGAGGGACTTCCCCCACCTGCCAGAGTTTCATATCTGTGTGAAAACTCAAGAAGCCACTATATCTTTACTGTTCCTCTTTTCTGGCCATCAATACAAATGTATTAAGCCAACCTTACGCCCACATTAAAGCCTCTCCTCCTCTTCACCTCTCACAAACAGATACAGATCTGAAAGTGCCGGGAGCCCCTCAGCAACTCTTTGACTTCTCCTCACCAAAGGAGCCTGTGAGCTGTTTTCACACAAACATTGACTTTAAAGCTGAAATAGGCACCAAAATCTCCCCTCTGGCACACTAACACCAAGATGACAAGATTGTGCAAGCTCCAAACTGCAGGGCTCCTTTCCTGTGAGGTTAAAATAGCCATTGCTAAACCCCACAGGTCCGCAGGGTGGGGAGTTTCACCAGGACACCTTCGGGCAGACAGAGCCCTTCAAGAGCCCAACTGCTTGGAATGAAATTGCAGTTTTCACGCTCAGACAAGGCCACTGACGTTGTGCAGGATGTTCTGCCTCCTTCAGAACAACCCACCCTACCTCAAGGTCACTGGTGAAACTGCTGAGCTTTATTTAAAGTTTACCTAAGCCAACAGCAAGGAAAAGCAAAGCAAAATGAGTAATCTTTTCATAGAAGACAACCAAAACCACGCCTGCTTTTGTATTAATTCACCACACTCCATCCACTTAATACACACATTCATCAGGTTTTATGTGGCTGAAAAACAGGGAGAAAAACTACAGGGAAACACCAAACCAAGCATTTGGATGTCTGGCCATAGGCTTAAATATGGACCATCCCTTGGGAACAGCAAACAGAAAAGCAATGCAAGACTCCAGTACCTACACACTGAAGTACTCTTATAAGGTGTAATTTCAGTGGACAGGAAAACACTATTATAATTTTTCTGTATTAATCAAAATGTGGAATTAGACATCACACTGACAGTACTGGGTATGGGGTCGGTTTTCACAAGGTTGTATTTCAGAGAGGTTTTTAAAACCGCTATTTTTAAGGTTAAACTCCCTCCACAAAATGAGAATAGCAGTTTTCCTTCAGAACTTGATCATTGCTGGGTTCCTTGCAACTTCTTTTAAAAAGCCCAAAGCTTACTTTATGAAGCACCAAACAGCAATAAATCTGATAGCTCCAGGTATAGAAACACATGCCGTATCTCTGGTTATGGACCTATTAACATTCCCATTAAAACCAGCCCCTGGGTTTGAGCTTGTAGTGTGACTGTAAAACTCTGCCCCAGGCCAAAACTTGGTAAAACACAGCTGCTGTTAAACAACTATTTTACAAGAGCTGCCTGGTTGTTTTATGATACAAAGCAAGCTCAGATAACAACACCACGATGCTTATTTGGGCTGTTCTAAATTCAAACCAGACTGGTGTGTAATGCTGCCATTACACATCTCAGTTTAAAAGAGCAGCTTTAGTCCTCTTGGTATTAAGTAGACAAGCAGTGTGTGCTACCATGGGCCAGAAACAAGGTACAGTCAGCTAAAAGAAGGCCGATCTGGATTAGACATAAATCAGAAATTCTGGACAGGACACCTTGGTCTACTTGAAGGAATCCTTGCCCATGGCAGGGAAGTTGGAACTAGATGATCTTTAAGGTCTCTCCCAACCCAAACCATTCCATGATTTTATGACTTAATTCTACTGTATTTTATTGGACATTGAGGTATAATAGGCTAATGGTCTACAGTCAAGCATGGTCAAACATCTTTGTATGCAAGGCTCTATGCCAGCATCCCTTTGAGCTTCCAAGAGGAAAGACTATTGTTCTCCCAGTGCTTGCACTTCAGAGAAATCACACAGATTTCTCAGTAATGTCAAGGATTATTCCAAGTTCGGGGGAGGAGCGAAGCAAAGCAGCCCTGGCCTGGTGATACTGAGTGAGTCTGCTGAGATGCTTCAGTTGGTACCAGACTACAACACAAGATGTATTATTGTTCTGATGAATTTTCTGTACTGTGGTGGGAGATTCAGGCAAGTTGAGTCTTTCTAGAAGTCATTCCCTCTCAATGTGACTCCTCCTGACACATTCCCACATTTGCTGAAGTCAGTGTTAAGACTTCCAGCAGCACAATCAAAGTTCGAAGTCACGTTTCACCACCAGCTTTGAGTACTCAGAAATTAAATCATTTCCACTAACGAGACAGTCAAAAGTCATTAAAAAATATTTAAATCAATTAACTGCAAATTGCTTAATAAAGTGATAGTAGAGTCATCTCATAAGGGAAATGGTTTCAATGCAAATAATGTCTTCAACACCAGCAGTTTGATAATACAATAAAAAAAAATTAAAAAAATAAACAACACTTTCTCTTATTAGTGTTGGCTGATGGCCAACAAAGCAGTGCTAAGAAGTTCATGTTACAAGGAACCAAGCTGTAATTATTCACACTGTGACTTCATGTCGTCCTTTGCAGATACCACAAAATCTTATTATTGCTTAATCTCTACATTCTGATCCCCATCTTAGGCTTGAAGCCATTCACATCTATGAGCTAAAGCCCCTTCCAGGTGGCATTTCTGCAAAACAACTTGGTCCATCTCAATTTGAACCTACACAAATCTGCAAGAACCTGTAAAATATATTGGAAAAGTTAAGAATCTATAAAAGTACAATAAAAATTCTGAGTTGCTTTTGTTCTCTGGTCCTGGTGTAATAATCCTTCTCTAGGACTTAAAATACTTTCAAATATTAGAATTATTAAAATAAATAAAAGCCTTTCGATTGCTTGCACCTTTGACAAGCAATGCTGCTTTACTGGACAAACTGACTGGAAAGCAGCTTTCCAGAGAACCTGGATGGAGGTCTTGGTGGACAAGCCAACCATGAGCCAGCAACGTGTCCTTGCAACCACCAGGCTGCAGGGCTTTGTTACCATCCTGACAACAGAGATATGGACATTATGGAGACAGTCCAATGAAGGACCACAAAAACTGTTCAGGAATTTGAGAGCCTGTCACACTGGGAAGGGCTCAGAGAAATGGGATGGTTTGGCCTGGAGAAGAAAAGCTCACAGGGATCTTCCCAATGTGTATAAATACCAGTAAAGATGGAGCCAGAGCGCTCCCAGTGATGCCCAGTGAGGACAAGAAGCAATGGCCATGAAGGGACAAACAGGAATTTCCATTTTAAAAATTAAGAGAAAGTTTTTGCACTACACAGGTGGCTGAACACTGGAACAGGTTGCCCAGAATCTGCAATCTCCATCCATGGAGATTTTCAAATCACAACTGGACACAATCCTGAGCAACCTTCTGTAGCTGACCCTGCTCCGAGAAGAGGCACTGGACAAACCTCCACAGGTGCCTTGCAACCTCAGAAATTGTGTTATTTGGTGATAAAAACTAAATTAAGAATTTATTTCACACTCTAAATTCATAAATTATCCATAATACATCTCACATCAGAGAGTAAACATCTCATGCATTTCAAGCTCAATCCATTTTCACAGCTTGTATTAAATCCTGCTGCAACCCACCTTGCAAATATTAACTTGACTATCTCAACCTCACAGACAGGAAAGGTGGTAAGTACAATTTTAAGTACGATCCCCATGACAAAGCTTGTATTTTTGGGGCCTGTGTTAAGAGTCAGCATATTGCTGACTTTTGGTATTCCACTGCCTGATACAAACACAACCATGCCACAGGAAAGAAGCAGCAAACATGCCAGGTGTGCAACAAGTTCTTTGAGCATTTCCTTGTTGTCACCATCTTGTTACACATTTAAGGATGAAACTTCGAGAAAACCATTAGGTTTGTGATTTCAAATTAGGGATGAATGTAGAAAGAAATGAGAAGGGCTATTTTTTCCTTTTATCATCACTTTAGCCTTCAAAGACATTCAGTAATTTCAGCTATTTCCATAAGTCACGTTGGAATGTCCCTGTTTGTTCCCTGCTGAGTTTATTTTTCTTGTACTTTTTCTTTCAGCTAATGCTGATGTTCAAAAGCAGAAGAAAAAAGGAGCAATCCTTTGTTCCACTTTACCGTGCCTTTTAGCTGTGTTCACTGGTTTTGGTAATATTTGCTATGACTACATCCAAGAACACCTTTATTTATTTATTTCTCTTGCTGCCTCTGGTCTCATCCCCTCCTGGTCACTGCTTTCTCCCCACTCCTCCAGATATATGCATTTTATAGTGTAATATTTGTAGCCAAAAGCATTTATCAAGGCTCTCAGGTCAAAGTATAAAGCCAGACACATTAAAACAATTTTAAAATCAAGTTCTTGGTACCTACTTTAGCCTAAATCATCTCACCATATACTTCACCATATCAGTACGAAATGGAAAAACACTACTGGCAATTCCATTTTTTTCCCCTCAGGGAATATTGCCTGAACAGTTACTAAATCTATGTCTCAATACAGTTCAAAGATAATACAGACCAAAGTCAAAACAAGTTTAGCAATACAAATTGCCAATATGGGAACATTTATTTCAATTATAACAATGTTTCAGTAGATTAAATGTTCAAGGGACCATGAAGGAGGAATTCAGAGACAGCGTGAACCACAAGACCCACATGAAGCGAAGCAATATGACAATCCTGGGCCTGTAAATGTAAAACAAGTGTAACTCACTAAAAATCAATAATAAATATAAATATAAATAAATAAATGTATCACCTAAATTAAATGAAACAAGGGCATATTCCCTGTACAGCTGCTATGGACAAAGGCTGCTTAAGAACTTGGAGTGGATTTTGCTGAGTGCCAGAGGAGTAGCTGTTACTGGGGTTGCTGCACCTTGGGATGAAGGGACTGGGAAAGTTTCAGGGGACTGAAGTGGGTGAACCAATGGTTAAACTATTGTCCTGTCAAGCAGCAATTTTTCAAATGTCCCAAGATGTCTCGTACTTGTCCACCCTGCATTCAAAGCACCACCCATCCTTCTCACTAAAAATCCCACAGGATTAAGTCCTAATGTACCTTTAAACGCTCAGTTTAACCCAATTTTCTTGTAACATTACATAATCTGCGCTACCAGCAATTCCCTTTGGAGTTGGCACCGTTTTCTATTTTTAATATTAAAAAATTAAACAGTCAGGAAACATCAGTTGTGTTGGGAATACAAGAAAATCAATGTCTGTACAAGCTTTAATTAGAACACAGTATCCAGTTAGATATTTGCCTAATTTCTCAACAGCACTCTGAACTTTCGCTGTGGTCCCTTGGCACCACTGAAATTCAAATAAACACTAATCTCCCCTTGCATTTTATGTTGTTTGCTTCTAGCAAGCTCTAGAGAATTAGAGGGGTGCACTTTTCTTTCAAAAGGCACCACAGAAACGAGCAAGTAACAACTGTGCAATTTAAAAATAAAGATTAAAATTAATTTCTATGTATTTTGAAGCCGCACTACTTGTTGGCAGCAGCCCTTCCTACGAACACTGAAATTAGAGCCTGAAGTAAGCTGTATGAATTCAAATAATCTTTTCTAACACTCCTGACTGAAATACTGCTCCAAAGAGGGCCCACATAGCCCAAGCTCTTCTTCTAAACTGCTTTAGAAGTAAATACAAGCAGGGAGAGCTAATTGTCCTTCTAGAATATTACAAACTAATGAGAATTGGTGATGATGCAAATGTGCTTCTTCAAAATGAAAAACTAGAAGTGCCTGAAACTAGAGGCAGCTGAGCAGAGCAGTGAGGTATCCTGGCTATGCACTGCCAAGGCTTGACACATTTGGCTTTAGCCACCATTCAATTTTACCCTGGCTTTCCTGGTTTTATATTACTGAATGACACCAACCCAGTCTATAAGTCAAAATGTTCCAACAAACTCTTTTAATTTTTAACCCTCCTTAATAATTTAAACCACCAGATAGAAGGCACTTAAGTGCTCAGGAGGGACAGCATGACAACCTCGATTTTGTGTTGCATGACAATGGCCTATTACAAAATTCAGTGACCTGTAAGAAGTTTTCCTCAGGCCTATTCTGGCTCAAGTGTTTTCCAAAGCCAGTAACTACAGCCTCCGGTACATAGGCAGAAATGAAGAATAAAGTGATTCTTCACTCTGTACTCTCGCAAACTCAAGCCAGAAGCAGATAAACATACACTGTATGGATCATTTCAAGATTTTTATTAAAAATAACAACAAAACCCAACAAAACATAACAAAGCCTTAAAAAAGCAATTTAAAACACTTCATCCACTCCAAACAGATCATCAGGGCCCTCTTCAGACTTCTGGAGTTAGCACCAACGATTCCTTATTGCTTTGCATCAGAACACAATTTATGGATTCCCTAGCAGTGCTTTCATCCCAGGTGGATGCTCCTGACGTGCTGTGTAGGGCTGAACCTAACCCCAGGACTCACCAGCTCACTGCAGCTGGAATTCTCCCTCTGACATGGTCCCTTGTCCCTACACTCTCCCCACAAAAAGAGGGACTTCTGTACTGTGCACTGCACGTCAGATGGGAAGGGCATTCACTGGTTTTGCTCTTTTTAATCCCGATGAAGTTGTGAGGTTTCTTGTGGGGTTTTCCAGTGAATGCTTCATTAAGTCTCTGAAAAGAACCATCAACACTGAAAAGCTCTGAAAATTGGCATCATCCAAGAAAACACCCTTGGCCTCCACCCAAAGCATTTTTCAGTCTTTTACCTTCAATCTACTAACACAGGGCTACTGAACCTTCCTTGAGTTTAGATTAATTAAAGCATGTTTAATATACTACAGGTCCTGAAGTTCGACATTTACATTGCACTGAGAAAGAAGAAATTCACAATTTTAAGGGAAAGCTCTCACTTAAATAACTTGATTGCAGTATAAAGTGGGTTCACTGTGTGTTTTGGGGGTTTCCTCAACATGCAGTAAACAGAGACAGGAGTCAGACAACAGCTTACCCAAGAACTGATGTTAGAAAAACTATCTTCTTTTTTCTAGAATAATCTGCAACATGTATGTCACATCGGCTAAAAATTTTGCTTTGCATGAGACACAAATCATCAGAAAGGTTAAAACTTCAGAGCTGAATAAGGTAACACCTGCAATTAGACCATTCTACTTCCAACCGAGTCACTGCTTCCTAAAGTTTTTAAACCAAGGGAAGAAAGCCATTCCAACTTGTATTAACCAGTCAAAACACACTTATTTTAGGGCTTCCTTCAAGAAAGTTCTCTGGAAGTGAAATTTTAATACTTAAAGGAATAAAATATTGATCTGTGGTAGAAAAATTAATTGGAACCTGGAAGAGGTGGGTTCAATCCCTACACCAAGTTTCAGTACAATTAAGCTTCATCAGTTTTGCCACCTCCAATTGTGGAAGGAATCGTGCAGGAACACCACAAGAATAATCAATCATGGTATATGTGGCACTATTTTCATCTCCTCTCCAACCTCCCCTAACAGGAGACATCCTGGGTCAAAACCTCATCATGCTTTGCAACACACAAGCCACAAATACAACACAGCCTGTGCCAAAACCTCTCCAATAAAGCAACTGTTTGGGTTGTTCCATCTAGTCCATCTCATCCCACCTGAGATAACCCAGATATTTATTTGTTACTGGCACTTATCTAATTTCAAACAACAGGGAATGGGGTCAGAAATATCAGAAATATCCAATTCAACTGCTACAGCTTTCAAAAACAGGAGTAAAATTGACTCTTGGGGGGTTCTGTGACAGCCCATCCGTGGTGAATTAGCACAGACACGAGCACAGACCTACCAGCCCAAACCACCAGAGTGTGCAGCACGTACCCTCATCACAGGAGGGTATCAAAGGAGACAGGGGGTGACTGGTTTAACATCTTCATGGATGACAAATTCAAGCAAACCCAAAGACATCAAGTCAGCACATTTCACTACCCCCACAAGAATTTACAGCACCTTTTTAGAATATATTTGATCATGGACAGGCATTAAGAAGCTCATAAAGATGCAACTTACTTCATAGTGCATTTTTCTTCCATTCAATTATTTCCCTGGAAACAATAAATCAATTCCCACCAGCACAGTGATGAAATATGCAATTTGTGTGCGACAATCTCACCATTTGCAGAAACAGCAGGTGGTAATAAATTAAGTTGGTGTTACACAAACAAGACACCTCCGTAAGCCAACACAGAACTATCAATCCATCTTCCTTCAAGTCTCTATTAGAACATACAGGAATATTAATTGGAGGTGGGGGGGGGGGAGATGCACTTAAACCCGTGCAGTCTTTAAATGCTGAATTGACTTGGCCTGAGAACACAATCCAAAAGGATCTGGCAATTAAAACACCTTTGCACATGAGCTTCAGGAAGCAGAGTTTTTATATATTTGCAATCTGTGCTCTTAATATGCTTGAATTTATTTTAAAATTAATACTTCATAGTAGCTAGAGAGAAAAAAGAAGAACAATCTCTTTCAGCAAGGACTATGTGTGCTTTAATAGGTATGAAAATATTTCTGCACAAATCCTGGATGTTGTGGCAATACACCTTCCACACTACAAACACGCAGCAAGTATTTCACAGGTCAGAGGGACCTAGAAACACTCAAACTCCTACACAAACTGAACAGTAGCTAGCATTAGGAAAAACTGTACAAACAGATAAAACTATTAAGTATTCCAACCAAAGAATACAGTATTTCATCACATTACTAATTTTAGCCTGAAATTGGGTCTTTGGGATCTTTGTGACTTGGAAGAGGTTCTGTCAGTGCTTACTAAAGGCAAGGGGTGGGTGTTGAGTATCTTCAGCATCACACAACCCCTTGCCAGCAGACAATCATGGATTAAGTTTTTTCTATTTTAGCCCCATGGTGCAACAGAAAAGTCAATAGAATTTCTGGGACATCTTGTGCACTGTCCAAAAGTCCAGAGAAGCGCAACTAAAATAATGAAGGGGCAGAGCAGGAGCCTTGTGAAGGGAACCTACAAAAGGCAGGACTCCAAACGAGAGCTTGATCAGTATTTACAAAATCCACGAGGATGGATACACTGATACTAAAAGATTCTCTAAAAGTGTCTAATGCAGTGGATACTGAAGAACATAAGGACAGGCTGCAGTCTTGCTCACACAGTCTCCTGAGAGAGTCACAAGTACGAGATGCTGTCCAAGAGACTGGATCACTGATGGGATACATTTTTTTACATTAAGAACATCCAGAAAAGCTTAACTTTTTGCTTCTGTTGTTGAAGTTAAAATACAGAATCCTGGAATGGTTCGGGTCAGAAGGGACCTTCAGGATTATCCAGTTCCATCCCCCTGCCATGGAACCTTCTACTAGACCAGGTTGCTCCAATCCCCATCTGTCCTGGCCTCGAGCAGTTCCAGGGATGGGACATCCATAACCTCTCTGGGCAACCTGTGCCAGGGCCTCACCACCCTCACAGTGAAGAATTTCTTCCTAATATCTAATCTAAACCTTCTGTCCTTCATCTTAAGGTGATTCCCCCTTGTTCTGTCACCCCAGGCTCTGGTCCCAAGTCCCTCTCCAGCTCTCCTGGAGCCCCTTTAGGCACTGGAAGGGGCTCCAAGGTCTCCCTAGAACCTTTTCCTCTCCAGGCTGGACACCCACAACCCTCCCAGCCTGTCTCCATAGCCAAGGTGCTCCAGCCCCATGATCAACATAGTGGCCTCCTCTGGACTTGTTCCAAAGGTCAAATATAACCCTTAGGGCTTCCAAAAAGTTCAAATGGAAGATACACAGATACACAGCTTTGGCAGCTTTCTCATAGACTACACTTATCAAGTCAATAGTGGCCAGTGCAAGATGATGATTTCCAGGCTTGGAAAAGCCTGACATCGAGTCAGAAAACTAAAAGAAGTCAAGTAACATTTTTATTATAGAACAAATCAGAAAAATAAACAACCCTATAAAAAAAGCCCATCTAAGAACACACCCAAAAAGCTAACACTGTATATTCTGATCCTTAAAAGGGTTCATATAAGTATGCTAAAAAACCCCCTAAAAAAATTAAAGATATCCCATCACTCATGCAATATTTTCCAAGTTTTTTAAAAAAATCAAATAGTTCCTTGCACACAGTTTAAGTTCTCATGTATGGTTTGATGTCCAAACACCAGTAAAGGAATTTGTCTGGTTTCTCAGACATGCCTCAATAAGAAGCTACAAAACTGATATACGATTATTTCTGAAGAGTGTATTTGTACAGAGGTTTGAGTTAATTTTTTAAAGGCAAGTAAGTTGTCACCACAGGCTGCTTTGTCAACTTAATAATTTGTCCTTGCTGCTGCCAAAGCTGCAGAACCTGCCACCCTTTTCCTCCCTGCCACGGGTTTCCTCATCCGCTCTTCCCAGCCATGGAGCCCTTGCTTCCCTCTGACTCCTCCTGCTGCTGCTTAAATGATTTTTGAGTTGCTTTTACACATTAAGACAGAATAAATCAGTCCAGGCTTCCTTTTTTCTGGTTTTGGTGGGGGCTTAGTTTTGCTTGGGGTTCACAGTCCCAAACTGATGTATCTGAGCCTCAAACACTAAACTGCTAAATAACATTTACTGATTTTCAATACCTGCTCAAGAGGGAGGTGAAGAGGAGAGACAAAGTGGGGCAGAGAACAGGTATGAGAGGAAGAGAAACTTCCTCTCATACCTGTTATTCCACTGCAATAATTAAAGAAGGCTAGAATAATTTGGTTAAAGTCCCAGTATTAAAAATTTGAGTGTCATTTTCAACTTCAACCTTCTTTTTTTCCTCTTTATTTAAAGCCATTTATCAACTATTAGCTGGTACCCAGACAAGTTTGACCAACTAAATGGACAGATGTAAATAAAAAGACCAAGAATCTTTAACACGGGCAGAAGTCCACGGAATTCTCCAGGAACAGGATAGACAAGTAAGGCTTGTTTGCATCTGATACAAGGAAGCTGATGAACACCTGTAATTTGCACCAAAATCAACAAAAGAGCTGATTATTGACTATCATGGCACCATCTACAGGGCTTCAGCCAGGCGCTGGAATTTAAAGAGGTGATAGTAACTTCTAACAGGTAATGTGGTGGGTTTTTTTGGCCAGAGACCATCTGAACACATGATGGAACAAGTAACTACAATGAAGTGTAAAGGAAAAGGTTAATTTGAGTTATGCCTGGCGCAGTCAGCGGCAGCATAAGCACAACTAACCTCTAATTATTTCCCATTATTTTGCAAATGTCAAAGTATGGTCTTTAAAGATGCTCAGCATTTGTCAGAAACATGATTTCATTACATTTTAATCAGCTGCAGAATATTTCACCCAGCAAGGGAGTTTCATGGCTGACAGGAATTCGACGAGAAAAGCTCACTTAAAACGCAGTTATGTTCTTCTGTCAAAGACAACACCACTCAGAGGAAAACCGGAGACGTCAAGAGTTAATACTATTTGCTCAGAAGAAATGAGCTGCAAATGATTTTCACACTCCAGAAGGAAATTAGTTTTCCCACTTTGAGAGGTGAACAGAAGAATACTTTGCTAATACAAAGAAGGGTACAGAGCAGCATACTTGCTGAGACTTCATGGTTTACTCTATCCCTTTAGGCAAAATAAATAATTTTTAAAAAATTAAAAAAAGATCAAGCCCCTAAACAAACACTCCCAAGCCGCTACATGCCACCTGCTGCAATGCTACACATTTAAAAAGTTTTAAGAGCAAATTCTGATTCATTAATGGGCAACACTAATTCCTCATTTAAGATGTCGGTTAATAGACACTGAAAACATCCCTGTTCCGCCGTTCTTTGTGGAAAATGTATTTTTTTCACAGCAAGAACTTGAGCTGCACAGACTGTGCACACTGACACTGACACTTCGAGCAGAAGTGAGACAGGCACAGAAAGGATGATGCTGTAAGAAAAAAAACCCTCCAGCCTGGCAGTTCCTCCACTGCAGAAGCGGCAGCACAGCCCATCCCCATTTCCCTGCTCATTTTAACCATCCTCTACCATGCTCAAGGTCAGAAAGCTCAATTTCTTTCAAGAATTCTTCATTAGATTTGAGATTTCTGCAGCCAACTCGAACTGTGGAAGACTTTTCTCAACACCAATCCATGCCCAATTTTTTTTTTTTTTAAACTAGACAACTCAAGATTCTTTATTGTTTTAATTAATCAAAAGAAACTCACAGCATAAATATTTTGGAGACTTAGACAATTAATACCAAAACTAAAAGCAACCCTGCTTCAGTTTCTATTTACTTCACTTTTATGATACACAAAGTAATTTATTAAAAACATCTCTTATCCATCTTCCCTTGTGTCTTGCAATTCACTCATTTTAACAGCATTTAAAAGGACAGGACCTGAAAAAATTTAAACTATTTCACTGGTGTGTCTGCCTTCATTGTTAAGTTTTGTCACCTGCAAAATCGGATATTCAAAAAACCAACTTAAAATCAGAGTTTTTGCTTTTATAAACTGCACAAATGTCCAGAAAAAAAATGCTAAATACTTTTTTCATCATTTTCCAGATATAAGACATAAATTTCAAAGTGGATTTGTTCTTTCAGAGTCTAATTTGAAAAAGACAATACATTGCTGTACAGCATAGATTAAATTTACAGACTGATCTTGATGTTTTAAAAGGCACTTAGCAAAGGTGTATACCAATAAGAGGTATTTACAAAGAAATTATTTTGGGTGGAATTTGTCAAGTCTTATAGGACATCTTGCAGGAGAAGCTTAAATTCCTTGTTTGTTTGTTTCAATGCAACAAAATTAAGATTAAAGAGATAACAAATTATGCTGGGACTACGCCTATGAACGTGTTGTTTTGACAGAAAGCTCTGAACTTATAAATCAAGTTATTATAACATTTATATAATCTTCTCTTACATGCTAAACAAAACAGTTCACAGTCATAAAACAAACAGCACCTCTGTGGCCTGAAAGGAAAGTAAAAAAAAAAACAACCACAAAGAAGTAATAATTAAAGCAACAAAATAATAGTCCATCTCAAAATTCAGTGCCAAATTACACTGTACCACCAATGTCAAAGCAAACACAGGCCATAATTAACAAATCAACAACCCAAAGTGTTCAGGTTCCACTTTTCTTCTTCAGCAGGGCCTTTATTCTGCAAAGCAATGTCCATCCTCATGGATTTCCAGCAGGTTGGAAAACACAAGTGTGTCAGGGGCTGGGTGGTGAGTGCTGGAGTAGCTGAGTGCACATGGACGAGGAAGGAGGAAGCATTCAGCACCTGAAAGGACCCGGCCCTGTAAAACCTGCCCAGTCAGTCACAAAGGACACATTTTATGAGCAACTTTATTGCAGTGCAGGAGGCTGTCCTTGTGAGAACAGAAGGGCACAGCTCACGTCCTGCCTACTGCCTGATCTGAGAAATACTTTTCCTAGTTGAGAGAAGAAGTCAACCAGCACATTTTTATTTCCATTTACAACCAAACTGGAGCAACGTTAATAACATGAGTGCAGACTGGATATACAGAGCAAGGAAAGTCCTAATAAGAGAAGGAAAAATATTCAAGAATTTTATGGTAATAACCTACAAAAAGTTATAGATTAACTGCTGCTTTGTATGATTATTCTAGGGCTGAAGCATCACATGTACCACAGACAGAAACAAAACCGAAATTCATGATAATTCCCACATTAGGGAAAGAGAATGGCTCCCACTTCCCAATATGTAGCATTATTCCAAAAAACTGCAACCTCTTGGTTTATGTTCCTACCACTGAACAGGAAAATACTGACTGGATTGAGGCATCAGTGACTGATTCATAAAATAAAACTATTATTCTTGGCAGACACGAAAAACCATTGCAAGTTGAGGTTTGGTGTTCTCTCTCTTGTTTTTATGTCTCCAAATACTGTGCTCATAACTACACTTTCCTGAATTTCCCAACACCATTCCAAGGAAAGACAGAAGATTTGTGACTGCGAGTTTCAAAGCTGCCTTCATTTCTCATTCTCCTGAAGATGCACAAGACATTGCAGCCACACAAGTAACCAGAGACACCCGAATGTAAAAATCCTTTAGCCAGTAATTCTGACCTCTGTGTACTCATAAATACAGACCCAAGTATGAGCCCATCTTACAGCCAGTTTCAAATACGAGAGATTTTACCCCATTTTGATGATTTTTTCTTGTTCCTGAGATATTTACACCCAAAACCTCCCACCCTGGTTGATTTTATATTGGCTTGACTGTGATTTCTAACATTAAAAAAACCAAACTGGAGATAAATCTGGATTAAACAGAAGTGACTGGATGCCATTGCTTTTCTATACTGGATAACCATTAAGTGTGTTTTAACTTGCCCAGCTTTCCCTACAGGATGAAACAGGAATTGTGAACATGACCTTGCTGTGTACCCAGGAGTATCCAGGGTGTGCTTGTTCCTGATTTCAGACAATTCTCATTTCCAGTTTGTTCCTACTCCCATCTCCAACAGCCACTGCTACTGCTCCCTCCCAGAACAGACCAGACACAGAAAAAGCACAACTATTTTCCCTTCAAATTTTAGGGATGAGCAATTTCAGAGGTTCAAGACTGATGTCAGCATGAGCAATAAAGACTTGGATAATTCTGAGTAGAAGATGACTTGAAGGAGCGTTTATCACAGAAATTATTTGACCGCCACAGGAAGTGCTCCTGTTCCCACTGCAACACCTTGGTTTTCATCAGTGTGGGACACTGTACTTAAACTGCACAAATGTATCACAGCCAGAGCTGGGAAGAGAAGTGAGACGTGGCAGATAAGAGCATTATTCCAAATGCATTTTTACTGCACCTCCAGACTGACAAAAGATATTTAAATTATATTTAGATGTGCAAATTTGGTGCTGCAAACATGAAGTCCAACACTACTGGTCAATGCAGGTACACAGCTTGCTCCAGGAAAACTAAATTAGTGCACCCAAACCCAGCAAAAAGTTTGTTCAGTATCACATAAGACCAGAACCTATACAACCACCAAAATTACTCTGGAAAGAAAAGTAATGGGTATTTTCCTGCTGAAGAACTGATGATGCCTTGTATCCATATATTCAGTTTATATATCCTATGTCTATAAAACAGTATCTATAGTATATAACATACTTTATATTTTATATTATATACTCTATGAAATACTACGTGTATCTATTTAAAAAATATAAAAGTAAAAGCAAAAGACTGAAGGGACAAATCTTTCATTTCAAGGACAGAACAGGAACAAGGAAGAAATTCTCTCCTGTGAGGGTGGTGAGGCCCTGGCACAGGTTGCCCAGAGAAGCTGTGACTGCCCCATCCCTGGAAGTGTCCAAGGCCAGGCTGGATGAGGCTTGAGCCAACCTGGCATAGTGGAAGGTTGGTTCAACCCCCCTGGCCATGGCTCACAGGGCTGGAATGAAATGATCTTGGAGATTCCAACCCAAACCATTCTGGGATTCTATGCCATCCTCCCAATTCAGTCTAAGAAAATCCCAGGCATTAAGTCCGCACAATTATAACCAGAACAAAATCCCCTTAATTTTAGCTTCAGAAACACAGGCAGAAAAGCCCAACTTCTGCTAAACCTAGTTAGCTGATAGAACATTAACTTACTGACCTGACAGGCACCACCACTATGTGCCCATCCCAATTCCGTGCCAGAGGACACTGCCTGGAACCGCTCAGGGTGCAAATCCTGATTTCTTTGCCGCTCGTGTGATAAACATGACACAGGAATCAGCCCTGTACTGGGAACAGACACACAGCTCCCTGTCACCTGAGCAGTGCCCTTTCCCTCTGGGAAGGGGCTGGGATGGATATCTGCAGCACACACATGCTCCTATTTGACAGGTACAGCTATATACAACCATAAATCTGGTTTTAATTCTGCCAGGATGAGTCAAGACTGCTGCAATCAAACACCTGAATGGACAAAAAGCTGCTGTTCAAGTCCCAGGCAATGCAATTCGTTGCATGGGAATCATTTGTTAGGATCAAATTGAAAAGGTTGCTCTACTCTACAGTATCTTCGTTGCAATTCTTCAGATTATCTTGACCAACCATCGTGACACAGACGAGACAAAACCTCCTTTGAGCTGAACGCACTGAGATTTCAGGAACATGATTCCTACTATCTCCCCATACCAGCAAGAACAGATCATTGCTGAGTTGCAAACATTTAGTAGGAAGCCTATGAGAAGAGTTTCAATCTTATTGCCCCATATCTTCCAAAATCGAAGCTGCAGGAACACACCCAGTTTCTTCCCACTCTCCTTCCCAGAAATAAAGATTTAACAGGACCGCAGACCATTACTCACCCTGCAATCACTTATGATGAAAATGTTCCCTGCTTCAATGACCTCTATATGGATGCTAAAGGAGAAAACTCAACCAGTATGGGAATCCATTACCAAATACTGGCAATTAAGTAATTAATTTCGCTTCATCAAGAGTTATTGTTCAAGTGAGGAAAAGTCTAGTTTCACTTTTAGTTCTACAGCACATCAAACTGAAGTAAAAAGTTCAGCTTTCAGTCTCAAAATGCCACACTTCAGCCCTTACACTCATCCCCTGTTGATGTCTCCCTGTCCAGAACATCACTCAGTTGCTCAGTTGCTGTGAGCAGCTGTCCCAAGTCACAGCAGAACTGAAGGTCACACTCCTGATTTTACTCCTGTACTTATTCAAGATAAGAAGACTTACACCATGGAAAAAGCTGTTTCTCCTTAGACATTTCCTCAGTAAAACAAGGGACAATACTCCATTTGCAGACTCCAATGTAAATAAAAAGACAGCACAAACCCCTAGTGCTTGCTGTTATGGATCTGCAATCATTGGCAGGAGAAACACTACTTCAGAAAGCAGTGACGGTGCTTGGGAAAAGGATTAAGCAACCTCCCTTCTGGCAAAGTAACAAACCCTGGTTATCAAATAAATAAATGAAAAAAGGGAGCTTGTTTACAGGCTATTTTCAATGAAATGACTCAGCAGGATTGAATACACACACAAACGCTTTTCTTATTATCTATGCTAAGCTACATTAAATATCAGAAGAGGAAAATCCAATCCTCTTTCCATATGCCAATAAATACAGCATCACCCAGTGCTCGGCAGCCACCAGTTACCTCCACACCTCAGCAACCCCTGTCCTTGACAACCCGTCAGGGAAAACTGGCATTGGCAGTTCTCAGCATGGATTCAACAGGAGATACTGCAGTGATCTCATTTCTTTTGCATGACAATGAAATCTTCATGAATGCTACAATATTTTTCTAACTCCTATAATCAAATACATTTATGATGTCCTGTACTTAAGCTTCTTTTAATGTAACATTTACAAAGATATTTCCTTGTGTCTGGCTTTTGTTTGTTGTGCCAGGTTACAGAATGCAGCAGCTTGTACAGGCTTGACTACTGTATTGTTATAGTGTATATTAATCTAAAATGTCTCAAGTTTTTAATAATTACATGAAGAAATCCGTATCAGGTCATGAATTTAGGAATACTAGGGAGGGGTTTTTTTCCAGGTAATTAATGAAAAGTACGTACTCTTTGCTAGCACATCAAAATTTTTACAAGACATGAATTTGCAACTATTCCATTTCAGCAACACTACAGCACGTGAAGGATTGAGACAAGCTAATACATTTCTTACAAATATAACACCAGTCACAAAAGCTACTTTCAGTACCATTGTTCTTCCAATAAAAGCTCTGCTGGAAGAGGCGTTGCCCAATTAACTGTATTTGCTAAAAACACAAAAACAGGTAAAAGATCATCTTTGGTATCTAAGGATGCTAATTTTGAAATACTACAACTGTTGCCAGGCTATCTGGGCAAGGAAAATTATACACATGTCTGTAGATGTATTTTACATACAGAAAATAAATATATACACACACAAGGGGACTTGTGATAAAAATTTCAAATATCAACTGAGTAAGAAAGCTATTAGGGCTACAAACTCCTGCTTAACTTTTCTGCTTAAAGCATCGTTTCCAACCATGAAACATTCACTTGAGTGCCAACTTCCACACTTTGCTCTTAGGCCTTTTTTTCTAATGCTTCTTTAAAAGGGTATATAAAACATTTTGTTTTCCTTACTTAAGTTTTAGGTTTTTTCCAGGCAGCTCAGAATTTCATTCCAAGCTGGTTCACTGGCTCATTACCAGGTGCTACAATTGATAAGATCACACATCTCCATTACCCAGGGAACGCCAAATGCTCCCCCAGTCCTTAAAACAATCACTTTCCTTTCTTGTAAAAATATCTCAAACTCCATCTTCCATTCCAGTCTTCTTTGAATATGGAACAAATCACCCCAGTGGGAACACAGCAGACTCCCAGAACTGCACAGTTCCTGTATTTTTAAGAATATTGAGCTACCACACGCTGTGCTGTAACTCTGAAGGGGAAAACCCCCCTTGCTTTTCCAGATTATTTTCCACCTTTAAATATATAAAGGCATATCAGGAATATGATACTCTAAGCAATCCAGTCTAGTGGGAAGTGCCTCTGCCCATGGCAGGGAAGTTGGAACTAGACAGATGATTTTCAAGGTCCCTTCCAGCCCAAACCTTTCTGTGATTCTATGAACTTTTTTCAACTGCCTTTGAAAATCAGTGGTTTGATGAGACTAATGTTATTTTTCTTATTTCTACAAAAACCTCCAAAAAAACCCCAGGATTTAAAGAGATGCTTTTTATGGTTTGCAAATCTCACAGCTCAAGAAGGTACGAAGTTAATATTAAGTTTAACAAAAGTTTAGGCAAGGTTACAATTTAGAAAGAAATGGCTGATGCAGGCCATGTAGTTAGTCAACAACACATTGTCAAATGACAGACCAGACTTTTCCTAGCTGTAATGTCCTCAGACACCAAGGAAAAAGCACTTAATGGCATTCCCAAACTACACCTATAGAAGAACAAAAACTTCAAGAGCAGGTGCTTCCCTCCAGTCTCTTCAATTGAAGCTCACTGTGAAGATGCAGCAGAACACTCATACAAAGAGAATGACTTTTTTCTTTTCTGATACACAAGAACAATGACATTTCTATGTTACATACACAGTGTCTGTGTCAAAGAAGCAGGAAATCTGGCTTTAGAGATTATTTACCTGCCTACAACCTTCACAGTTATCAGCAACTTCTCTTACTCCATTTTCTACCACCGTGTCCCTTAGTGATCACCTATCACCTAAAAACCTAAGGGCCTGTTATCACTCTGTTTGCAAAACAGCAGAGATTTATGACATGGAGACGAAGAAGAAACAGCTCTGAACTTTTCTCTTACATATCCAACTCACTGGATTGAATATTAAGAAACCCTGTCTTTCTTATATTCAACACAAGACCAGCAGGTCCCATCTCAACACATCCCCTGAATCAGCAGGGCTCATCAGAAAATAAACCCACAACATTTAGCTTGGAACTGCTTCTCTCTTTAAAAAAAGACTGCAACATTTGCAATAGACAGGGCAAAACTCTTTCCCAGTAGATTAGATACATTTCACAACACAGGTTAAAATTTTTAATATTTATTTTAATCAGGACAAGGTTTTTGACAGATTTTGGTTTAATTATATTCAGCCAGTACAGACTTTCCATGTTAGTCTGAAGGGCTGAGTTCAAGGACTGTGATCACCCTGCACTAACAATTCACATGACACACATTGAACTACACCAATTAATTGTTCATAAATGACTAAACAGAGCTCTTCACACGAAGATATTCAAGAAAATTCCTCCTCCTTAGGGTAGATAATTCACAGACCAATAGAAGAGCTGCCCAACTACCCCTGGCTGTCACGTTTACACTGCTTTCACCCAGTTATTGTGAAAGGTTAAATGGCAGGAATTCACAGGAAACACAAGAAAAAAGTTCACCAGCAAAAGTATCTAAGTCAAAGTGCAATACATTATACTATTAATGCTCTTAACAAAGTTCAGAGATGTTAGAGAAAAGTCTTTAATGATCCATGACTACTTTCCAGTCTGCTGTTACAGGCAGAAAGGAAACATCCCTGCATGATCCCAGCACAAAGTTTCAGCACTTAGCTGGGAAAGGAGTAGTGACTGCTCAGGGATCAAGACACCCACTTCAGCATCCCCCGAAGTTCTAACTGAGCTTCAGGATGATTATTCCACAAGACCTAAGTTTTTACGTTTCAAATTACTTAATAGGAAGGAGGAATCAGCCCAAAATGTCTTACTCCTAACCTTAGCAAAGGAATACAGACTTACTGAGAAGAAATATGCCAGCAACAAAACACACACTTTCTCTTCATTCACCCATTAGAATACTCTCAAATCTGGAGTGTGCAGATCCAGACTAAATTATTCAATTCAATAACACTACTTAGATTCGATTAAGTTGTGAAGAGGAGGCAAAAAGCCAACAACACATATTTACACAAATACTTTCTAAAGCAAGCAAATATCTTATTCTCTGGTGCAGTCTGACAGACAGAGCCACAGAATTGGGTGCAATTAGGTCATCCCACGCTATCGCTAAGAAGATTTGACGATTTCAGATTTAAGAATGCTAAAAAAAAGTGGAAGCTCTGTATGAACACAGACTCACTGAAATATTTCAAAGCATTTTCAAAGAACTAACATTTGCTGAGATCACACCTGGTACAATGAAAGCTTAATCTGTCCCATTCAAAAGAGAACAGAGCACTTAGAAAGAAGTTATGGATAATAAAACATACACATCAAGATAACATTTTAAGACATTATAAAATACTTGAAAAGTTTTAATTAGTTTTTGCTACAGGTAACCTGAAGCCTTAGCAAAAAACAAAAGAGCCGGAATAAAGACATCAGAACTAAATGGTTCTCTCATTAATATATCACCTTTCTTGGACTGCAGATATCTCACAGCCCTTATCAAAGTAGGCCAGATCCGTCTCATTTCCCTAAGGTTAAGCCGGTGAACAGTACACAGAGTAATCATCGACTACGGCATGGCCACCATTCAATGACAAATATAGCTCAAGCTATTTCTCATCTGTCCTATTTTTTTGGGAGGCTGCGATGTAGCTTTTTCTAGAAATCATCACAACTGGCAGCTGTGAAGATCCTGGTGCCTTTGTCCTCTTATGCAACTCCTGGTGTCCCTCTTTTCCCCCCAACACGAAAAACAAGAGATTATAGGGCTGCTCTCCGTATTTTGGGGCAGAGGGGATGGATAAGCAATCTTCCCTGAAGTTATGGTCTGAGACCACAGGCGACCAGAGGAAGAGGTGGGATCACTTTTCATTCATTTTAGGGGTTGGGGGGGGGAGGATCAATACCTTTTATCATGGCCCAATGCAGCCATCCCCAGCCCTGCTGGGGGCATCCTCTGGGACTGGAGCAGGGGGGAGAAAACTGATACCTCAATACCAACCAGCCAGAACAGCAGATGGCAAAAACTTGATTTTGCTTTCAGCCTTTTCTTCCCTACTTTTAAAAGTTACTTTCTGGGAGGTACCTTCATCCTGACCCTCGCAATAGTCCAAGGAGATGAATCCCAATTTTATCCAATACTTTTGTTATCCAGTTTATGACACGCAGATCTGGCATTGCTGTTACCCCTTCACGGTAAACACATTTTACTAAAAGCAAAGCACACTGTGTTTTAGCTTTGTTTCCAGCTACCGTTACTCATTGTTTACTAACTATTATTCCCCAGCGAGCTGACAGGTTCTGCACTTCATGAGACCAGGGTGTGGTGTTCCAAGTTCTCCCATTTCTAAGTCATTTCTACTCTATGTGCTACTATAATATGTCAACGTGTGGCAAGGACAAGTTTAGCCTGAACATTTCTGCAAGGTGCAGAAAGCAGGCAAGACAAAGACATTGTAAAATGCTTCTTCGTGTGTCCTCCTAATCATGAGACAATAAAAACTGCAAATAAATTTACTGTTGTTTTTTTCAAGACAACTAACGATCAGCTATGCCTACAGCTATGCCTGTCAAATCCTCAGCTCAGATACGTTTGCCCTGAACTTCTGAAGTAACTGGCTGTCCGTGATCCAAGATTACGGTGACGCAATACTTCACTGCCAGTTTCTCTTCCAAAAAAGAAAGTACATTGAAATGAAAGCAAGCACGAGGAAAGTTATGCTTACAACCAGCAACACTCAACCTTTTACAGCTGTTTTCCATCTAAGGAAGATTTGATTCTTTGGCTACTAACAGAATTTCGACCTTAATCCCTGTACATTCACACCAACAACTCCAATATACAAATACCGTCCAGATTATAATATGGTAAATATTCATGTCTTGGGGTGCAAATTAAGATTACCACGTGAATGACTTTCCCATGTCCATCTAACTATTGTTAAGCCTCAATTTCAAGTCCAACCCTCTCACTGTAATAAATTCATGCTCTGTGGCTACTTATTGTCTCGGTTTGGGGGTGGATAATAGGGGTGGCAAATTCGAAGACATCAAGTAAAAAGATGAGAGTCTTCGACTTTAAACGCTCCCTACGATCAGGATCAGACACTTAAAAACTACTTCTTCTAAAAGGTGAGTGAAAGCAGAGTCATCTTCGCAGTGGCTTTAAATATACAAAGATCACAAACAAAGCCGTCAGATCCTCAGATCAGTAAAAGTACAAACCAAACAGCTCAAGCGCTCTTTTCATTTCAAATCATTCTTAAAGGCAGAGGGAGAAAAAAAAAAAATCCCGAAGCATCCCAGCTGTCAGGTGAAGCAGCTCCTGCGGAGGGGCAGCTCCGCACTGCAAGCGCATGACCAGAATATCTTATTTTCTAGCTTGGCTTTGATAGGAAAAAAACCCATAGAACCACAGGTGGTAAAACGTTAAATTAAGAGGGAGAGGGAAATACATACATACACACACCCACACACACTTAGATAGAAATAAAAGGTCGGTGTACCTTTAGCCCAGCACATGGGGAATGGGCTGCAGCCGCTTTTCTCCATGCAGCCCGCACCTGCCCGCCTCGGGGGCTGCTGCCCGGCCACCTCCAGCAGCCACATACACAGAGCGTGCTCGATGCCGGCCAGCTCCGGCACACAATGTCCCGATTCAGCGCTCCGGGCTCCTGCGGGGGGAGGCTGGAGCCGCCTGGACGTGCCGGATCCCGGGGAGAGGAGGGAGCCCCGGCCCTCCCCGGGGCGGTGCGGCTTCACCTGGCTGCGGGGGGAGCGCGGTCCCCCGGGCCGCCCGGGGCTCCAGCGCGCTCCGCAGCGGGGAAGCCGCGCCGCTGCCTCATCTCCCCCCGCCCCGGAGCATCATCCACCTCCTCCTCCTCCTCCTCGTCCTCCTCCTCCCCGGGAGCGGTGCCGAGGCAGAGTGAGCCCTGCGGAGGAGGGCGGGCAGGGGCGGGAGGCGATTACCCGGCTCCCATTAATATGCTAATCCCCGTCTGCTGCCCGCGCCCGGCAGCCTCCGGTTCACCCTCTGCGCAAAGACGCAGCGCTGGAAATGCCGCCCAGCCCGGCTGCGGACCGGCCTCCCTTCGCCGCCGCTGATGTTCCTGCTCCCGGCTGCCCCGCACCGCCCCTTCCCCTCCCGCACCCGCGTTCTGCCATCGTTTTTATACATTTGCTGTGTCCGCTTACAGACACAAGCGCCAAGGCATCCTAAAAGCGCAAAACTTCCCTATAAGCGCACGGGAACTTCCCTACAAACGCTGGAGAACTTCCCCAAACTTCAGCAGGAATTGGGGTCACACCCTCCATCAGCACTTGCCTCACTCCACGAGATTATGGATGGAAGAACCCTGGCAGTGCTGCTTTCCCTTAAAGAAGGAATATCGCAGCCCATGCCAGTCCTTACTCAGTGCCACATCCAGCCCCGACTAAACCCGGGGCTTCTTTATTCATTTCTCAGAAGGCAAAGGTCACCTCAAACATTCCCCCCAGATGGTGAAGGGCCTTTGTTTCTTCTTAACCTTGCAGCACCTAACATCACAACTGCTTACACACAGTTTTCTTTTAAAATGGTGAGTATAAACACTGCAAAAGCCTATGTTTATAATAAACACACATCCAGGCAGAACGTGTACGCAGAAATAAAGCAAATATCCGTTTTACTCACAGCAAAGTATTACACAAAAATTATAAATAACTGATTCAGCTAAAATACGTATTAAAATCAACAGGAACAAGACTCACACTTATCATTAAAGCTCTTTATATATTCCACGGTAATCTCTTCTCACTCCCAGCCCTCAGCAGCAAGGCGTAAGGCTTATCCAAGACTAGAACCAAAAGGGAATTAATCTAAAGCCAGCAGCCTTCAACTTAACCTATCTGCCTACTTGTAGCAGCATGCACTCGTCTACAGCATATGTTTAATTACCGTTCTTTACTGCCATCTCATTTCTCAATATACTGACTGGCCTTGCAGAATTAGTGGTGTATGTCAAAATTCTTGATTTAAAAAAAAAAAAAAGAAAAGAAAAAAAGAAGCAGCAACTGCATTTAAGTATTGTCTGCTTCTCTATTTAAACGAGAAAAAATATTCACTGGAAAAAAAAAAAGAGAGAGAGATTAGGCCACAACCAGGCCCATCAGATGTTCTGCATCACTGCTCAGGCACAAAGCTCTTTCTGGGGCTGAAGAAAGCCAAAGGGAACTGAAGACATGCCTGGGTGCCTTCCTCCCCCCACCATGAAGTTTTCCAAGCCCCTCAGTGCTACCCAGACAAACACTTCTAGTGACAAGGTCGATTATATTTACCTTCAATAAATAAAGCAAAACATGCTACAGTAACATTTAAACCTCCAATTATTGTAGTTGTGTGGGTAGAGAAGGGGCACAGACAGGCTCGGTGCCTCTCTGGTTCACACTGCAGCTGGCAGGGCAGGAAAGCTGCTTTTACACATCCAGCTGTGCCATGGGCTTCCTTGGTGACCTTGAGCAAGTCAGACTTGCTTCCTTAGAAAAAGGAAAGCTGCAGATACTTCTTCAGTTTTCCTTGAGTTGGTTTGATCTGTGCTCTAGGGTGTACAATAGTTAAAAAAAAAAAGCATTTCTTCCATAAAAAGAAAATGTTTTCCAGAAAAACAGATTAAAAAATCAAGAGGTAAAAAGGGGAAGGTCTAAATTAAATTTTATTCATGAAAACAAAACCCTTTAAATATCAATTGGTAAGTGCATTGCCAAGGAGAGTTTTAATAAACAGAATGTGTGGACTCTCTGTATTCTTTACACTTCTAACAGATGAGGCTAATACAGATTATCAATCCAAGTGTCAAGAGATACTGCCTGCTCACATAATACCAGTGTTATATTCATTCTTCTCAAGGACATACCTTCTTGGTTTTGTATTAGACTACAAAATGAAGGTGAAAACTAAGTACTTCATAGCATGAGAATTTTTTTATTCAATTTTAGAAGCTATCCAGAATTTTACACTGTGAATATAATTTTTTTCACATAATCCAAGTGCTTCCTTGATGCTAAGATTTTAAAGAAATACTTAATATCTATTTGTTACTGCAAGAAGTACACAGTAGACATATGCTCATTCTCTTCTTTCAAATAACATGATAATCGTTTTCTGCACAAAAAAATAAAGGGCCAAAAGCACAAAATTTATATTCTGGAGATATTCAGAAACCCCAAAATTCCAAGTTGCAGGGAGGAAGGCAGGCAGGGATGGAGCAACAGACAAGGCACAAAGTAAAAAACAAACTTGAAAAGTTAAATACGTCTCCAGTACACTTAATATTGAGTATTTACAACATTTTATAAATACTGCTCATCAAGTAGGTATCTGAGTAGCATTTATGTAAAGTAATCTGTTTTAAGTAATGCCAATCAGATTATACCATTTACTGAGGTAAGAAACATCTGTCAGAAATTAGGGCTGTGCAGCAGGAACGTTGGTTCTTGTTGTGCAAGATGCGTTTGCTGACACACACTGATGGTATCTGTGTAGTAGTCTCTGTGTAAGCAATGATGACAGCAGCTATCAAAGAAAATCCTAAAAAAATACTTACTATAAAAAAAGAATGCTTAAGTTTTTACTAAGAACATGCAAAAACACTGGCCATTTTCCTGAAGCATGCATTCTAACCAGAAAAAAAGCTCAGACTACCCCAGTAACAACAGACAGGCCAAGGTCAGCTAAGAAATGGCATTTTGCCCCAAGGAAATTCAAGTTTAGACATTTCTGCTGTGACTATGATTTTGGTTGCTCAATTTCAGCCTGCTTTTAAAGACTACAGATTATCAGCATCAGCTTTTGGAAAATAAGGGGAGGAAAAAAGTCAGAAGCACTTTTTGAATTGTATCAAGGTATTTAGTTTTTATTTTAATTTTCCTTGCAGTGCTGAGCCTGTCTCCTATTGACATCACCTTCAAAAATCACAAAGCTTTGGGGAACAAAGGGTTGAACAGATTTTTTTTCATATATATATATAGATAAAACTTTTTTTTTTTACAATTGGGAGATACATAAAAGGTTGTCTAATTTTTTCCACTCAAGCTTATCCAAACAAAAATAAAGATCTGTAACACCCATCATACAAACCAGCAAACCTTGGCTTTCTCCGTGGTTATGTCCAGAGCCAGAGCTCCTGGGGGTGGCCCCGAGGTCTCATCAGCACAGAACTGACCACAGTTTCTCCCTCAGTAAATGGCATTATTAGGAACTCTCTGCTATTCAACTAATTATTTTCACATCAGTTAATAGCTCTATGATCAAACTGGCTGGCAAGTTGGAACACTGTTGGGAAGGGGACCAGGACAGAACCAAACAGAGAATACTTGTCCAAATTCCACTGCCCTGAGAAACAAAACTGAGCTCGGGATTTGGAAACTGTGAAGAAAACAGACAGATGGGTACCAGAGCAGTGTTGGACAGCAGAACAGCAATTTGCTTTTCAGTTCCTCTTCTGCGACATCTCAGCCACCAGATGAACTTATCAGCGACAGAGATCTCCTCCAAGAGAGAAAAGAGCAGCCCATTCACTTGTTATAACAAAAATGAAGAGCTACAGCCCAGAGCACAGCAATGACATCAGCATTCGGGCTGGAGGCACCTCTGCTCTGGAGACAGGGTGGGAGAGTGAGGACTGTTCAGCCTGGAGAAGAGAAAGCTCCTGGGAGACTTAGAGCCCCTTCCAGTGCCTGGAGAAGGACTTTTGACAAGGGCACATAGCGATGGGACAAGGAGGAATGGCTTTGAACTGAAAAACTATGTGTTTAAATTAAGTATTAGGAAGATATTCTTCACCATCCTCAAAGTGAGACATACCCAAAGAAATTGTGGATGCCCCATCCCTGTACGTGTTCAAGGCCAGGTTGGATGGAGCTTTGAGCAATCTGGTCTGGTAGAAGGTGACTGTGTCCATAATGGGGGGGTTGGAAGTAGATGATCTTGACAGTCTCTTCCAACCTAAACCGTTCTGTGATGATAATGGTGATGCTTATTATTATTTTGGACTCAAATAATTCATAGTCTTAGCCACTTCACGGGCTTCTGTTTATCCCTCCAGTAATTACTAGAAGCTGAAGAACAAAGGCATTGTTGTGAAGGAGATCTGCATATTCATGTAGGAGATGGAAGATGAGTTCATTTTGCATTCATCTTGCTGATAAAGAAAGTTTTCAAACAAAGTTTACCCTCAGGACAAGTGCAGGATTTTTTTGGTAAAGCCACAAATGCTTTCTACCATGACAATTGCAGCCTGTGAAGCTGAGAGTGCCTGATTAATGTTCTAAAAATTAAAATATTTTTATTGATCAAGTGACAATCTTCTGCATCCAAATTAATTTGCTTTCCATGTTAGTATCCAGAATTCCCCAAACATGCTGTCTGGACACTGTAACTGCACCATAATCTTCATTCATCTTCATTCCCTCAAGTTAGTTCTTTGTGTGGGTTTTTTCTAATTATTCTAATTATTCTTTGGATGTATACATTATTTAAGAGTGGAAAATATTATCTACCCTAAGTTTCCCTCAGCCAAAGTCACACAAGCATCATCTTTGTTCACAGGGACCACTGAGAGATGGTGCATTGCCATTACAGCAAATCCAAAACGACAACTCCTGCCCTCTGCCTTACTCTAAACTTGGGTTTGCTAAGGCTGTTTTGGAAATCTACCTTGGATTACCTGGTCTCTAAATCTATCATCCTTGCCCAAAAGCAACCCCTTTCCCCTCTCACTCACACCTTCTCTAGCTCAGTGTCCTCCTGAACACCCTTTGGCAAAGGGCACAGACGAGAACAGGGTGATGGGCTCCATGACCTCCGAGGGTCTCTGAAGACTGAGAAGCTCCGTCATCATTATCCTGCCACTAAAGATGGTCTTTCTTACTTAACTATGAGCATTCTGACAGGCAGAACTGAAAGAAAAATGATATTTTACTTTGAGTGTCAAAATCCAAGCCCAGTTTTTCAACAGAAATGATTCAGCACAACTGAGAAGCAGCATCACCTCTGTGAATTCATTTTAGACTTCGCAATGTGAGCAAACTCTAATTCCATGCTCCAGAATACATTAGGCCATTTCTTTCCTGAAGAAAAAAGATAGAGAGCACTTACATAAACTCATTCTAGAATATAAACTGCTGAGGATCTCTGCTTAAGACATTCTTCTGGCAAAAAGTCAGTCCAATACTGAATTTATTGTTGTATTTCTCCATTTGGTGAGCTTAATAGTAGGATAATCTTTGGTATTCCCAAAAAGTGCAGAGTTTTAAAACAATACTTTGTGACCTTCTGGACCATGGTCACCTGTTTAGCCTTATGATCATTTGAGCTACATTTCAAAATAGTAGTTGACAGAATTCACTGGGTTTTTTTCAAATCTTAACCTATTGGTAGTAGTGAGGTGGGGAGCAAAACAGATCAGGGTGTTGGGAGAGAGCAGGAGGAATGCACTGTTAATGAGGTTTCCCATACCTCCCCTTCCCAAGGGATCCTGTGATGCTGTGCAGCAGAGCAGACAGCAATGCAGCCTCCCAGCCTATGCTGGTAATACAACAGATGTTAAAAGGACCACTAAGTTAACTTTATTTTTATTATTCCATAAATAAAGACTAGCCATTTTTTTAAACCCATATGGGTTGTATTAGTTTTCAGGCATGAAAGCTGTAGCAGATTTCATTGTGGGTGGACTAAGCCACTCATCTTCTCCCACTTCCTTCCATTTACTTTTTGAAGGCTTTACTGTAGAGAAGGATAAAGTCAATGCCACGAAACCTGAAAAAGGTTTAAAATCACTCCTTCCTTAGGACACTGATTCAAAATCTCTGTTTCTTCTTGTTCTAGGCTATTTACAAAAAAATCCACCCAACAAAACCATTTCTATCCTCAAGACATCTTTGAGAAGTTCATTCACTATTCCATTGCTTAAAGCTAAAATCTTCTTCATGGAGACCTGGAGAGAAGAGGCGAAAAAAAGAGAAAAAGTGAATCCTACACACAGTATTCCTTATTTTACTGCAGAATAAAATCTGATCATTTTGGTCTGTGACAGATTCACAGTGCTTGTCAGTTTGGCTTCTCTGATGTGGGGTGACTGGAGAAGGAATGAGACAAAGCAATCCAAATGGTCACCAGAACCTTTCTTGACCTTATAAAACTTCACTTTTTTATGGTGAAAACCTTCCATTTATGAGGTAAACACAGTAGAAGGTATCTGAAGGGGAAGGACCCCAGCCCTTTGATGTTGTTTAAAGGAACTGCATTCTGTGAGGATTACTTTTGTTCAATGGAAGGGATCCATGAGTGGATCAGTTGACCTTACAAATGTTTCTTAAAATCCACCTTTATCAATTCAAGGATAACCTAGAAATAATTAGCCACATCTTCTGAGAGGGATATAGGAAAATGAAGTTGCTTATGGGTCAGCAAATCTCTTCAGTGTCTCTTCATATCTGGGCTGCTTTCTCTCTCATCTATCTAAGAACCAATTACACAAAAGAAAGTAAGAGAGCTGTGCAGCCACATAGGGCCCAGTTATTTACCAGAAATGGTGTCATCTGGACGTGTCTTCCTTGTCCTGCTTCTCCTCCAGATGCCAAATACAAACTTAGAACAACAGCTCACCAAAACACTTTTAGTTGCAAACATCTTTTTAGCAAAAAGTTGTACCCAATCCCCAGTGTTACATAAACCACAGATATAACAGCAGCAACTCCTCAGAACCCCAAACTATTAAATGCCATTACAAACTGAATAAAACAGTAACCCATGACCTCACAATAATGCAGTATTATTCCATTTATATATGAAAACACACTGGTGGAACAGTTCATATCGTATTTCTTAGTGAAGGATGAGCATAGCATAAATCCCTGATGTATAAACAAACTCTTATAGCTAAAACAAAGAGCTATTTAAGTTTAAAATTCCAAAGTCACAGAATAAATCAACAAGCCAGTGCTGATACCCTTCAAGTCTTATGAAAACAGAAAATTAAAAATTAATTATTAATTTTTACAGAACATCTTTTTAAAGTTTTATAACACAAACATTAAGGCTGCTCTGTTAACCAAGCAAATTCCATGACTGAGCTGTTAAGCAAAGAAAAGCATATTTTAAATAAGAAGAAAATATTGTTAAATAGGCACAAATCCCCCTTTCCCTTTGTAATCAGCAAATTGGATTGAAAAATTCCAAAAAATAGTTTGATGCTTTGTTTAGGAGAAGCTCTAGTAGAGGCCAGGTGTAGCTGAGCCTCTAAGCCATAGAAAATTCAATTCCTATTCATTTTAATCACCCCTCTTCCTATTTTGTTCCAAGAAGGGACATACACGTTTCAGGAGCTTTCAGCTACATCGCTGCTTCATGAGAACAGAACAGCAATAAACTCTCAAGGAGCAGCTCCTCAGGCAGTCATTTTATGCTGTTACAGGGAATCAAAGGTCATCCTCAGCTAACACAAAATCTTTTATTCAATGCAAAATCCTCCACCTTAAATAGCCTCACTTGCTCCTCCAATTACACAAGACTGCACAGTTCTGCTGAACAAGTTCTGTTTACCTAGGAAAATGCCTGCAGAGTGGTATCAAAGAGCTCAGAAACACAAGAACTTGTTGCTTCGTTTCAAAAAAGGCTTCCAGGAGCTCACCACCAAATACAACTCAAGTTAGTTGAGGTAACCAGCTGTGAAACAGGGTGGAGCAGCATTCAGTGTGTCAAAGGCAGCACATCTCCCTTCTCTGCATCCCTTCATATCAGTAAATTGATGAGCAGACCAATGCAACCTCTGCTCTGTAGCTCCAAACTCAGCTGAGCTTTAAGTGTAGTAAACTTTACCCACTCACTTGACAACTTCGGCACAAAAGGAAGCGCTTTGGTGAAGCTGGAAACACATGTGCAACAATGCTGTTAAAAAAATGAAAGTAGGCAAGACCAAGATGTACAAAACCAACTGATAGAGCTGGGAAAGAGATGTTTGGGCACAGCCCTTCTTCAGATGTAAGGAAGGGAAGTTAAATAAATATCCTATGTCTTCAGATGGTAAACAAAACGTCAAAAAAACCCAGACAAAACCCTTTCTGATGGCAGCCTGAATGACCCACTTTACCAAACATCACAGGGCCAACACTGTCAGCATGTAACAGCATCTGGCAGGGCCAAGAGCTCACCTCTTGTACAGTTCTGAGCTGCAAAACACAGCTTCCAAAAAACCTCTGGTACTGCTCTCCACAACCCCATTTGATGCATTTCAACCAAGACTCAGTACTAAAGTTTTTAAGTGAACATGAGACCAGGATAAATTAAAAAAATCAGGGAATGCATAAACAGAGGAAGAATATAAACCTTGTCCTGCCACACAGACATGAAGAACAAGTGTCATAAACTTAAACTGAGAGTAGGGAAGTCCAAGGACCCTGAAAGAAATGCATAGTAAGAATTTTTAAATTGCAGAAGAAAGATGATGTGAAACTGTCATCTTAATAGGTTAAATATCTTCAAGGAATGACTTAAGTCACATCTCTCTTGGGGTAGAAGGGCAGAATTCCTTCACCCCCTCAAGTTTTGAAGGACACAGGTCATTAGACAAAGCCTGATCGCTGTCCTTAAAATTTCTATTTAATACCCTACCTTAAGGAGTTCTGTATAAAAATCTCAATAATTATGTTACTGATGTTTCCAGAACCTCAGTGGTAGTCACTGCCTCTGACATCTCACTGTATCATTTGGCTCCCTCACCCTTCTCTATCGTAAAGCCTCAAATTTCAATAATACCTTTTACTCCACCTCTTGAAGGACACATAGATTACCAGGGAACAGTCAGCAGGAATTTCAGTGCTCATCAATCAGTAATTTTTTACTGGGACTAAAAGCCTTAGTAGCATTCTAACCTTCCATTATTATCACTAAAATATCCTGAGTTGGAAGGGACCCACAGGATCACTGAGTCCAACTCCTGGCCCAGCACAGGACAACCCAAACAATCCCACCCTGTGCCTGACTGTGTTGTCCAAACACTCCTGGAACTGTCAGGAGTGGTGCTGTGACCACTCCCTGGGGAGCTTGTTCCAGTTCCCAACCACCCTCTGGGTGAAGAACCTTTTCCTAATATCCAACCTAAACCTCCCCTGACACGGCTTCACTCGAGGCCATTCCCTCGAGTCCTGCCACTGTCACCAAACAGAAGAGATCTGTAGTAGAGATCAGAGATATTAGTTAAGCTGCTCTTCAAATCCATGAAAATTTGCTCCACTAAGACATCAGAAGACAATGTGAATCCCAAAGTCAATTAATCCTAGAAATATAGTTCCAGTATTTCACTGTATTAAGGCTTTCACAAAGAGTAACACAGGTAACTCTCCCAGATTGCCATGAAAAAAACCCGAACAAACCATGTGAAACCATTCCAGTAAGACATTTGAATGGACAGTAACTAGAACTTTAAAGATCTTCTTGAAGGAATAATTAGTGCATGAAGATATAATCTGGAAAACATCTTTGTGCCAGAGTTAAACAATGTAAGAACTTCTTAAGAAGTTTCACATCCATCTCAAGTGCAATTCCAGCCCACTAATGGCAGCACATTTAACAGGGCATTTAACAGCCCACCTCTGTTATCCTGACCTTTTGTCAGAGTGAAGTCCTGAGGAAAAATGTACTTGCTACAAGAACAGATTTTGCTGTTGTTAAGTTTGACCCTTCCATATGAAAACCTGCAGAACATCAGCTTTATATGTGACAAAATAATTTTTGCAGTTTTTCATATTCAAATTAGTGATCCCCAGGGAAAGAAAGGGCCTGCAAGAGACACCACAGCTATCGTAAGGTGATGGGATATTTTCTTAAATATGTTCTTAACCTTCTGAAAATAAAAAAGGGAACAGGGGGAGCCATAGGTAACAATTTTTGTTATTATTTCCTTTCTTCTGCTGAGCAAACAAAGGCAGCACAAATAAGTTATGAGCTACGGACATAAGGAGAGCATTCAAACTATACATTAAGAGCTGTCAAGGATGTAAAAATAAACTAAAGGAAAGTTCATATAATCCTCTATTTATGGTCATTTTAGGCGTAACTTACAACAAAACAGTTGATTAAAGTTCACCACGCTATGTTTTTCCTCTTGGTTCATTGTAGTCAGTGATGTTCCTCTTCAAACAAGCTCATGTGTATTTGGGAGAAGATCCCAAGCCACTCCCAGCCCAGGTCTTGCAGAACAAAACACACACTAACAAGTAACATTTTGTATAAGCCAACTGCACAAGATCCAGCTTGATATTCAGAGTCTTTCTTTCAGTCACACTGTTATCCCCACCCTTCCTTTACTCCATAGCTGTTGCTGTGAAAACCCTGGGTAGTAACACACTCCAACACTACAGCAAGGGGTTACAGCAATCCCCAGAAATGGCACTTTCTGTGGAACAGTTGTATAAAAACAGAGTGAATGCCTCATGGGCATCAGCAGAACAGACTAAAGAACATGTATTGAAGTACCACGATTATTGGACTCTTCAGTTTGCCAAATTTCATCTTCTCCTTAAGTAATTCTGCAGCAGAACAAGACACTTTCAGAGACTGCCACTGAAGGTTGTGTGCTGTAAAGGAGCAACAGAATCTCATTCCCAATATCCTGATGCCCTGATTATAGCTCACTGCCCTCCATGTGCGAGACTGGCTCTGCTCTGGGTTTGTTTTTTCTCCTGTAAAAGAAGATAGATGAATTCTCCAATCATTCTTTGCAGATACACATCCCCTAACTTGCCTATCCAAAACTTTTATAAACCAAAAAACCTGCTACTACAAAAGTAAAAAACAATCCTGAAATTCCTATTCACTTACCAAAAACGCTTAAAAAAATCCTTCTAAAATTTGAAGGAATACAATGTCCCATTTTTGTAACTCTGGAAGAGTCCAAATAAAGTTTTAATTCAGATCTCCAAGTACATCATTTGAATAAACCTTACCAACACCCCTCCAGTTGTTTCTGCACAACCACCACCAGCCAGTTTGCCAGCAAGAACATACATGTGGAATGTGTACAGAGTGGAAGGAACTTCCTTCACTTAGGGAATGCCTCAGCTGAGTGTGAGCTGCCAGGCCCTGGATATCCACCCGTATTTAACAGCACAGAACCCACAAGGAACCATTTTTGCTCTGTATTCCTTTGACACCAAAACAGGTAAACATCTTCTCAGAGTACATAAGCATCCTGTTCCAAGCAAAACATTACTACAAGTTATTTATTTTTTGACAGCATGTAGTACAGAGCTCTAAGTTCCGCTGCAATTCCTCTGATATTGTACCAACAAAAATGTGTAGTTCAGATTCAATCATTTCTGTCCTAGGTGTCCCTTCCCCCACAAAAAAAAATAAACCCCTAAGAATTTTCAAGGTTTTCTTCTTTTATATTTTGTCCAAAAGCTCTGTCAAAAACTTGCCTTTTTTTTTTTTTTTAAGAAGAAAGCCAACTGTTAATATGTTTAAAATAAAGCACTGAATGATCCCCATTCCCTACATCTGTAACTACACGAGACATAAATTACACATCTCTCAGATGGAAGATTAACAAACCTCCTCCTGGTAAGCCTGGCTGAGGTGGCACCAGGTGCCCACATGACACTGAGGCTCAAGTTTCTTGTCCATCACCCTCAGCGAGAAAATAAATATAATCTTATTATTTCTAAAACAAATTTTCCAAACTAGGAATAAAATCACATACACTACCTAAAAGAATGAAGAGTATGTGCAGCTGACTTAATTCAAAAGTGAACTGTGTAACTGTAATTCGGGATATTTCAGGTTATCCAGAGTGGAGCAGCCATACCTTTTTCTGTTACTTGCAGAAAGAAGTAGAACAATTTTCCTTAGGAAAAGTATCCTTATCCCTCCAAACAGCTTAATTCCTAAAGATGTCATTTGTAATATCAATTTCTAAAGATGCAGATAAAAATTTCCAATTTGTCCTAAATCAGAAATTAATTAAAACAAAGAAAAAATATCTTAGATATTATACATTCAAGTGGTATATTTGCATATGATGCACTCTTGATTACTGGAATTCTTCCACTTTGAGATGACTGCCCAGGAATAAGCAAGAACAATCCTCACAGCAGTGTGGATGTCTCCAAACCTTGGGAGCCAGAAATGTCTGTCCTACAGACAGGAAATGGCAGAGGAATGTGCTGAACTGCTGATTATTTTTGTTTATTTTGAAGTGTCAGACTTTATTGATCCAGCTTGTTAACATTCATAGGGACACGGGGCAGAGGACTCAAAGGACCTTTCATGTCATCAAATCTTACTCCCTACCTCCTCATGCAATCATGTCATAGTCCCATTAAGTGACCAATAAATCAAATTTCACTTTCTTTGAGCATAAAATCAGTCTAAAGCAGATACCAGGGGTGCCACATCATTCCCAATACACCTGGTTTATGTCCTGATTTTTTTTTTAATACTACTCTCAGTTTTCTATATTGAAACTTCTTCCCTCCTACCCCCTCTCCTCCTTTCTCCTCCATCCCTATACACACTCCCAGAAAAACAATGTTCTGCAGCCAGGGTAAGTTGCTTAACTATAAATCATTTCACAGACTGCCCTGGCAAATGGGGGAGGTTCCTGACAGCTGGAAGAAAGCAAATGGAACTTGAAGAAGGAAGGGTCTGGATGACTGAGGCTGGTCACCCTTACCTCCATTCCTGACAATGTGATGGAACAAACAACCCTGGAAGCCATTTCTAAACAAATTATGACAATAAGCATGGATTTATGGAAGGGAAAACATGCCTGATTAACCTAATGAACTACTTTGATTAAAATACAAGCTTGGCAGATGAAGAGTTGTCATTTCTCTTAACTTCAGCAAGACTTTCAACACTGTCTCCCATGACAACATCCTCATAGACAAATTGATGAAGTTATGGATTGAATAAATGGACAGTGAGATGGCCTGGAAACTGTCTGGACTGTCAGGCTCAAATTTCTACAGGAAAAACACTAAAACTTGGCTAATTTACAATTTCTTGATGTGTTTAATACATCTCATCACCTCAATACTACTGCCTAGGTCAGCCTCACTAATAAAAATGTTTTTTCTTATCAAACCATGCTGTTGCTCTTGCCCTGTGTGGGCATTAGCTATAAAATATGGATGGAAATGCAGGGAAGAGGGCAGTGTCAAAAGCACAGCCAAAATAAGCCAAGAAAGTTTCACTGGAAAAGCTGGCAAATACACAGATTTCATGTCAACATTTCAGTGGTCATCTCCTCAAGCATTCAACACAAGAAATGAGATATTCAACAGTGATAGCTTCTTACAAGGCATAAATACATTGCTTTTCCAAATATCAGAGGTATTCAACAATGGGAAAATGCATTTTATGAGGTAGAGATTATTAACCTGTTAAAACTGTTCAACAGAATTCTAAAACAGGAATATCTAATGCACAAATAACAAGAGAAACTTCTTCCAAGTGACATTTAAGCCTTGTCAGCAATAACCTCATCGAGTAGTAATACAGTTTCATGATATGGAATTTGGAAATCTAGAAATAGCACCTGCCTCACTGGTAGTGAAAAGAATTCAAGCCATAGGGCACATCTGCATCAAAAGAAGAGAAGTCTCACATCTTCAGAGCTGTACAGGGCATGCAGGCAGCTATTCTAACTTGACAGCACTAATATTTCATAAACTAAGATGTCTTCAGTTCCATACTCATCACACAAATAAAATCATTATAACCCAAGCCATTAAAAATATATGAAAATTAAGTTTACTGTTGCATAAAAATCAGAATTCTTCATAACATTCACAAAGATTCCTAGAAGAAAAAATATGATTGATTTTTGAAGGGATTACTGAAAACACAGCTTTTAGAGAAAAAGTGCAGGTTTCCTTGTATAGTCCCTTCAGCACTGTGCCAGGCATTCTGAAATGAGAGGAACTGTTCAGTCTTAGTGCAACTTGTATTTAATTCTTACCTAAAACTGAAGTGACAAATCAAAAAGCCACTATTTTGTACTTTTTTTACTTCTGCCTACACAGTTGGTTACCTTCCCCCCCACCTTTAAGCAGGGATATTAACAACAGTTCTCTCTGCTCATGCTACTGAGTTTATTCTCAGCTGCATGAATAATCGTTGCATAATTTATTACCCTCTGTAATACATGTGAACATTTATTTTAAGAATTCTGCATAACCTCAATTCTGTCAATCCTTGCCTACTGCAACTCTGGCAATACCTCAACCGATTTTTAATTTTCCATCTTTTAACATGTTAGGAAGTACCCAACCCTTTGGGGCTTTTGAAATTGTAGTTGCTGTATTTAAGTTCATCACACAGGCAGGTGTAGATTTAGGGTAAGGAAGATCTATTACACAGCACAGCATTAAACACCCCATCTCCTGCCCAGTGGGTAAAAGAAAAGGGTAGCAGGAGGCTGTGCCAAGGCTGTGGAAAGTGCCAGGAGACAAATCTGATTTCATTAAGTGGATCAGGAGCAGGCCCAGTGTAAGCAGCAAGGCCAAACACACCAAAAGACTGAATGAGGACATGCCTTTAATTCAGAAACAACTTCAGGTTGAGCTGAAATTGTGTAACTTTTTTTTTGTCCTAAATGAGGACTTGGAAGTAAAAATAGTTACAAAACCGTTTAATATTTCAAGATAACAATGACAGCATGCAAATGGTGCTTACCTAAATTGTACATTATACAGCAAAAAGTGAAGACAAAACTATAAGACTTAAAATATGCTGCATATCTGAACTTAGAACTAGGCAAAGGATGCTTATTTCCTACTAATTTTTTTGATATTTTATGCTAGGAGTCAGCAAGATTTTATTTGACTCCCCAGCTATTATCTGCAGGAGTCATCGAGAACAAGTAACTGTACCTGAGATTCAATCTTGGCATAATGTTTAACTGAATTTTTAACCAAAAATCCAGTATATGCTCATTTCTTATATTTGTCTTTATTTTCCTCTAGCTCTTTGAGTTTCTTGCTTCCTTACTATTTCTTGATTCTGGTAATGAAGACATATTTGCACTACAGGATCAGGAACAAAGGACCAGCTCCTAGGAAAAGTCATCTACATCACACAGATGCTAGAGCTGTTTTAAATTCAGAGTGGGACAAAATGCAGGAGGGATTGTTTTTAATCCCAGCAGTGTCAACAGAGAAAATTTAACTGCATTTACCAGAGGAAACCAGTCTTTCATGCCCCCAGGCATGTGTGAACACACTTGTGTTGCAAGAGAACTTCACTTACAGACAGAACTGTGTTCTCTATCCACCTTCGAAATTATAATATTTTAGCAAATTGTTCTCCAAGCCCCTCCTGGTTCACATTCCAGAAATCCTCTGTGCTCATCTCCATGGCCTCAATTACAAGGCAGCAAAAACCCAAGTTACCCATGAACTTCAAAGCAGTGATACAGATTAATTCAGGATAACTCTCCTGAGTAATGATTTAACGAACGACCTCATCAACTAATGCATTCTCCAGCACAGAAACAACCCTTCTTTACAAGGTTTTGCTATGAAATAAGTGTTCTGGATGACCTTGACATATCACTGACTATACCAAATTTATGTGTAATGCAGCCTCAAACAAGAAACTACAATAAAGACACCCTGTGAAGTGGTCTCCTCCTTACTGCAAAGTCTTCAAACACTGCAAAAATCCCCCCTCCCCGTATTATGATGAAAATTTAGAGCACTAAAACCAGGTGGCAAAAGTGAGAACATTTCTAGTGACATCTATTGTCCACTGCTGAAAGCAGCACCCAGGAGAAAAAAGTTCTCCCAAACTTGAAATAAGAAAATACCATTATTTATTGCAAAGATGAATTCTGATGATTAAAACTTCCCATCTGAATGCAGAACCTCATCTTTATTCAATTATATTGTACCTTTTATCAGGCTGCTTTTCCAATTTATCAAATTTCTTTTGAATTTTAATCACATCATCCAGTGTGCTCGTAACTCTTTTTGTGTTGGTGCTACTGGCAGATAAAGGCACACCAAGTCCATTTTCATGGCCATTAATAAAAATACTGTAACGCCACAGGACAATTCAAACCTCTGTGGGACTCCATCTTTCCCTTCTGACAATATTTTCAGCATGATTTTAAAACAAGTTTCCTTAGTTCCCTTACCAGGGGCACTGCCAGATCTCTGCTATGGGTAAGCCATGGCCTGTAGTTTTTATATCCTCTATAAAGGCCTCTTACCATGCCATGGGAAAAGCTCATCCTCTGGAAATCCTGGGAAAACTTCTGCCCTCTATCAGTACTTCCAAGACACAGTTAAGGAGTACAATTAGGACACTCCCACACACAGACTCAAATTGAAAAGAATAATCTCATTGTGACTCAGATTCACACCAGCCAAACTCTTCAAGTCCCAAATATAAACTCAGAAGTTGTTTCATCACACATCCTTGTCCTAGAAGCCGCAGAAAAACCCCCTACAACAATACTTATCTTCCTGTCAGCCTGACCTAAACACCAGGTATTTATTTTTCCAATATTTTCCATAAGCACTTGCCTGCCTGACAACCACTCTCAGCATTTAAAATCATTTTAAAGATGTTTTCCTTAAAAGAAAACTTCCACATTTAGACTTCTCTTCACCGCCTTAAGAAAATATGATTTTTTTTGCAGAAGAGCTGCTCTAAAGTTCTTGTGGAAAAGACTACAATATATCAGCTATCGAGCTTTTATGTGAAATTGCCATTTGATTCCAACAGGAAAGAGCAGCTGCCTTCAGAGCACGTATTAATATCAGCAAGGAGAAATGAAAGAATGGATACATAAGCAAAATCACCAAGGCACAGGGCAAGGATAAAAGGCAGCAGGCCTAACACCAAATATCCAATCCTTTGATCAACCAGGAGTAAAAGTGCACTTCAGCCAGGATTCCAGAATTCACATTACAAACAGGGAATACATGGACAGATTCCATCTGCCATGGAACAGGAGACATCCTCACTCTGAGCTCTGCATCACAGCTCAAGCCCACAGCACAAATGAATGCATGAATTTTAAAACTTTGTTAAAGACCAATTGTAACAAACAATAAACAAAAAATGCTATTTTTAAAAATCAGGTCAGGAGGGTTGGGGTTTTTTTGGTGGGGTCTGTGGTTTTGGGGGGGTTTGTTGGGTTTTTTCTAGGTTTAGGGTTTTTTTAAATTTTTAAACACCACTGATAGAAGAGTCCAATAGAGCAGCTCGGACACAAGTCACCTGTGACTCCAGCCAAGTGAACACTGGGTCACCTTCCCTACTATAACCTGGGGAGATTCCTTCCATCCATAACCTCCCATCCCCATTTCCTTGCACATTGCCCCTGAACCACCACTAATACTATTTGTGGCTGCTCCTAATCTGCTCCCCTGACAGCTGTATCCCATGTTGTGCCGAGTCGCTTTAAGCATTAACTATCTCACAGGATATTTAACAACTGCCTATAAATACACCTCAGTTATCTCCTCCCCTTGTCAAAATACACCATCTACATGGAAAAAAACCTGTACCTCAACAGGTTTTGTTTTGACCTCAGATCCCCACATGACTAAATACCATGACAGTGCCAGTAAGAACCGATATTCTGATTATATAAAAGCATGACTGTATCGTAAGCAAGCCCTTAAAAGCTGCCTGCTGTCACATCAAGACATAAATAAAAAAAAGGAGAACTTACCTGCTGGCAAGGGAAGTCTTGAAATATCTGTAACAATAAAGAAATACATTTAGAAACAGAAGAAAAAAACAGCTCTACAACTGCACTGGCCTAATAATTTTTCTGCAAGGCCATACTTGTTTAATAAAGCACATTATCTGAAGCAATTTGCTGGCTGCCAGGAATGCCACATGCAAATCAAAAGCATTTTCCTTGTCTCACCCTGTTCATTAACAGGATTATGCTTTGCTCACCTAACTGAAGGACAAAGATTATACTGAAGGCAATGAGTGTAATTACTGCAGCAGAATACAGGTCACTACGCACAAATGAAGTGTTACATACAAAATTCACCATCATCACCTACAGAATTTCAGAGCTCAAAGTGTCAGGGATTGTCTTTGCAAATAAGGAGGACATTACAGTATGTTTTCTTTATTCTTAAATCTTTAGAGAAGAAGTAGCCAAGCTTTCAAGTGGACAAGCATAGAACACAAGGAATAATATTAAAAGAAAGGACACTGATTTTTGTCACCAAGGCACATTAGACACAGGTGCTGAACATTTTTATAGTAAATGCTAAGGCTGTCTTGAGCTGCAAACAGTGACCACCGTCTCAAGAGTCTAAATAGAACATACTAAAAATTACACACTGAAAAAATATACATTATATTAAACTCAAAATTATTATATTGTTCCTGCCTGCTTTTCTATTGTCATCTCAGTGCACCTCATCGTGACTGGGACCTGAGGTGCCCATCAGAGTTCAGAACAGAACCACAAAGAACTAGAAAGAATTACTCAAATCTGTAAGGACATGGACTGGGGACACAGGTCAAGGGGTTAATGAAAACTGAAATAAATACAAGTGGGAGGGGATGAGAAAAGGGAACCAATAAAACAAATGACAGAAAAACTGAACTGAACCTAAGAAAAAGGTCTACACAGTTATTTGGTTAAAGGAAACAGCCAAGTCAAGTAATAAATTGTCACACTGAGTACAAAATCCACATGGAAACTGAACTTTAACCACAGGTGTAGGAGCTGAAACAGATGCAGAGATTATTGGGGCAGATGGTCACTGCTTTGCTACCTATTAGAAGAAATAACGAGGCTTAATAAATTTATTAGCTCTGCTCTCACCAACAGATTGTTACAATTCATGTCTGTGGCTGGAAAACACGATGAAACTTGAATACCAACGAGACTTACACCTGAAATTAAAGGTAACCCACTAAAAATTTCAAAAATGAACTGCACTACTCTGAGGAGATGATGAAACAGCAACACGTGAAGTTGAAGCACACTTAAAATGCGAAATCGAAGTGGCAACAGAACACCACAAAAAAAAGCCCCCAGAGAAAAATGCTGAATGCCTTAGTCTGGTAGAACATAATATTTTAAAAGATAGTAAGGTACATTTAAAAGATGTTCATTATTCTGTCTGCTTAGGAACTAAACCACCTTACATGTAAGAAATGCCTTGAGACAGGAGAAATGCAGCCAAGGAGACACAGGAACTGCGGGAAGCAAAAAACCCAGCAGCTGCTGCACAGAATCCAAATCAGCACATATGGAATGGAGCTTTCTTCCATCAGAAAGAGATGTTGCAGGGACAATTAATTTGGAAAGTTACATAGAGATAAATGTTGCATCATCTTTTGTTTGTATATGTTTAATTGTTTCTATTTTTTTTTTAATGAAGTCACAAAAAAATTCCTTCTTGTCACTAGGCTACACAATACAACTGCAGCCACATGAGTAAAGCATCTAAAACTGTGGATTAGAAAATACCGGTTTTGATTTTAATTTTTCTACAGTGACAGAAACTAATGTCTAAATTTAATTTATAATTTACAACTATGGAAAGATTTAAGTTACTACAAACACTTAGAACTGCATTAAAATCTTTTGATTTTTGTGTATTGGGAATGTTTTATCACAGCATTTATTACCTTTGGAGCAGATTATTTGCTTAAATGTGCCTACACAACAGATGTCAGGAAAATAACAGTAAATATAACCCCCGGAAAAATATGTTATCATTGTTATTATATACACACAGGCAGAAAACAATCATTTACATCTCAGAATTTAAACAGGGAAAAGCTCTGCAGCTAAGACACACACACACATTTTTAACTTAAGAAAGACCTGATCACATTCCAGCGTTTGTCCCAAACACCTGAGCCGCTGTTTCCGCTGCGATCTCTCCCTGCCAGCGTTCACACAGATCCTGTTACTGCACCAGGACCTTCCCAAAAAGAGCACTGACAACATCAGCACTGCTGCTATATTTAAGTCAAACACTGTGAAGATTTCTTACTTCCATGGTCCACTGCAAATGAGTCCCACAAGTGCATTAACTGAAGAGCTGCTGCACCTCTGGGACAAGTCTGCTGAACAGCTTCCTGCAACTGCACCTTCTTCTACTACAGTTTAGTGCAAGAGACTGTTTTCTGCCATTAATTGACGTACATTAGATTTAAAAACAAGTTGGACAGAAGAAATTGAAGCCTGAAGGTCCTATCAGAATACTCAAAACTGCATATATGCACTTAGCAGGTTACTTGCATGGTCAATTATTTCCAATAAGCACAAAGTCCTCTATAGGCTGATGTATCTTATTTTAGCAAACAGCAGCCACTAAAGAAATGTCAATTCATAACAGCATAAATGAAATAAATACTTCACAATTCCAAACACAAAAGTAACAATTCCACTCCTTTGTGTATCCAGACACCACAACAATAAGTGAAATACTCATTACCTTCAGGTGTTCCTGTTAGTGTGGAGTCACTTTAGGAACTTTCTTACTCTTGGGTTTACCCTATCTCCCCAGCTCACTCTCATCTTTTCTGGCTTGAAACCTCTTAGCTTTATTCTCAAATATGGTTTTTCATTTAACATCTAACACTGAAAAAAGATGAGTGGGTTCTGGCCACACTTTAAAAACTTCCTTCATGGAGAGGTAAACTGAGAGGACACACTTAGGTTGCTACTCATTTCAGATTGCATTTACAAACTTGCTGTCTCTGCTGTGTAAAACTTCCCCCTTTTTGAAGCACACTACAGCATTTCAATCTCTAGAGAGGAGAAATTCAACCAGGGCTTAGACTTGAAGAGGAAAACACCCAAAGTCAGGGGTTTAATCTGGTTTGTGATTAAAATGAGAGGCTTGAGAACATTTTGGAGAGCTGTCCTGTTGGGAAGGATTCCCTCACATCAGGGAGGCCTGGACTGACTTTTCTCCTACAACTCAGTTTCTGAATGCCTGGAGTGCTGTCACACAAACCTCATTTACAGCAGCTGTACAACATGAACCAAACTTACAATTTTTTATCTGCTCCAAAGTAGTTCTTCAAAGTGAAATCTAAAATGAATCATATTTCAAGTGCTTCTGCTCCTACTGATCCTTTCAAGGGATCACTCGTGTTCTGCATTTATATTCTTTAATATCTCACTGAGCCACTTGGCAGGGAGCAAACTGCCAGTTTGAACAGGCAGAAAGAAAAATTACTTTCACATCATATTCTTTATCATAGCCAAACTTTTACATACTTTGTAAAGGCTAATCTCAGAGAAAACTGGTTTTATCCCATGTAGATATTGGGATGATGGAGCAGATGGCCTCAAGAGCTCCTTTCCAAGCAGGGTTTCAGTAATATTGTACAGAGATGATTATAACAGACCAGGAACAAGCTGAAATGACATCAGAGGTGCTACAAAATAAGAAAGTTCCTCAGCTAAAGAAAACTTGCCAAGTAAACCAGGTATGAACATGAATTCACCAAAGAACAGAAAGGACAGTATTTTAAAGAAAGAATACTACTATTACTTCTGCATGCACTGAGATGGTTTGGGGCACTCCAGTTCTCAAACAGGCTGTGTGGATCCCAGCACCAATAGTTTTTTCTGTGATTTATGGATGCCCTGAGGACTGGATCTCTCTACCACTGTACTTGCTTTTATAAAACTATGCATTCTACATTGCAGAGTTTTGCCGAATGTTTTCTTAGAAATGGAGCCGCAGCTTTAAATCTTCCTTCCAAGAGTAACATCTAATCATCAAAAACAGGAATGTTTTGTGAGCTTCCTATTCCTGCCTCAAGGTAAAATGAGAATATGGCTCCATGGACAACTCCAGAGGCTCAGACTCTGCCCCATCTGCAGCATTGATCTCTTTCCAGAGCTGTGGTGAGCAGCAGACCACAAGAAATGTAATCCTGTTCTCCTGTAGCAGGAGCTGGCTGACTACAGCCTAACAGCATTCCCTTGAAATTAATTCAGATACTCAGTTCACAAACCAATATCTCTTGCCAGGGAAGAGTGAAGGCTTGCAGAACACGAGGAACCACAGACCACAGTCTCCAAGAAGCCAAGCAGCACATGTCATTGGGCAGCAATCCTTCCAGCTAAATGAGGAATATCACAGACTCAACATAAAATGCAATTTTCCCATTTAGCCACAGTACCAAAGTAATTTAGGAATACAGATGCATATTCAGCTTTTAGCTTTTTGTGACTGGTCTTGAAGGATGTTGTCTTAGAGGTTGGATCCAACCACCTGGAAGTCTCCTTTCCTATATTCTCTGGAAGGCTAAAAGGGATGTTCCTCCTGTTTTTAACAAAGTTGAGATCTCATCATCTATGTAGAAATATTTTTCTTTTTTTACAGAGCAAATAAGTAAACAGAAAACACAAGGAATCTTTCAAGAAAAATGCTTTGTAAAATTGTATTTGTTGAGAAACTGAAGGATCTATCCATGGCCATCTGATCTACCGAACAAAGACCTTGGAGACACAATGAATTCATCCTGACAGCACACCCATTAAGGAAAAGCCATTAAAAAGTTCTACAGTATGATTAAAAGATTGTATAAACCACCAGTTGCATTGTTCCATATATGTATTTTTTCCCCTTCATCATTAAAAGTGCATCTCATTTGTAACCTACATCTAACCTACTTCTAATTTAGCAATCTGCAGGGGTGAATGTGAATAACCTTTTATTATATCATTTCACAATAAGGCAGTTTTTTAGGGCAATTTTCAATGCAACTCAATAAAATCTTTTCAAATACTAGCTATGTAGAATGAGAGGCAGAAGTGCCTCACTGTAAAGGCCCATTTTTCCTAATTTTATTATCTTTACATGTCTTTAAATGCTCCAACTGTTTTGGCTTTCAGTAGCTGCCCCGATTTGCAAACACCAATACCTGACACGGTATTCATATGTCAATCTTAAGAGCACTAAAACCACCATTTGCTTACTCAGATTAGAGGTTTTTTCCCCCTATTGACATATTTATTGCATTTGCCTTAGGCACAGCAGCAGCTGAATATCCAGCTTAGCTGCAAATCTTCATCTGTTACCCCGGGGAGAGATGGAAGGGGACAATTATAGGACAGACACCTCCACCCACTAAACGCGGCAGCAGTTTTTTTGTGCTTCGGCCAGATCAGAAGAAATTCAGCACACAAAACCACACATCTTGTGTTTACAGCCCTACTTCGCAGGAGATCCACGTTGCACTCGAGTCCCTTATTATCTTGGTTTAAATCTTTGCTTCAGCTGTGAGTATCAGCAGTAATGATTTAATGCTCTCATTTCTGTCTGCTGAAAAGGTTAACGAGCAAGCGGCCAACAATGAACTGCTGTGACACCCTGCAACGTGCACAGCCTGTGCTGTGCTTCTGAGAAGTTCTCTTTAACCAGTTGTTAGTTCTAAGGCAAGCTGCTGCCTCTGAAACACAAAAGCAACACAGAATTTAGCAAGGAAAAATGAGAGGACCAACTGCAATACTGCACAGAACACTAAGGGTTTTTTCAAATTATATGTTTGGCTGATAAAACAGATACTAGACACATCTATGGTTTGATGATCACCACATCTGACATACCTCAGATGGCTTTAAATATGCAAAAGCATTGAGGCTTTACACCAGTAAAACCACATCAGCTAACTCGTCCCATGTGGGGGAACGGAAACACCTTCAGGTCTTATCTGCTTCAGTAATTTCTCATTTTGTTGTCTGTACTATCACATTCCTCTCACTACCCCACTCTTCTGTATGTACCTGCTTTCCTCTGCCCATTTGAAAACAAAATCAGTATTGAGTCTCCTTAAGCTATAGCATCTACACAAAAAAATAAAATCATGCAACAGTTTCAAATCTCAATTTGCCCTCTCCTACTGATACTCCTCCAAAATCACTCTGCTTATGCTTCTTAAATACCAGTTTTTGAAATTGAAAAAATCCAAACTCTGATTAAGACCCTCAGAATAATCCACCTGTGTTTTCCTCCATCTCAGCTGAACTCTGCCCTGAACTCTGCATGCACCTTGACACTTCAAATTCATTTATACCACATCACTGAGCATGACCACTGAGTTATCAATGCAGCCACCAGGAGCCAAATTTTCGACCAGGCACACTGAACAGTAGGATATTAAATGAAAAGGTTCTGGTGGAAGTTACATTTAAGGAGATTAAGAAGAGCAAGAGAAATCACTCAGTCATTACTCAGGGCAGGTGGGATCAATCTCATTACATACTGAGTTACAGAACATGCAGTATCTAAGCAACTCAGATAAAGAATTTAGTCTCAGTATCTACACAAGTACTATGTGCACCTTTTGCCTATGGGGAAGAGAGGTTTGGATAGAGAAGATGGAGTAGTTCCCCAATAATTGGTTTTATTCAGCATCACAAAATGGGTAAGTGAACTCTCTGAGTCTGCAGGTGATATTAAGCTCTTATGGCTCAGAAAAAGTCATTCAATGGGAGGAAAAAACCAACAAGGATCTCACAAAATGAAGCAAGTTGCTAAGACAGCAGCTACCCTTGAGCACAGAGCTGTGATGTAATGCATCTGGGGAAAAACTTCTGAGCAATACCTCCTTAACCAAGTAACACTTGCACTTTCTCCAGTTCCAACTGCGGGAGGAAGGCTGAGTCACTGTTTTCTCTGAAATCATCAACTCAAACTTGAGTAGCTGGCCAAAGGCAGTAAAACATTGTGTCTCATTAGGAAGGGTACTGAAAACATGGTACTTAAACATATTACTGTGCAAAACAATAAAGCATCAGCATGTTGTGTCCTGTTCTGGTCTCTGCACCAGAAGGCGGCAGAGATGTCTGGAGCTGGGCAGCTGAAGTGATTGAGGGATGGAGCAGCTGCCAAGGAAGGCCAGATTACCAAATCTGGGGCCTCTCAACAGGGAGGACATGAGGCTCAGGGTGAACATGATCACAGCACAAGTGGAGGGGGTGGAGAAGGAAGAGAGGGGAAAAAAAAGAAAAAGGAAAAGCAAATCGATGCAGCATCACCATTCAACAAATTCAGCCAGTCTGAGCACTAGGGAGCATTTGAGGAAACAAACTGAGATTAGGTTCAAACCAGTAAGAGTTTCTTCTCCACAGCTGGCACTGAGCTCCCTGCAATTCCTGCAAAAGTGTGGAGAGAGATGCCACCAGCCACTGGGCCAGGCATGCAAACTCTATGTAAGTAACATTTTCTGCTGCCATCGAGGCCCAGTGCTGGGCTGGGCAGTCACTGGTCTCATTTAGCAGCATCTCTCGTATCAGCAACACTGTGGCCAGTGATTGTCCCCCTGTGCTGGGCACTGGGGAGGCCACACCTCGAATCCTCTGCTCAGATTTGGGCCCCTCACGACAAGACACACATTGAGGGGCTGGAGCAAGTCCAGGGAAGGGAACAGAGCTGGGGAAGAGGATGGAGCACCAGGAGCAGCTGAGGGAGCTGGGGGGGCTCAGCATGGAGAAAAGGAGGCTCGGGGGGGGGGTCCTTCTCTCTCTCTACAACTCCCTGACAGAAGGTTGGAGACAGGTGGGGGTCGGTCTCTTTCCCAAGTAACAAACAACAGGACAAAGGGAAATGACCTCAAGTTGTGCCAGGGTAGGTTTATATTGGGTATTAGGAAAAATTCTTTCATGGAAAGGGCAGTCAAACACTGGAAGAGGCTGCCCACAGAAGTGGCAGAGCCACCACCCCTGGAGGTGTTTATAAGATGTGTAGATGTGGCACCTGGGGACATGGTTGAGTGGTGGCCTTGGCACTGCTGGGTTAACAGCTGGAATCAACAATCTTAAAGGTCTTTTCAAATTAAAATGATTTTATGATTCTCATGTACTTAAACTCCCTGTCATGGCTCTGTGAACTCATGAGCTTAAACATCACCTCTAAGAACCCCTACTCAATCAAAAGTACTGTTCTAAGAATGTCAGCCACATTACAGGAATATTCTTATCCTTTAATGGTTTATCACAAATGGAGATGTGTTTAAACAAGCCCAGGAAACTTTAAAAGCACTTAAGATGTTTAAGGAGGGACATGTGTGGGCTGGCAGTGGTTCAGATCTATCAGGAGTATCTCCAGCACTATGATCTGTGATCACATAATCCTGATGGAAATATTGTGACATTTTATGAACATAACAATTCAGGCCCTCGGGCAGGCTTAGGGAAAGCTGTAGACATGTATTCTATACGTGTGTTGCTACCCCCTATTTGTACTACACAGTGCTTGTTCTTCCAAGTGATAGCTTTAGTGGATGTTTTTCTTTCAAGAAACATTGTCTTGACATTGCTTGCTATGATTGAAGCTCCCCTGTCATTTTCCGTGAAGGACTTGTGACACACAATGTGCCACCACAAGTCACCCACGCCTTCAAAAGGTGACAGGATTGTGTAGCTCCTGCACTGAAATACAAATTAGCTCTGCATGTCAGCAAGGGCTGGTTTGTGCTTTAGGTATGACAGGAACTTAGCACAGAGCACGGAGGTGTTCCAGAATGTAAAATAAACGTGTTTCCACGTACAGAAATCAGTGCCAAGGGCACAACCAGGAAGGGGGGAGAATGAGGAGAAATTACCTCAGGCAAAACATTTAAAAGCTCAAGACAGAGTTGCACATGCAAGACCACAAGGTAAGAGAAAACTGCTTTCTTGGGTGTTTTTTTAGAGGGGGGGGAGAGGTGAGGCTTTTGCTGTGGTTTTAAAATGGTAACTAGTTCGAAAGATTTAGAGTAACGGATGAACAGTATTAAAAAAAAAAATACCCAAAGTTTCTTTTTGGGATACTAGACCAGTATTTTGCAAGTCTTGGGTGGCTTTTTTTGTTTAAACACAAATTCTTAGAAAGCTGGGCGAGTCACTTCCTTTCATGTTTCACCACTGTAAAATTATGCTGTTTCCATGGTTCTGGCCCACACATGGATTCCATTGTTAACAGCAGTTTTTCAGGAGCTAGAATTAAAGTTTTAAGTTTTTCTTATTTGAAATTACAGATGGGTGAAAGGAGGTTGAAGATAATCGATGCAACCAGCACAGAGTGAGGGGAAAAAAAATTTAAGAGTTTTGCAGTAAAGTACACACACAAAGTAGTTTGTCTGAAGTTTAACAAAAGATTGTCACCTTTGCACACACATTGTTCTTACCTAAAAAAAAATAAAAAAGGGGGGGAGCCTTAACACTTCCATCCATGAAGAAAGTGACTTAGTGCCTAAGAAATAACATTTTATTGTTCACAATAGGATTACTCCAAAGTATTCACAGTGAGTTTGACAGCAGCTGCACGAGTTTTGCTCTATAAAGAAACCTGCTCCAATAAATAAGATGAAATCTATTTGTAACAAGAATACCGGGTTTTTTTTAGCCCAACTGCAACACTCTGGATGGAGAAAGAATTTGCTTCAGCTGGAGCTCGTTCACAAAGTGAAGCACAACAACCCTTCACAATAAATGGGCATTTACAGCCAGAGCTACAGAGGCTGAAATCAGTTCTGCAGTGAGACGTGACAGTTTTGGATCTTAACCATGTAAGAAATAAGAGAACTGAGGACACTCGTGCTAGAAAAAGTCCAATAAACTCTCCACCACATGGATGGGAACAACTCCTTCATTGTCATCTGGGTGTTTCCACAAGTCTTACACATCCTCCCAGGGACACAGATTACACCACTTCTAATTACTGTAGTGTTAGGAGGCACAACAAGCTGCAAGGTGTCATTCTGGTTTTGGGGTTTTTTGTAACAAAAAGTCAAAAAACATTTCCAAAATCGAGGTTACAAAAACACATTGATTCAAGAACCATCCGGATCGAGTAAATTATTTGTTAAACACCACAGCAGACACAAGGCAATGAGAATTAGCAAGGAGATAAAACCAAATTTCTATCATTACACAAGAATGCACAATTCTTTGTAAGCCAAAAAGACACAGAGCCTACGTCAGGGTGTAAAAAGGAGTTTAGGGGCAACAGAAGACAACAAATCAGGAAAGGGCAGAAGAGTCATTACAGAGCAATACATTATGTATTCATCTAAACTGACAAAATTATTTTTTCTTAATATGTTGCACGTTAGCAGTAGTTTTGTTAGGCTGGTTCCCTCCTCACACCACAAGGCTCATGCACCAGCAGAAATAGAGAAAAAACTTTTCCCTAGCTTCTCCTCTGCTTTCTCTGTCCCCTTTTACAAAGTTTTCCAGATGGAAAAGAGACAGAGAATGAATTAAGACAGCAAAAAAAGATGACAAGTGAGGCAGGGAGGAACCACGGGCAGAATAAAAAAAAAAATCAGGAAAAGAAAAATACACACATAGATCAGGACAAAGAAACCCAAAGAGATGACTGACAAAACTGGATTATGAAGGTAAAGAGGGGGTAGTGGGGGAACAAGAGTGCAGACAGAAGAACTGCAGCACACAACATGAGACGGGCTTTCTTCTCCTAATTGGTTCTGTCGTGTAGCCGGCGGAGAGCGGCTCAAACGACAGCGGCGCCGGTGTATCAGGAAACCCCCCAACACGTCTGTTCTCTGCAAGAACCTGATCAAACGGGAGACCCAGTTGGTTTGACAGAACACAACACACGGGCAGCTTCCACACCCCGTTGGCTGCGCCCTCCCAGCTCGGCCATTACTCATCTCGGCAAAGGGAACGAGGCAAAGAGTTTGTTTCCAATTCGGCACCGCGTGACGTCGAGCGCGTGTGATTAATGGATTCTCATTTCCGCAAACCCACTGAAAAATTTCAGCTTGGCATCATTAAGATTCTATCAGCCCTGAATCACAACTTAAGATAGTATTTTTCGCCTTAATCTGCTGCTCTATTTAATCAATTTAATGCACAGTAAAAACTTAATTTGACAAAATTGAAAGCATTATTTCTCCCTGCCTCTGGCATGAAACAGATTAAGACCACCAGAAATACTTGCGGAAAGATTTAAGATTCATTACATGTTGGGTGGCAGATAAATATTAGATATGCTATAAACTCTAAGTCTAAAAGCTGTGGGTTTTAGTTAATGCTGCAATTACCCCCCAGCAGCTAACCCAAGTCATGCTTCCAACACAAGCCGTGACTGTGATTTTTGAAGTCAGATCTCCTAAAACACTATTTTGTACAATGCTGACAAACTCCACGGACAGTAGGGAGAAGGAACAAGGACAGCAAAGACAACTTCTCATTTATATACACTCTACTGTGTTGGTTCCTGGCCAAACTCAGGTTGGATAAAGAACAGGTCAGAACAGAACACATTCTAGGTCCAGGATGAAATAACAAACACCTTTACACCCCTGCCCAAAATCCACTTTGAACTAGTTAAATTATCCACAGAAGGTAGAAAGACAGTGACAGAAAGCTGCCACATAAATACATCTGGAGGTCTCTACAGACAGCGTGAAGCTCCAAGATAACCCAAGTTACAGCAGACACATCCACAGTTCAACCCCAGAGCTGGAGGTACCCAAATGGTCCCAGGTTGGGGTTGGAGCTGATTCTCCCATAAGGAGCTCCTCTCATCCCATGGCCAGGGCTACAGCACTACTCGTACTGTGAATGGAACACTTCTGCCTTCAGGGCTGTCAAACCAATTTTCCTCATAAATAACTAACAAGCCAATTTAAAGGGCAGCAGTGGGGAGAGGAATCCTGACAGCGTGCTGCTCACAAAGCACACTCATTACTTTCTTAGCTAAGAATCACTAAGTCCCTTAGAAACTCTGACTTGCCTTGTAAGTATTTAAGTAGAGCATTACAGGTTTATTTGAAATGGATTTTAAAGCTATTATAATTTTGTACCTAGACATGACTTCTTAGAAAAGAAAAATCATATACAAAATGCATTTACTGTTAAAACAGTCTGAAATTTACTATTCCTGCTGATGTTAAGAAACAGTGCTGCTTCACTTGAAAAGTACAAATATTTCAGTAACAGCTCTCTCCATTTATGTCAAGGGATTATATAGTGTATACACTTGTACAATTACATCTTACTTCAACTTGCTTTGTTGATATATGAAATGCAATACTAATGGTGAATACCTACCCTGCTGATGTGTAACAATTCCTTATCAGCAAACCAAGCTAGCTGGAGCATAAAGGAAATCATGATGCAGTACTTTAAGAATAAACAGAAAAGAGCCACAAATATCCTAATTATATAAGCGTATTTGGTACAGTCCTGTGTAGGCTGGACTCAGTGAACAAATATTTTCTGCACAAAGATAAGAATTCAAGACCACAAAGAAGTGTACAGTATAAATGTGGCTTTTGCCTCAGCAATGAGTGCTGGGAGGCAGAAAAACGTAAATCTTTTGTACCACAATATAATCCGTAAGAAAGGACAGCAACAGTAAAAAGGCCTAAACCAAGAAAAACATTGTTAAGCTTCTAAAATTCTTCACTGATACTGTAGTTTATTCCTTTCCCCAACACTTCACAAGAATGAAAAAACACCAGCTCACCCCTTTTGTTATTTCAAATAAGGATATATTATTCGAGGATTATTCTCTAAAAAGCTTTTCCATTTCTGATCATTCATTGGTCATGGAAGCAAGATGAGCAAAAAGAAGCCTATCCAGCTTTCTCTGCTTCTGATCCAACTTGGACAGAGTCAGATGCCACTGAATCCCACCAGAGTGAGAACAAAGAACAGAACTTGGGCACAGTGATGATCCAGAGCTGAACTGACAGTTGTTTCACGCACTTCCAATCTCAGTAACATGAAGAAGGTGAACATTTTTTAATTACTCTATGATCTAGTTTTCAATTTATCATGTATGAAATGTCAAGATATCCCAAGCACACTCAATTATTTAGCATACATTGTAACTGTATCTTCTGTCTCACATAAGGTGCAGACTACATATGCAATGCTTATTAAAAATTTTAAATTAAAATACTGAAAAAACATTGAGTTCATCAAGGTCTCCAGTTCCCCAATCTTCCCTCTCCAAATTGCTCCTGTACATATAATAAGACTCACCCTGAAAAATACCATTTCAGTTCAGGCTTGAGGCATAAATGAGAAAGAAAATGGTCCAAATTAAAAACCTTACTCAAATTTCCAACAATTATTAAAGAGACTCATTTTCAAGCCCTTCAAGATCTAATCAGGTTCAGAGTGGACATGAACTTAAATTTGCTTGAATACATTAAAGTAATTCTGGCACAAAATCAGGCAGGTACTGCACAAGGATGCCGATATTTCAGGAACTTCTGAACACATTTTTTTTCACTGATATGAAGAAAGAGATCAAATTAGAGAACTGCAGTGAGTACTTACGCCAGCGTCAGCTGTGGTACAGTTAATATTTATTTTGCCATCCTGCAAACTAAGCATTTGTGACAGTACAAAGGAATTTCAGGCTGCATATGCAAACAACTTGTCAGAGAACTGGAGTTGGAATAATTTCTACTTGTATTTGTCTGTTGCAGCCCCACAGAAGAAGAAATGCACAAGTTCTTAATAACAGGACACTGAAAGCTCAGAGAAAACCACAGGAAGCTCAGAGGACCAAAACAAATTCTTTTCAACCAAAGCGACAGGGATGTTAACTCTGCTGCCACATCAGTGCAATTTAACTAAATCCATTTATCTCCTTTTTCCCCAGTTCCTGAATCACAGAGCAACAAAAGTCATGAGGCCCAAAGGAAACCTATGAGGTGTCTACATAGCCAAGAGAAAAACCACAGAAATCCACTAGAAGAGTTTGGGGTAAACCGGACAACTCTGACCTCTGAACTCCTCAGGTCCCTGGAGCAGACCTGGCTGGATTAGGTCAGATGCCTAAAGCATTCCCCAGTAATCCAGCAAGGCTGGAATCACAGAATGGTTTGGGCTGGAAGGGACCTTGAAAGGTCACCTAAGTTCCAACCCACCCACCACAGGCAGTGACACCTTCCCCTAGACAAGGTTGCTCCAAGCCCCATCCAACCTGGCCTTGAACACTTCCAGGGCTGGGGCATCCACAGCTTCTCTGAGCAACCTCTGCCAGTGCCTCACCACCAACACGATTTTGCCTTCTTAAAATATTAAAATATTTCAACGCATGGTTATGAAATGCCAAACTTAAAATTGAGAAACTTTTCTGAATAGATTAATAAAGCATTATTTACCACACACCCTTAGATTCAACACCATGGCAGGGTTCAGAACACCCTTGAGCAAGGAGAAGGCACCAGCAGCATCACTGTGGCCCCTTTATCCCAAAGCCAGCACAGCTCATGGAACTCACCTGACTCCCCAGCCCCACTTCTTCAGTGCTCTGGATGGTTCAAAGTTCCAAGTGTCCCAAGTATGGGGGACATCCAAGGGGAAATCACAGAATCATCTACGTTGGAAAAGACCTCTGCAGCTGATGATCTCAGAGGTCTTTTCCAACCTAAATGATTCCATGATCCTGGGTGTGAACGCTGCTGTCGGCAGCCTGAAATCAGCAGCTCCCTTCAGCTGCGGTTTGAAGCTTCTGCCTCTGTGCAGAGTTTGGGAGGAACCAGCTCATGGCCAAAAAAGCATGGGGGAGAGGATAACAGTGAGATGGCAAGCAGCACAAGACTTGTTTTTCAGGAAACAGAGGTAACAACAGATTATATTGTCATAAATAACACAACCATAGAGAGGGCAAGTGGGATGTCAGGGGTGGTGACTTGCAGTGGTTTCAACCTGTCCAAGGGAGTTTCTGTGCAGGGAAAAAGGGCACCATCTGGTCCAAACTACCTCTGACAGAGAACAGACACTAAAAGGCTTAACCCAGTGATGTATGACTATAGTGTACCAGCTAAAACTCATTTAGCTCACCTCAGAAAAAGCAAAACCAAAAAGGATTTTAGGTGCTTCCTCCACAGACTTTTCTAATGAAGACATGTCACATCTGTCTGTAGACATTAGACAATGTCAACAGGTTCGGTAATTACCTACAGCTCTAAAATTTAAAGTCTACAAATTAATTAGACACTGTTCCAAAAATCACGAAGTGCAGCTTTGAGGCTGATTGCTTTGAGTGAATTTGCCATGACTCAACCCAAAAGCTCTTGCCAAAGCACTTGAATGCAAAAACCACTGAGTTTCACCCTCCTGAAGTGTCCTACATCCAGAATGTCCATTTCTGACAAGTTTGGCTTTTGAAGAAGTTAATACTAATATTATCAAGTTCCAACTCCTCCACATCTTCCTCAAAAGTACAAAAATACCAAGATACACTGAAAAACAAAGGACTGACTTTATTCTTCCAGGACTTTAAGTTCCACAGGATTTGACTCCCCATTGTCTCCTCGGCCTCTATTCCAAACCCTAAAACTACAGTCATTCAAAATGCAAATATGGTGGGGTTTGCAGTGGGGGTAAGCAAATACAGACTTTTTTTTACACAAAACAGTTTTGATGATGCTCCCTTCCATACAGATCATGAATGGACACCTTCGTCTCCTTAGAAAATGCTGGTGGATGGAGCTCCACCTATTGTCCTCTGGCCAAGTGTAACATCATTAAGAACCAAATGAACACACATCTAAATACTTTTAAGTAGCACAAAGTATTAAAAACAACTCATATGGCCTCAGACAGCAGCCACGAAAATTTATTTTTAGGGGCAAAATCCTCTCATTCAAGAAAAACATGACAGATGATGAAATTTATTTAATTCCTGTGTATTAAGTTGTGAGAATAAGTGAGTGGAAACCTATATTGGGAACATTCCTGGACTGGATTTGCAGCCCTGATTACTGCCTAAATACCAACATTTGTGACTGAAAGCTCCAGAAAAATCGAGGTCTTTTGGGGTCTTTGGGAAACTGAATAACATGAGATGGACAGTGTCAATGGTAAGAGTGTGCAGTTTTCAAATATTTTACATGCAAATAAAATTACTCTTCCATTAAAAACTTGCCAGCAGGATCCTGTTTCTTATTTTGTTCTATCCTTATTTTCCCTTCATATTTACAGGCATTTCAAAGAGCAAACTGCACAACAAACCTAGTTAATCTTAAGTTTGTGAAACTGGTTAAATACATGAACCACATGTGTAGAACATAGAGTAATTTATAATTCAGATGCCTTGATCTCAGAACCTCCATGTGTTAGTTTGGACTTGGAGATCAATTAACCACAACTCAGAAGTGCTTTGAAGCTCAAAACCCAGCAATGAACAAATCAATATTTAATTTGCAGTCAGTGTAGGAGTTAAAAATGTATCAGAAGCTATGTACAAAGTATATATCATAAACCACAAAATGGAATAAATACCAACATGCACTACCAACAGCCTCAGCAATTACAGATGAATATTTCAATGCAATTTCTTTTAATACTTCCTGATTTTAACAAAAGTTTGTGAACAACCACCCCATTTAAGTTACAAATCGTTCATGTCTATCATTATTTACATCATCCAAGCCCGTATTTTTCCTGCATATTTCTCTTTTTACCACAAGGAATATCGTAGGACTGGAGAGGTTTTCTTGTCCTTGGGCTGTTCACATCCCTGACTCCATCCCTCCTTCAAATTTCTGCATTCTTCAGAAATCTGAGATACAGCAGGCAAAGCAAGACATGTCCTTGCTTCAAAACACATTTTAGGCAATTTTAATGATAGGAGAGAACTGTAAAAGTAAGAAAACGCAAAGTTACCAAGATTTCCTGAACAGCCTGTGTGTGACCTCAGTTAAGTCACCAGATCAGCTACACAGAAAACATGGATGCCTGAAGACATGAAAACCAGGATTAACTGAATTGGGCCAATTTGCAGAAATTCTATATTGCTGCCACTTAACAGGCCTGTGAAAAATAAAAATTCTACCACCCCAAAAGCAAGCAGCCTTTTGTTCAGCTTCTGTAATCTTCTAGAATTAACTAGAAAAATTTTAGCCCTGGGGCCAAACTTTGTCTCCTTCCTACAAACTGCTTTTCAAATGTCCACAGGTTCATGCCAATTCATCTTGAAAATTTTTAAAAAAAAAAACAGGCAGAAAGAGGTACATACTAAAGCAACAAACTTAAACTCCATCTAACTCACCAAAATAACACAGAAATTAGGGTTTTTTCTGACAAAAATATTTCACAGTTCAGATGCAAATTGAGGAATTAAATGTTTTCTTTAAAAATATAAACCAGGTGAGGAATTTGAATGAGCTGACTTTGTAGAGCCATCCAGTTGAGTGCAACACTCTTTCCCCACCTCGGTGCTTCCATGCTTTGCCCACTAAAAATTAGGGGATGCAGAACTTTCATCAGAAAAGCATTAGGTGCCAATAGAAAAATTAACTCTGTATTAACATTTCAGCTACTTTTTCCCATCTGTGATGCTCCCCTGAATATGACAATCACAAATTTTCTTTGATTTTTCAGTGGGAGTTTTAGTCAGAAAAGCTAAACCAGCATCTTCTGACCCCTACTTCTCACACTCCTGGTACACAGCTCATGCAGGGATGGCAGCAGCATTCTGTGCAGGTTTCTCTGGACATACGGATATATGAATACAGAGACCATCAGGATATTAAGGAATGTAATTTACTCTTTCCCTTATGTCCTTCTTTCTCCTTCATGGGGGGAGAGCTGCATTAGGTTATGTCTTCAAAGCTAAGTGCTTATTATCAAAAATAACACCAAAACCACTAATTCCTTGTATTAATACCAGGATTCAGTAATTTTTGTATCACTCGAACTCTGGATTTATTATGGAGCTCTTACTTAACCCTTCCCTTCAAACAGCTGAAGAGTAGCTGGCGAAAGTTTCACACCCCATATGTTTACACACACATACACCCCCCAAAGAAAATCTTCCAGGTAGCTTTGCCTTGGCTTCTCTTCAGACCTTGTCAAGAGGAAAACTCTGAACTGAAGCCCAGATTTCACCATCAACACCAAATGTTCTATTCTTCATTGACTACTTACATGCCCACAAGATCTCTTGGAGAAAGAGGGCCTCAAATTAAAAACAAAGTCACCAAAAAAGCCTGTCTCCCCCCCAAAAAAAGATGCAGAAGTCACTGTTCAATGAGCACCTTCATTTAGGGTCACTCCTGTTTAGGATTTAGGATAGAGTAGAAGCACAAGGCTCAAACTGGATACAAATACATCCAAGGCCTAGGAAATTTTTTTTAAGGTATCAAAGATGGATTCATACAGAGCCCCTAACACCACACAAAAAAGAGGTGCAAATTAACATCCTGCTTGCTTGGGATTTTTTCCAAACCAAAAATAATTATGCAGAGGATTCTAAGGTAAATTATTCACCATATTAAGAGTCCAATGCAAATTTATATGTAGAGGGATTTTTAAGAGTCAGCATCAGTCACATTAAAGGCATAGGAATACAACCTGAACTGTTCTGTTTAAAATAACTAGGATACAATATGGTTTAGACTACCAGGAACACTACTACTAAGCAAAACAACACCAAAAGACTTTGAGAAACAGAAGGAAGTATAATACTCATGTGTTTTTACTATTAGAAAAAGCCTACCACTCCTTTTGGATGTTGCCCTTAACAGAGATCATTTAGAATAAAGGAATAGATTGAAAGAAGAACTCCAAGATTACCAATGCCTTTGGACCTTAAAACTCTCTACAATTATGCCAAGCTTTTACTATCCTATTCTGAATGTTCAGCTGAGCAGACTGATCCTGAAAGAGGGAAATGACAACACAGCCACCTGCTTACAATACATACAAAAATAACCTGGAATGCCAAACTTGGAGCCCTGTTGACAACTGTGACTTTTTATGTGCCCTTTTGCTCTGCACAATCTAAATACTAAAATAAGAAATGACCTTTTTTTAATGGGAAACCTGGTTAGCAATTTAAAGACTGCACCATCCACAACACAGCTGGGAGTGGACTGTTAACAATAAACCTTCCCCTTGTTGTTAAAGGGCAGCATTTCAGTGGCACCTGGAACAGCTATTAACTCCTGCTAGGTGATCAAGGCTCCCTCTTGGTACAGAAGATTTCATCTCATTTAATGCATTCCTTTTCAGGTGCAGTTGGAGACTCTTACTGCCTCTTTGTGTACTCTTCATCCTCCGTAATAAAAAAATGATGCCCAAGCTGCATTTGTCTGGACTCTTGACAGGGAATTCAAGTTGTCTGCTTTACTTCTTGCCATGGAAAAAAGAGTATTGATACACAGCTACTGGTCAGAAAGAAATAAAAGAAATCACATCATTTCTCATAGTCACCTACTCTATACCCAAGACAGCAGAATGTGTGGGCAGTACACAAAAGCATAAAAAATAAACCACTTTTTTTTCTAATTCTTGTAATTGAAAATTGATTTCATGAAACTCAAGCACATGGAAACACTGCATCCTTTCAAAAACTCAATAGTCTCAAAAGAAATTGGCATCTAAGGAATTGTGATGCATCAGGAAGACTTAGGCAACATCTCAAAGGAATAGAGAATAACCAAACCAAATTATCTACAGGCATCTCGGCATGAAGGGGAGTCAGGCTGATTTGAAAGGTTTTACACTGGCTGTTCACAAATAACTGATGAGTTTTAGAAACACATGAGAAGGAAAGGAGTCACATCAGAGGCTTCCAACATCATCCCATGGTTTTCCACCAGCTTTAAAACTAGGCAGGAAAAACCAACCTTGCATAGAGAAAATGAGATTACGAGCAAGAGAGTAATACAAGAGAAAACAGGTAGGGTTTAGAAAATCAAAAGTGAACAAGGACTACTGGCTCAGATGGTCAGGGTTTGATGCTGATAAAACCAAGGTTGTGGGTTTGATCCCCATATGGGCCATTCACTTCAGAGCTGGACTGGATGATCCTTGTGGGTTCCTTCAAATTTGAGTATTTTGTGATTCTAATGAGACTACCGAGATAAGGGGGAAAATAAATAGAAAAGCAATATTATGTTGGTACTTGTGAACAGGGTGTGCCAAACATGAGGGAGACAAGTAATGGTTTCACTTTGTACAGTGCTGATAAGGACTAGGCTGAAATACCAGGAGTGAAATTCCCTGCCTCCCAGGCACTGCTAATTAAAACACGTTTCAGGAAGTGCACTTGAACCCGCTTCCCTTCAGGGGAAGTTCTCCATGAACGTCTGCCAGGAAATAACCCAGATCCTTCCCTTACCACAGCACACACAAACCAACCTTGGCAACCCCTGGGCTGTCACTTGCTGGTCCTGCTGCCTAACAAGCTGGCTTTTTTGGGGTTTTTTCCCAAATATTGTATGACAGGTCAGTACCTTTGTATCCCCTAAGGTTCCTTCTCTTGTAAGAACACTCATTACAACCTGCCCCATAACAACAACTCAAGATGCTACCCCAGTAACAAACACTGCCATAAAAGAGAACAGGAAGCCTGGAAAGCCTCACTCAGTTCTACAGGTAAAAATGGAAATTTTCAAGCCTTGTGAAGATTTGAATCCATCTGGTTTGAATTTTGGTCTTTTTATGTTTTCAGAAAATTCTCTTCAGGTTTTCTTTTTACAACATCCAGGTAGCATATTTGGATGAGCAAGGTTGATAGGGAATTGATTCACTAAGTATCTGAAATCTGGACATACTGGGAAGTTAAGAAATCTACCACCTAGCAGTGAAGAGCACATTATCATTGATTATTTTGTATAAGAATGGTCTTGTTCAAAGATGCAGAATATCCTGCTGCTTTTAGAAACTTTCCTAGGCCAGTGTTAAACATTTTTGTGCATTTCCTGCAGTAGATAACAGCCAGTACAGACCTTAACCCATTAACCAAGATGCAGGATCAAAGGCCAACTATCCATTACCACTGAGCAAGCTAAGTAAGTGTTCTCAAAGAAGCAGAGCTACAAACTTTACCTCAAATAATAACTAGAATATCATTATTTAAATCTGCCATTTCAACAGCCTGGAAGGGAGCAGCAGCAGCACTGCATGGCTATCCCTGGCATCATCAGAATGTGCTGCTACAGGCCCATCCAAGCTGCATTACAAAGCAGTACTATTTACACAGTCAGACTTTGTTTTCTGCTTGATGTTTCCCTATTCACATTTACCAGAGGGCTAACAACCAAAACAAATATTTTGTTTGGTATACAGAAAACCTTTGGCACCTCCAGAGGGAAGACTAAAACTCTACTTCATTCTACCTCGATCACATATTCCAAGATACTCCAGACAGGCTGAAGTTTTATTGAACTCCACGGAGGGATGAGACAATGAAGGAGAATACCTCAAACACTGAAATTTATTTCCCCAAGCCCACTTACTTCCCTGTAAGAGACAACAGTTGCTCTGGGGACAGGCTGAGGAAGATCAGCTATTCCAAGCAAAGGCCAGGACAGAGCTCAGAAAGGCATCAGGCACCACATGGAGTGGTTTGTGTTCCTTATATCCAAGTTCATTGCTTTGAAAACCCTGGTGCCTGTCAGCACAGACAGAGCACAGAGCCCTTGGAAGGGCCCAGCCTGAGAGAAGAGGATGTTCTGTACTGAGCTCACACTCGTGTGAGCCCAGCCTGCCTGGAAGGACCTGAAGTTTATCATAACCTTGGTGGCAAAGTAAATCTTTCTGCAATGACCCAGAAGTCCAGAATAACAAACCAGTCAGGAAGCCCAGCAAAATTCCACTTCCAGAAGCCAGGAGGAGCTATAAGCATGTAGGTCTTACTGGCAAGGAGCAACATCCATTAATTAGCTTTACACTTGAGAACAGAGTGGTTGTTCTTTACACCTTTAAGTGCCAACTGAAGTCTTTCGAAACAAATTTTATATCAAGACAAAAGCCTCGAATGTATTAAAACAAAATTACATGCATAACATCCAAAATACACAAAGAACCCAAATCTTTGAGATTTCACTAGGGAAGTATTTCTAACTGTAAAAGATAAAAAGGAACATTAATTTCTCTATCTGCAATACTGTAGTTAAACAAGTGTTATGCTGGATACAACAAGGTTTCTCATCCAATACTCGTTTAACTCCACCTGAAATAAAACCATGAAGTTGGAAAGCACCTGAGGTCACTTGCAGTAGAGATCCAATCCAGAGAACATCCTTTGGAAGCTGCCCCTTAGGTGGAAGAGCTGGCAGCACCTACTGTCAGTGGCTGACCACCATCTTTGAAATCACACAGTAAGTACACATAAAATTACACCTACTTTTATCTACAGAATGCCTGCACCAATTCCATGCTCAAACACTGGCTGGAGGAATAAATCAGAATTATAAACTAACAGAACTGCTGCTTATAATCCCTCCCTATTGATACGTGTCTTCTGCACTCACTAATTGAGAATCATAGAATTATTCTGGTTGGAAAAGACCTCTAAGACCACTGAGTCCAAGCATCAACCCAGCACTGCCAAGGCCACCACTAAACCATGTCACCAAGTGTCACATCTCCACATCTTTTGAGTATTTCCAGGGATGGGGACTCAGCCACTTCCCTGGGCAGCCTGTTCCAATGCTTAACCACTCTTCTGGTGAAGGCATTCTTCCTAATACATAATCTAAACTGCCCTTGATGCAACTTGGGGCCATTTCCTCTCGTCCTGTCCCTTGTTACCTGGGAGAAGAAACTGACCCCACCTGGCTACAGCCTCCTGTCAGGGAGTTGTAGAGATCTGTAAGGGCCCCCCTGAGCCTCCTCTTCTCCAGGCATTCAGGGATTCTGGATGATGTTAGCAGAGTCATTTTGTCAAGTTTCCTGCTTTCTCTTATGGCCTTGCTACCTGGGGAGAGAAATACAGAACTGCCAAGTGATTTCAGGTGCTGTTCCAATCAGTGAGAGATCTGCTCTGAGTGTGGATTTTAAATGCAACAACAAAACCAGGCCTGTCAGAGCACAGACCCAAAACTGAAACCTTTCATCCTAAGTTCTGTGACTCCATCCAGCACAAATACCAATAAAACCTTAAGATGAATGGGTGAAGGCAGCACTACCACAGCACACTTAACAGGAGAACTCCATCTTGAAAGAGGTGGGCTTGAATACTGCCATGAATAGACAAGGGTATTTTGGGAGCAAACGGGTTGTGATTCTGTGGAACCAAGTATGTGATCACATAAAGAAAAGAGCATAATGGTCCAAGTAACAGCTAGACTTTTTGCAATATGAATATAAAAAGTAACAGTTTATAAAGCAGCTGGATAAGAGATGCAGTACATTTTTTGTCACTTCCACTGGAACTGTCATTTCAGTATTTGCATATACAATACTACTTTCAAAGAGCAAGTAGCACTAATCCCTTCTTCCTACCAAATCCCCAGCCAGAAAAAAAAAAAAATCACAGACTTCATTGTAAACCTGACAAGTCAGAAGTACTTGCAACTTACATTTAAGATTTTCCACTGTTTCCTCTTACTCTAGGTTATATTTCACAACCTTGTTATTCACCGGGCTGGTTTTTAATAAAGTCTTATCTAGGCAGGTACTGCAAGATATTTACCTAACAAACCAATAAATACTTTGTTGTCATGGTTTTACCAGGATATGACTCACTTGGAACCATGTACTCCAGGGAGCAAATGGCTTCAGTTCACAAAACACACAAGTGCACTTTTTCGCTCGTGACATCACGACAGTCAGAGCTGTTCCTTTCAAAAGGTCAAAGAAAATTAAAGGAAGCATTAAAAACCCCCTGAAATCACAGATCTGGTTTGCAGGCCTTTATGGATGATAAAATGCTTTGCTCCCACCCCCACAACTCCTTGTTTGCTGGATTTCCCACACTATTAGTTTTCCACGTCCAGGAAATATTTTTCAAGTGTCTGGGTTCCCATCTGAATCATAAGTCAGAATGAACATGAGGCATAAGGCTACAAATTTTGGTTTTAACTGATAAAAATATCAGTACTGGTTCCAGCTGAAATACTTTGGGGTTTTTCCCATTTAAGTTACAAAACGGAAGACTGCTATTTTTTAAACCATTCAAACATGTTCTTTGGAGTAGTGAGAGTAGATGGAATTCCTTGGAAAAAACTAACTGCATAATATAAACATTATCCCACACCAGAAAAGGAAAAGGAGAAATAGGAGAGGAGAAGCAATTAATCACCATCAACTTGAAAACTGAAGTTTAAAAAAGGCTGATAACATCCAGAAGTAAGCTACTGAATAATAAAGATATCTACCCCTGCAAATTTAGATGGTCAGGAGACATTAAGTGACCCTCTGCTGATTCCTGAAGATGAAAATACGGATGCAAGATCACAGCCTGAAGTCCTATTAGGGGCCTGCTCCATGTGAAATGCAAGCAGCCACATCTCCTTTGTTCTCAGGTGTATCACAGTCCAGGCAAGAACATTATTGACTCTAAACCAGGTGATATCAAAGTTTTAAATAAAAATATCCACAAATTATATTCAAAAGTGCTCCTGAAGTAGCAGGAGATGAATTTTGTTACCTGCCAAAGCCTAAGCAACAGGAAAAAAAAAAAAAGTAATTTAATACAGGCTCCCAAACCACCAACCACAGGGAAGGTTGTTGAAAGAGGGGAAACCAAACCACAAAGAAAAAATAAGGATCCAACAAGTTACTCTAGCCACAATCAAATGTAAGAATATTGCAAACATCCATTTGAGCAGCAATGAAGGCAGAAATCAGAAATATCAACTACACTGAGGAGTAAAACTGAAGTTTGCAAATATAAACATTCACCCTGGGAGATGGGAGGGTCACAAGGAACCAAAAATATGCAGAGCAGAAATAAATTCCTATAATCCAAAGAATACTGTGGCTGTAACTGCTTTACTCCTGCTTTCAGCTAAACGTCTTCAGATTAGGCCAAGTGTCCCTACAGCAAAGATTTTGCTTTATTAAGACAGATTTTTTTGCACTACAGAAAAGCAGAACATAAGAATAGAGAATTACTAGTATTTTGTTCCAAAGGCAGTCTGTGGGACTGGTCAGACAATTTCCAGCCAAGGGACTTAGGTAGGTAAGAAAACACCTTACAAACTCCTCCCATGCCCCATAAATTAACTGCTGCACAGGTCTGCCCACCTGTGTACCCTCAGGCTGAATGGAAGGACCATGGGCAGGCTGTCAGAGAAAAGCCACTTCCAGGAGGCTCACAAAAAAAAAACAAACCAAGAAATTCTGGTTTAACACCCACTGTTTAACAATCGGGATTTTCAGCAATAATTACAAGGAAACAACATCATCATCTCATCTCGACCTGCTTTACCCAGAATAAAACTGTGTGAAATTGAACTCATTAGCTGTGGTACGTACCCTAAGTAGACTTTCCAGCTCTCAGCAGCAGGTGCTCAATACAGGATGAAACATGAAATCTGAAACAAAAGATTTAGAATTCATTAGGATATTTTCTTAACTAATGTCAAAGCAGTCAAACACCCAAAAAAGTTAAGAGCAAATTAACTGATCTTTTTGTTATGAAGACAAGATAACCTCCCTAAGGAACCAGCTGCAGTACAGATCCTATTTTACAAGTGCAGATTATTTAGCTGGAAGTCCTCAGGAAAACAACAGAAAAACCCATCCTAAAACAAAACACAGAAGAAGTTTGTAGAAGTAGAAGCCAGGGACTTATACTTGAACTAAAAACAGACACCTTACAAAGCAAGTTGCCTGAAATCCTGTTGGTCCCAGGAAAGCAAACTAAAAATTTCCCAATTTACATGGATTTGTTATTTTGAAGGAGGAGGAGGTTGAAGGATGCTGAAATGAACCTTTATTACTGATAATATACATTTAATGGCAAAAACAAGTGAGTGCTGAAAACCCTGATGAGTGATTCAAAACATTAGCAGCATCCAGATCTAGAATTAGAAAGCACTTCCCTGGAAAATAAGAAGTGTGTGGGAGGAACTAGTGAAAAGCATTTATTTCCTCAGGGTATGTGCATCACCAGGCAGCCAAGCCAGTTCTCAGCTGAAGTAACAAATACACACAGATATTGCTCAATACACACGTAATAGACAAAGTTGGGGGTTTGTTTCTTGAAGAAAATAATTGATCTAAAAGAATTCTAGAGTCAAGTAATGTAGAGAGTTGAGTTTACTACTTGGCAGTTGTTTTTCTTCTTTCCCTTTCAAACAAATATATGCTATAGGGACAAAGGCAGTACCAGTAGAAAGCCCAAGCTTATATATTATGCACTTAAAATTAGATTTCTAACAACTGTTTCCCAAACTTTATTCATCTTAGATGCTTAATTTTCCACACACATAAAGGCCACCAAAACATTTCCCCACAAGAATCTCACAAGACATAAAAAGTTCAAATAATCTCTGCACAGTTTCTTTTAAGTTTTCATCTAAGCTGTAATAAGTGGGGGTGGAAGAAAAGTAAAATACTTTAATTTCAACATGAAAACCAGAAAAAAGAGTCACAGACATTTACCTGAAACACACATCCACATCATGGAGAAAAAAAAAATCAGTGGGAACTTGAGCTTCTTTTATGGTGCTACAGAAGATAAATGGCACTGCCTCCAAGTACTGATTTTATGGTTAACACAGAATCTGCTAAGTCAGGCTGTCCCACCATCTCTGCCAGACTGAGTGGCAAACGACAGCTTTCCCCAGAATCACGCCTGCTCTGAACTTTTTTTATGGAATTAGTCATGATTTGGGACGATTTGTAAAAACACCAATGATTAACACTGTGGGAATGATATCAAGTCCTCTATGAAAAGAGAAATTGCTCATTAGACTGTTTCTTACACTGAGAAACCCATGCACTTTTTGATTTAACTAAAGATGTTTTCTGATAAGGCAAAAGCTACTTTTAATTTCCAAGGCCAGTAGTAATGACCTTTCCCTACTCCAGGAAGTTAACAGCAGTAGCACCCTTAAAACATACTTGTGTGTGTAATACCACGGGACTTACATACAGCATCAAAAAAGCACCAAACACTAGAAAAATATTATTTTAATTGCTGAGGCATCAATAATGCGAACACTTACAGGCATGTTAAATTTTCCACACAAGTTCTCCCACTGATTTTCAATAGAACCACCCATGTGTGTAAAATTCCTTGTACAAATGCATGGCACTGTGATTTGATTTGAGGTTGGAAGGCAATCCCAGAGGACAGATAAAGGGCCTCTCATCCAAACACTGATCATTTCTTCTCCCTTACACCAAGAGCCTTTTCCAGGCACACCTTCCCAGTATTTGTTTACACAGGTTACTTACTGATTTACTTCATTCATCAATTACTTAGGAAGCAAGTGGTGACAAGAACTCTCCTATGCTAAACTCAAGTCCAACCAGTTGTAACACTTCTTAAAACACCAATTAGTCTCCTTCTAATAGGGATAAAATGCTGAAAGCTTCTCAAGTGGTCAAAAGGAGATTAAACGTAAAAAATTGTTTGGGTTGAAGATTTGTGCTTTTATTTCAACTTTTTGTAAAAAAAATTACATATCTTACAAAATGGTTTCTTTAAAGTAAAAAAAAAACAAACAAGTACATCTGCTCAGGGGAAAAAAATTAGAGGGAAGGGGGATTTTTCATATCTTTTGAAATTTCTCTACCTTTTTCCACATGGGAAAGGTTTTCAGTAAAGTGACAATATTTAAATCTTAAATTTAACACTTTTTTATGATGGAAAACTATTCCTTTTTAGACTTTTCCCAACCAGCTGCAAGTCACCCACTTGGTCCGGTGTTGCTTCCTTATTTTTTTTTTATTCTGTTTTATCTATCACTGTAATACCTTATTCTCCTCTTAAAATCAATGCAGAATCCTACCTATTTGTAATTAAAAGACAACTTACTTGTAGATCTAAACATCCACATACAAAGCCTGAAAGTTGAAGTTTCATCCTCCAGGATCATTCTATTCCCTTTCCAATCTGACTCCTTCCCCAAGCACACCACTGAGCCATCATTACCAGTATCTAGGAGTAAAAATCTTAATTTATCTTCTAGGCACAGAGCTCCTTCCTCAGCTTCCTTATGTTTCCAGCTAACTTTAAAGCTCTGATCATACTCTTCAGGAAAATTTGTCCTCTTCACTCTTTTCACACACAAATATCTCTCCTTCAATGCTTTCCCAGATTCTCCACCCCATTTCAACACAGCAATGACCTCAATCTCCACAAAGCCAAAGATGGACCACTAAAGACCAACGTTATTTGTTTCACTTCCCTCTTCTAACTCTGATCCACAGCAACAAAGCAAATAAACAATTTTAGGCAATGCAACGTTTTTATCCTTACAAAGCATTTAATCTGGTCTCTGATGATGCCCCTTTGGCTCTACAGTGAGGCAAAGGAAAACTCCACAAAGATCACAGCAGGCAGGAAAGACTTGAAGAGCTCTGTCAGTGCAAGGAAAGAACAGGAACAGCAACTGCTGGACACAAGTAATATCTTCTTTAGCAGAGATGAGACAGCTACAGCCAAGTTATCTGCAATGTTGTTATTCCTGTAGCTGTACTCTCCTGTATCTTGCACAAACAACTGAATCAAGTGAACTTTGGCAGTCACTGAGCAACCACAAACAAATTTCCATTAGGGAATTATACACTGTTCATAGGGAATTATTCTCCAGCCACTTGTTTTAAGGAAGCAGAAAGGATCTAAGCTTTAACTTTTTTAACAAGATAGAAGTGAAGCATTCCACAGGTGTTTTGAAAAAATATAGTCTGGATGAACATATATATTTAGGGCACAAAAAAAGGGGATGAAGCTGCATTGGGGGAATTCAGACTGGACATTAGGAAAAGGTTCTCCACAGGGAGGGTGGTCAGTCACTGGAACAGGCTCCCCAAGGAAGCAGTCATGGCACCAAGACTTAGCTGGACTCAAGGATCCTTTTGGGTCCCTTCCAACTTGTACACACATGGAACCATAGATTATCTCACCACTCCCCTACACCTCAAGCAATGAGGGCAGCAGACCTGCCTGGAGCACTTCCAGCAGCAGCACCAAAAACACACCCATGCAAAAGAATAATTACAACACAGCCCTGAGTACAATCTATCAGCAAATGACCACTGGCCTTCAGGAGAAGCTTCAGAACAGCCAGGGCAGTTACTGAATTCTAGACCGAGTCAAAAGCAGTGTTTGCACAGACAATGCTGTGAGGATTTCATAGTTTCAGGATAATTGGCACGCAAGCACTAATTTCATCTTGCCACTGCTTAGTGGCTTGGCCACCAGAAGAATAAAGTCCATAAAGCAGAAACTGGACACCTCACTGGACCCAAACAGAGAGCCTAAGCACATCACCCCAAAATACAGCCCCCTATGGCCACTGTCAGCTGCACCACCAGTACTTCTGCAGAAACTTTTAACTAGATTGCTATAGCTGAATTGCAGAAAGAAGTGCAAGCTTCAGTAAGATCTCAATTCTATACCGTACTAAAAACACACACCAAAAAAAGGGAGTCCATACTTACTGTCACTCCCTATTCACGTGAGCCATCAGATAAAATCAGCCAAAAAGACAAAGCTTTAACAGCACAGAACACAAGTTCAACATAACACTTCAAACTGCTGTAACACACACTCCGTCCAAAAAACGATCATATTTCAAGCGACAGCTGTGCATTAAGCACTCACATTATATGCACATGGGCACCACCCTCCCCCTCCCCACTTCATTTTGACTGTGCTCCAAATCCTTTCTCTAACTCACCACTTTCATCTTGCCTTTCCAAAACTGATCTCGACCCAGCTACCCACAAGGTCTTGCCTTGTTTTTCTACTTCTATCAACTTCAAGAGTAAGGTATTAAAGGAAATGTGTTTTATGTACATTTATTTGCACAACTTGTGCAGTCCTCACCTTTCTTGTACTTTCACTCTATGATCTCTTCCTCGGTATAATATGACCAATGTTCCTACTCCCACGTGAGAATACTGGGGCTCAGCATCTATTTCTACCGAGGTAACAAAGGCTTTTGAAAGAGAGAACTTCAATGCAATCCCCATTTAACACCAAAAAGCCACACAGATAAATACATCATAGAACTCCAAAATCTGTTTCCTAGGAAGGGAAGCTCTGTTCAATACTCTGTTCAGATTGTGAAACAGTTTAAAGGTTTTGTTTGCCTTTAAGAGAAGAAAAAGCTGATTCAGTTGTAAAATGAAGCCAACGTTACACACTCCTGTCTCGAAGAATTCCCTCTCCTCTCCTGATGAAAGCAGAGGAAGGCCCAGCGCTGGCTGCTGGAAGCCCTGGAACAGCGTGAGACGAGCAGTGCTGCCGTCACACAAAGAAACCCCCCCTTCCCCGAGCTGAATGAGCAGGGGCTTGGAGCCCACGACACAACCAAACTTCTGCTTCATTTAAATCCCCATCTGAGGATTAATCACGTGTGCTGCACACCAGCTTCTTCTAAAGGGGCCTAATCTTCTGAAAAAATTCACTTGGTTGTTTAATAAATTCATGTAGGTAGCAAATTTTCAGAGTACCACAGCGCAATTTCTTATACAAATGAAATACTGTCAGGAACTCCAGGCAGGAAATGGAACAGAAGTGAATTCAGTCTTACATCCCACTCCTCCTTTTGACTCCATTCTTTGACTAAGTTTTACAGAGGTTCTGACTGATTTTTTTTTTCCCATCCACAAGCCAAAATACAGAGGTATTAAACTCAATCTAATATTCACAAAGTGTTCAGGAAGAGTCAGAATATTCCCCCAGAGAACCACATCCCATATACTTTTTTCCACTATTTCTCTTACAAACTTCAATCCTCAAACTGTACCATCAAAATACATAGGCAAAATAAAAATAGCATTATTCACTCACAGAAATTGATTGATTTTTTTCCTGATAACCATCAGTTAATATGTGTAAAACAATTTCTGTACATATGCACTAAAGAGTGTAGTAACTACAATCCTCCTTGGAGGAGATCCCCCCCCAGCCACCAGTCAAAATCCCACAATTTAAAAAGGCAATTCTAAACAAGAAAACCATGTAAATTTAAAATTATTAGATCTTCCTGATAATGAAGAGTTGGTACTTAGTCTGACTAGGTGTTTTTAGAACTGATTAAACAGGTTTTAATGCAGATGACAAGAAAAAGGCTTCCCTTTATTTCCACACCAACTGGGGGTTCTTAAATGACATTTATATCCCCAGACCACAGCAGTTTACACAAATTCACACACATTGCACAGATGCACACTCTTAGCTTCACCTTTTAGACCAAAGGCACCATGAAAACTCAGATGCAGCACTAAAGTGTTAATTTCAACAGCTTCTGCCTCTAATTCTTAACAGAGTGATTAAAAAGCTACCAGGTCCATGCATTTACTTTATCCTAAGGATCATCTCAAATGCAGGCTGCTCCATTAATCCCAGCTTGCAGCAGCAGCTGTACCAGGTACAGCCAGCCATGATTATCACATTTTGTCTTTGTACACATTTACACTAAAGATTACTTAATTCTGCTTCCCAATGTCAGTAGCAACTTGTTCCTTCCATGGTAAAATTGAAACATTCTGACTTGCTTTAAACAAATTAATGTGAGTTATGATTAAGACAAAGCCTAGTGGTAAAACATCAAATTATCATACTGAAGAGTGAAAGACTGACAGAAAAACAAAGAAAAGAGTCAAGAGAAATTCCTATTATTCTGAAAACAAAGCTAGTTTTATTAATATATAATAATATATTGTAATTAATTAAAGAACAACACTAAAAGGAATAAGAAAAGTCATCCTAAGGCCACTCTATCAACTTGTTTGTACAATTTAAAAGCATCACCTCTTTTATTCCTTGAAATTGGATAAAACAGCAACTAAACTAATTGTTGTAATACCAGTAACCAGTTTACAATTCTGCTTTCCAAGCCCTATCTAGGGAACATCTGTATCTATAGAAGAACATGACAGTTTCATTTACAGAAAAGGTCTTTTCCCTATAACCTTTCCAGCCTTCCACAAAGGAAACACAACCTGCTTTGCCTGCAACAGATTCACATGAAAGCTGCCCAGTCTCAGGCAATTGCAGAGATAACAGAGAGCACACGAGCTCAGGGAGAACTCTCAGCTGCCTTTTGATTGTCACCATAATCCTGCAAATAACAACCCCAAATTCTTTACCTGTTCTCATCACTAAAATCAGTGCTGGGCAGGATTCAAGAGGTCACCTTGTCAAGCTGCCACTCCTGAGGTAGGAATGAACAGCATCCCCTTTCTGACTGCTGGCTAATTTGTTCTTAAAGACTGTCAGGGATGAATCCCTTCCCTCATCTATTCCAATGGTTTGTTATTCCTGGAATTAGAAGTCTTCCTCCCCAAGTAGCAGCCCAAGTCTTTGGTCCTATTATTTAAGTCAACTAATTCTCATTTTAGTCCCTGTAATCCTTTATCATCTTCATAGTAGCCCAACACATGGGAATAACTTAACTTCTTATCTCTTTGTAGTCTTAATATCTTAATTTGTTCAGTTCTTGGATGTCATATTCTCAGGCATCTGCTACTAGAAGCATCCAAAAGAGGAAAACCCTTTCTTGATATCCAGTGCCCAAAACTGAACACAGAATTCTAATTAAATCCTACCAGAGCTGAATCCAGCAGAAAAATTATTTACCTCCCCCCGCTACACCACAGCAGAGCATTTCTTTACCTGCACCAGCAGAACAAGGTTAATCACAAACTGAGCACCCATCAATCAATCAATAACCTGCACTCCCCAGTTCACTCAGCTCTTGCAGGATTTTAAAAGCATATTTTAAGCAGAACACTTGAACAACAAAATTCAAAATGCACTAAACACAGAGTAGGAACAGAGGCTGTAGAGCTGAACAAGTGCAGAAAACAGCCGGCTTTGTGATTTATACAAACTGAAGTGGAAATGACAAGATAATTAATAAACTAACTGAAATCTAGAAGCCTCTAGGATATAGTGCTTAAGCCTGAAATAGAAAATGAGAGCTGATAAAAATTCAGAATTACTTCTTTAGCCATTAATTAACAGTGTTCCCATAATGGAGCTGTTAACACCAGAGTAAGAACTGAAACTGTAATTTGTAACATTTGCAAAGAGCTTCACTGAGAGCGAGAGACCAACACATGTCAGCAGTCTGTGAAGGTTTCCTGGGTGAAAGTTGGCAATGGAAAACAAGTTAAAAATATAACACTATTAAATAGTTTTTGATACAATTAAAAATGGAACTCCAGAGATTACAACTCTCCAATCGTGGCTCATTACTTGGGAGGTACAATTCTACACATATATTATCTATCAGCCCTTTTTCTGCCATAGCTGTAAAATAAAATTTATTTTATTTAGCAAATGCAGTTCTGAGTCAGGCATGAGGAGGGGTAACGAGCACACTGACAAACCTGAATGAACTGCAATGGCCATGCCAAGGTTCACTTCAGGCTGTGAGGTGGCACCTTAAATTAACAACTTGGATCCAGCATCACGGTTTCTGCTTCTCCTTGTGACGGGCACTTCAAACCCTCCACAGGAAGCACCTCAGAACTGAGGTGTTTTTGTGCCAGGGTTCACTGTCCTTATATCAAAGGGAAATAAACAACAGCACAGCAGCTGAATTAGTTCTGCCATTGAAAGGAAAAGAAGAAGCCATAGGAGGAGAAATAAAATTCATCTCAACTTGGATACTGTGGCCATGTCAGTGGTTGCCACCTCTCTGCACCACTGGTGGACAAAACCAGCATTACCACGCATGAAGGGTCCTAGACAGTGGCAAAAACACAAGAACACCTCCAGCAAGTTCTGGAACTTGGTGGGGGAAGAGGGTGAAGAAAGAGAGGGAGGACTTACACAATAAAGTATGAAGTTCATCTCTTTACAAAAAGTTAGTTCCAACAACAGAACGACAAAGGCCCCTGTTATACATCCCTTTTGTGCCTAGGCTGTGAAATCCATTATGAACAATTACCTCTGCCTGAAAACAGCTTCCACTACAAGAGCATCAGTAAAGCAGCAAAGGGGATGGAGGAGGAGGCTGCTAAAACCTGAGGTACACCCAGGCACAAAAGAACCACAAGAGCATTCAGCCACTAGCAAAAGGAATTCCTGCTTGAAAAGTGTATTAGAAACAGCAGGGGGAAAAACTGGTAAACAACTTGGTTGGTTAACCAAAAATAAAAAGGAACTGTACTCTTTTAAACACTAACTTTATTTTTCCTCTTTCTGTATTAACCTTTACTTGAAAAAAGCGGGCAATAAAAATTCAAGCATACTAACCCAGAACACACTGTTTTCCCCTCTGAGGATGGAAAGGTTGGAACTGCCCAGTTCAAAAGAAAAAGAAATCAAGAACAGATACCTATGTGCAAATAGGAAAATGGAGGCAGATTTTATGTTTTCATACTATTTTTCATAGAAAAAGAATTTTTAAAGTTGCCTGAAATCAGTAAGAGGAAATTCTCTTTTGAAGATCACAGAATCTCTGAATCCCAAAGCTGCAGAGTATTACTGAGAACAAACTTGCCTCAGCATTCATGCTGAACATAAAACCTACAACAGACAGGATGAAACAGGTATTGATTGATGTAAATCACCACCACTGGCTGTAACTCAGACACTGGGATTTCTAAGTCTCTCACTAGTACCTTCAATAGCAGTAATCTTGGATGCACTGCTAGAAAATTACCTATTAAATGCTGATGGAGCAGAGACCTTACTGGCTACTGTGCAACTCATGGATTATATCAGTAGAGATTCCAGGCACTCCTAAAGGCCTGGGAAAGAAGTGGATACCTGGTAGAAGAGGTGCATTCACAGCTGCAAAATACATCATTTATCTCATTCTGAGCCTCTGCTAAATTGAACTTCTGGTATCCCCTTGAAACCTAATTATTTGCAGCAAGAAAACAGGAAAAAAGAAAAAAAAATGAAAGGAAAAATAAAAAAGAAATCATCTGCTGCTTCAAATCCTTCCTACAAACTTCAATGGGACTACAGGAAAAATTATCTCTGCCTTCCAAAGACACTTTAGATACACTCAGATAGTCTGCTCCCTCTCCCCTCCTCCAAACCGAAATAAAACAAAAGCAGGAATTGCCCATTTTTATGTGTGGGTAAACAATGCAAGGCCTGAGCATGGCAGCAGGAAGCAGGAGCAGCTCAGAGTCAGCAGAGCCCTCTGACCCCTTTCTTGGTGTCCCAAGCACTGGAACAGCTTCAGCTCAGTCACTTCTATCTCTGCAAAGGCAACAAGTGCCTCACTTAAGGACTCCTGACACACACACGGGCTAAATGCTTCCAAATTTATTGTTCAACGTAGCTGGAATGACAGCAGTGGCTGCAGGACACTGATGCACAGGTTTTGCTTACACACTTCTGGGCAGAAGGAAGGAAATTAGTCTGGGGTCTTGAAATGAGTTAAATTACAGTTCCATGGGCAGGGAAAGGGTCAGCATTAGAAGGATTAACTCTAAACTGACCTATATTACACTCTTATCAAGTTGGAACTCTGCAGCAAAATGAAACAGAGTTGAGTGCTTGGGGTCGCCTTCCCAGAAGAAAAACAAAAAGTAATGCTTCCATGCAACAGGAAGCTAAAAAAACCTATTCAAACTTTTTCCATATGCCCATTCTGCACTGAACATGATAAAAAGGGGCAGAGGAATGATGCAGAAAATCAGAGGGCCTGAAAAAAGTCATGAAGTTATAGGCAAAGAAGGAAATCCAAACCAGGAGAGCTTTGCCAGTTCAGCCATGGACTGCTGCAGAGCTGAAGAACATTTAAATGCACCCAGAATTCACACTAATGCAAGTGAAGCAGACGTTCTCTAACAAAGCCTGTTGCCTTCAGCATTTGTTAGTTACCTCTTCCATTCTCATTTTCACTTGACAGAAGTTGCATTCAAACCCTGTAAAGAAGATTGCAGAAACTATTCTCCATTTTCTTCTCAATCCATGAACCACTGACATCACCACTGAGCTGCATCTCCACGTTTCAAGCACTGTCAGAGCCAGAGAGAATCAGTTTCTGGGGTTCTCCTGCAGCCTCTGAAACTTCTTCTTTCACACACAATTCCCTGAGTCAACTCCCTCCAAGAACACATCCCTCTGATGTGCTGAAAGGTGCATGAACTGCTAAAATCTGCATGGAGATGCTTGGAAAGCTCCCACACACCTGGGTAATCACAGCTGTCTCTCTTGTGTCTGCTTTAATACAAATCCAGAAAAACAGATCAAGTCACATGAAGTTTTTTGTACTTCTGGTTGTTTGATCATAATTTTTGTAGGGTTTTTTAAAATAAAAGCCCTAACACTCTGCCCAAATACAAGATTTGTACCCCAGCACCAGGAACACAATGCTGAACAAGCAACAAACTCCTATTGAGGAAGCTTACACAGTGGAAAGAACACAGAAGTTATACAGGAATGGGATAGGGAACATAAAAATTTAAACCTACGAACCCAAACCTGCAGGTTTCTAAACTGTTCAGCCCCTAAATAACCACTTTCTTCAACAGTTTTTCATATTAGCCATCAAGCACTGCCTGAATATGGAGAGCAGGACATGAGGAACGAAAGCTTTCAGAAAGATCTACTTGATCATCTCCACAGAAGTTCTTCCTCTCCTACACCCCAAAAAACCCCATTTACAACCAGGTATCTCTGGATACCACGTTTTCCACTTAATTTCCCATTCTTTCAGCTTCACGTCTTTGTAGCAGACACAATAAACCACATTCACTGAACACTGGTAGAACACAGAACTTTCAAGGCTTTTAAGTGGCATTATATACAAACCAAGAGATTCACCTGAAATTGCTAACTATCCACAAACTCTGCTCTTGCATTAATCATCTGCATCAGGTTCTACGTTTGGGGGTTTTCCCCCCAAACATTTAGAATTAAAAAGACAGCTTTTAGGACATAACTATCCTGCAAAAGTTACCATTCAGGGAGACAAGGATCACTGTAGTTCAGGTGCTAAATAAATGCATTCTAATTTGACTCTCAGAGTGTTTCTCCATCACTTCTGCTCTTATTCCGTACAAGAACTCAAAGTGATGCAGTAAGGATTTCTTTGTTGCAGTTTTTAAAATTCTGAGCTCTAATTAAAACCTTTTCAAGAAATTAAGTCAGTATGTTCATGTTTTCAGTGGTACTTGAAACTTTACAATTACACTAATACGAGATGAGAGGAAACACACATTTAGTCTGGAAACCACATCTGATGGAGCTAAATATCAGTCACACCAGGAAAGAGATCTGGAACATGAATTCCAGTACCAGAGTGTCCTTTTTAAGTGCCTTCTTTACTGACATTTATCCAGAATGTGAAAATACACTTTAGGCAGCAATCTACATAAAATGTAGAGGTACAAAGGTCCAATTTAAGACAAATAAAACCACATGAGACTACTCAAATTTTGTATGTTTTTACAGAGATTTAATAGCAAAATTACAACCTATTTATAGTTACCAATATTCTTCAAAACTACACTCTGAGAAGACAGAAGGTTCTTTTTCATAGGGAAAAGGACTTTTCCATAAATCCTAGAAGATGTAAAACAAATGGGAAAAGCCTGTATTATTATTATGAATATTATATCAAAATAAAGACCATTCTACTACACACAGCAGTGCCTACCAGGGGGGAAAAAAAAAGATCATTTTGTAATACAAATGGCAAGAAATAAATTATTGATTCTTGAGTCACCCTCCTAGTGGAGAAAAAAAAAACCCACAAATCACCACATTTATAGATGCATTAAAATAACAGAAGACAATTTCCTAAACCATCAAAGCCACCTCTTGTACTACTTAATCTCTAGAGAGCACTCCTGCTTTTCTCTCCTCCTATCATCCTCCCCCAAATATCTATTAGCTTGGTGGAGTTCATAACGCTGAGATCCCCCATTCAACTATTACTCACATGGTAAACCATTATATTACCAAAAAAAAAAAAAATAAAAAAGCCCTTTCCACAACAGGAAAAGCAAAGTCACATCACCAGGTATCTTGAAAGAATTTTTAAAGCTATTTCAGCAAATTACACATTCAAGACATGAGTGCTATTCTAAGAATATTCCTTTCTGGATGAAGTATTCCAATAGGCTACTAGTTGACTGCTGTGTCACTACACATGCTTAGCACCTTTAATAATACCCAAGGCTGAGGCCAAAAAAAGCTGAGAGCTTTTGACAAATAAGCACTATGTCATTTTCCTTTAATGTATATATTTTAACCTTCCTGCAAAATAAAAGGTCAACCAACACAAACATCAATCCCAGCCACGTTCCATGAAAACTGCGTTTAAGACATAATAGCACAAAAGATAAATTAATTTCAGAACTGTTTTTCACTTGTTGAGTTGCCTGTAGAGTTTTACAGTCCTGTGAGAGGCAATTTTTCCAGCAACCAGTGTCTCTTCCCTTTTTGTTCTGCTAACAGGATCCCAGATTTTAGGACCATTAAATTTCCTGCATGGATCGATCTCAAAGAACACACACGCACACATTCTGTACAGAATCTCAGCCACAAATCCTGCTTTAAGAAACCCAAGGGCTGTGTTCCCCATCCACAAATCACACCACATGGGCAAAGGTGTTCCCACAAAGGGAGGAGGGTAACAGCCTGATTTCAGGGGTAACAAAAAAAGGGCCAGGTGGAGAAAGGAAGTGGTGGCATTCTGGACGTGGACAACATCAGTGAGATAAGAAACTGTTCCAAATAACTGTGTAACATTTAATATTTTCTGGCCCCAATCCAGTTGCGCTCCTGACCTTACCCAGGTTTAAAAGAACCAGAGACGATAAAGGCAGATTAGCTTTGAGGAATGTGGGACTTTTCCAGTTAATCCAAGAGGGGGAAAAATTATATCAAGCAACTTAACGCCAAAGGAGTGCGAATTTTAAAGGGACACTGCAATATCACTTCACTCTTACACTAACATTTGAATTAAATACTTCAATACGAATTCTCAAATTTTTCTCTTTTCAAGTGAACTTTTTGTTCAATGCCTTTACTACACCACTGCTCTTATCCCAGTGAAGGTGCCAAAAATTGGGCTCCAGGCTGACGCTGCTCCAGTGCCAGGGCCTGCAGGATACTCTGCTCCCAGAGCACTGGAACAGGACTGACTGAGAGGCAGCTAACACAGAAACAACATAGCCAACACTGTTCCAGCCAGAAAACAACAGAAAAAGAACGGGAAATCAAAGAGAAAAGTCTACCCCTTGTCCCAAAAAAAAGCATCGTCAGAGCACAGGAGGTCTGGGAACAGAATGGATGTGAGAACTGGCAATGTACAGCATATGCTTCAGAATTAGTCGCGGGGATTTGAGGAGAACGATTCTCTGTTACAGCTGCAATTCTCACTGTACTCCAAAATCAGGTTTACAACCGGAAAAAGAAAAAATATCAGATTTCTCCAAGAAGTGCAAAGGCTCCACTGTGTGATCCAACTTCTGTGGCACCACCGGGCCGACCAGAGCCGCGCTCAGGGGACGCTCGCTCCCCTTCCCCGCTGCAGGCGCCGGGGGCTGTCCCCGGGCTAAGGCACCGGAGCGCTGCCCCGATTCTCTTCGGATCACACGGTCCCAGCGAGCGCAGTACCAGAACAAACCAAAAATAAACCCCCAAAGCCCACACACCTAAAAAAAGCCCCAAATCCTAAAGAGAAGAAACCTCAACCACTTCCCCTGCGCTCCCGCTCCGGCTCCAAGAGGCAGCCACGGATTTACGCGCTCGCCTGAAGAGGGGAAGGGGCAAAGCCGGGCGGTCCGGCTCCGGCAGCGAGGGGACACCTCCTCCTCCTCCCTTCCCTTTCCCTTTGTTTACTTTACGGACCGTCCCGCTCCACCTCGCCGCCTCCCGACACATCCGGTGGGACCGGCCGGGGCTGCGGGGCGGGCAGGGCGCAGGGGGCGGCCGGATCCCCCGGGGAGGGGGACGGGGCAGGCGGGGCACCAGATGACCGCTCCCCGCAGCCTCCTCCTCTCCCATCCCCTTCCCATTCTGCCTTCCCGGGGAGGGAAGCGGCTGTGCCCGGTGAGACCCCCAGCCCACCGCGCGGTGCCTCCTGCGCCCCGGTGTCCGCGGCAGCCCCTCCCCGGGGACGCAGGAACGGGCGGCACCACGGACGATGTTCTCTTCCCTGCGGAGCCGCCGCCGCTCCCCGAGCCGGGGGCTGGGGCGGGGGACACGGAAGGAGACACCGCTGCCCCCCTACACCCCCTCCCCGTGATGTAAATCGGGGCCGCTCCGCCCGCCCCCTCCCCGGGCAGCGCTCGCCGCCGGCACTCACCGCGCTGCGGGCACGGCCGCCTCCGGGGCCGCGGCGAAGAGGAGAAGCCGCGGTAGAGGAGGAGGAGGACGAAGAGGAGGAGAAGGCTCCGGAGGGTCTGCGCGGGCAGTGCCGCCTCCCTCCCTCCTCCCCTCCCT
>VZTH01009134.1:64142-132427 GCA_013397815.1 Aleadryas rufinucha | reverse complement strand
AAAAAACAAACCAAAACACAAAACCACCCTTCAATGTGTGAATGACTTTAACATATGTAACTCAGCAAGGAAGAAAACAGTAGGATAGGACTGTTAACTAGCCATCTATAGGGCTGTGAGATTGCAGCACAGAACTTCAGCCTGCTCTGATCACGCATGGATTGCAGCCGGTACTTCTCACACGTATGCAAGACATCACCCGTAGCTTCCCAGGTTACGCACAGAGAGGAGGGAAAAGCTAACACCTCCCTTTCTCACATATGGCACTAGCATATGCTAAACAGACACCAGAACTGTAGAGCTACAGACGAGGAAGTGAAAACCCCTGCTTTGATCCATGAAGGGAACAGGGTCAATTCCAGCAGTTTAATACCAGCAGTTTGTCAAAATGTGGTAGATTGAGCTCCTGTGGTAAAATGAAGTAAGGATTTAAGTGATGGTCATTTGGTTGACAGCCTGCAGGTCACACTGTTAGGGCATTACTGGTAGGATTACACAGAGGAGGCAGATAGAAGGAATGCTGTTGTGAGTTAAAGTAAAAACATAAAATTCTCAAACCTAGATTATTATGCTGGAGTATTAGGAAACAAGGAAGTGTTTCTGATCTCTGCTTCTGAGATGACAGAAGTAGGGAGTTCTAGACCAGATCATGACAGTGGTGCCTATTATTAAAAGGCAAAATACTTTCAATTTTAAATTTTTTTTGGCTTAAATATTTCAGCTCTTGGCTTCTTTTTTTCCCCAGTAGGAAGAAGTAATCCGCTGTTCACATAGTGACATGACAAATTATGTTTTATTGTAATGTTACTGAATTCTCTATTTTTACTATGGCAGGGGGTAAAACTTGTTAAAAATGTGCCTGGTGCAGTTTAGAATGCTGCCAGTTTTTATTTGCCATTCACAAAGACATACCATGTTTGCAACCAAAGAATTTTTTCTCATTATGCAGGCACAGCACAGAGTTCTTGGCTCCAACCCACTGTGTGAGGAGATACTGATTTTGTGTGCTCAAATCACAGCTGTATGTCTGGTTACCTGCAATCAGAGAAAATCAAGCAGGTAGAAAACCGCTGTAAGCGCTGTGCCAAACCTAAGTACTTGACAGACATAGCATTGTCCCAGCCCATACTGTCATATTGGCCACCTTAAGAATCTGCTGAGGAAGAGCAAGGTTTTACTATAATGCTGATCAAATAGTCCCTGCCAGGGGTGGTCCATGCTTTGTTGGAGCTCCTCAGCTCCCAGGAATGCAGTCATGATCTTTTCTTGGCCCAATTCCCTCAAGTAAGCTGGTGCAGATTTTTAAATCATGAGGAAGAAATTCACTTTTTTCCCCTCTTTTTTCCATAGATTAATTTTGTAACAGTGCAATAAACTGTTGTGATTCACCCAGGATCAGATTCAAAAACCAGTGTGTCTGGAATGACAGAGTTCCCAGTAAGAAAGCCAGGAGGCAGCAGTCTCAGCAGCAGCAAACCATTAAAACAGTCTGGTCACTTTGTGTAATCTCAGCCTATGTCCAAAAGATCAGCGATTATGTTGTCAGCTGTGGCCAGAGAAGAGGGGAAATGGCAAGGAAGACATCTACTACAAGTCTTTTATCCAGTCTTTCACAGCAATCAGTGAAGTATTAATTCTGCCTTTTTTTTTTTTTTTTGCATAGGCAGGCACAAAAGGGATTTTTTTTATAGCTACAGACTAACACTTAAATTTAAAAGCTCTGCAGAGTCACTTTAGTACAGAGCACTAATTTGACAACTATAGAAGCAGCAAGTGGGTTCAGATGAGGAGAAAGATTTCAAGCTTTATTACTGACTTGGCTGGGAAGCTAAAAAAAAAAAAATGAAAGCAAAAGCAGTCTGACAGATGACAGAGAATCAACCGAACTAAGGCAAACTTGGAAGTCCATTCTAGTTGTACAGAAAGCTAAAAACAATTTTATCCCAATTCACTGATAGCCTGTTCACCCAGAGGGAAGCAGAAACTTTTGAAGCCCTGAGTCAGGGAAACCAGGGGTCTAGCCACGGAGCAGCTTAAAAACCAAAAGGATTAAAGAAACTGACTGTACACCTTGCTTCAAAAACCATAAGCTGTGTGTTCCAGGTCTCACAAATATCATGGTCCTTACATTAGAAGCAGTACAGCTTATAGAAATCTCTAGGCCACCTAGCTCAAAGCTGCAAATAAAATAAATAAATAAATTCCTTAGCTTTTAAAAACAAGGAGAACAATCACAATGTAAGATCTCACAGAGCTGAGAAACCTGACAAAGATCAGCTTTCAGGACTTAAACAACAGTTCAGGGAATATACACCTCTACAGATCTCTACAGGACATGCAGCTGTGTTTGTGGCACCATGTCTTGAAGTGAACTTCCTGCCTGGATTCTAAAAAAACTGCACCAAGGGTGGGATTCTGTGTTTACTACCTCCTAAGGATCCATCATTTATAAATGAAAATACAGTACTTGCTAGAGAGTAAGCACCTGGACCTTTAGCTCCTCTCAGGATCTTGCACAGAATGGCAATTCCTTCTTTGTATCATTAATTAAAAGAAAACACATCTCCAAAGATGGTACTCTGGCACAGCTGTCTAGTAATTTCATCATATTCAAACTGTATTCTCCATTTCATCAGCACAAAGAGCCCCCAAAGATTTTGCACAGGGATAACTTGCAGCTATGCATATAATGTCACTAAATGCTATACCAAAAATGGACTGAATCCAGCATGCTTGCTTTCAGTTAGCCCTCATGCTTCTTAGCTTCTGACAGACAACAGTAGGACAAACTGATGCTCATCTTTATAGAGCCTTTTTATCTTCTTTACTTTTTAAAATAAACTAAAGCATCCCGATACAAACATGATTTCACAAAATGAACACATTTAAGGGAAATAAAGTAATTTGTGGAATTGCCTGTCAGCATAGAATTGCAATTTTAAAATCAAAGTTATGTGATGGCCATTCTCTGTAAATATATAGAACTACCCAGAAACCATGCTTCATTCAGCAGAAATGTAAAGCAACTCACTTTACTGTGCTCTGATGATGTCAGATAACAAAGATTTAAAAAACAGAAAAAAAGTGCATAAAGGAAATACTGGGAATACTGGCAGAAAAGATGGAAAAAAAATGATGGGGACAAAGAGAAAAGTAAAATTTATTAATTTAATTTTCCCCTTCAACTCAAAATCTATAGTCCTAAGAATAAAGACAGAAGCAACTGAGTATATTTAGATACCTTAAATAATAATATACTAAATAATAAAATAGTGAATAAAACTTATTTGTGATGTCAAAACTGAATGTGAAGTGAAACTGTGATAAACTGGAACAGTGATACATTCAGTATCAGCAATGCACAGAAAAGTGTGTATATACACTGTGCATACATCTCTTACTGTTTCAATCACTAAACAAATTCGTGCCCAGTTATACATAGTTACTAGTCCCAGTTGCTGTTAAAAATCCACACATCATCAATCAAGCTCAACTGCTCACACGGAATGTATTATTCGAAGGTCAGTGTAACACTGGACAGCCAAGGTAATGTTGATGACAGCAAGATAATAAAGTAAGTTTGACATTTTTATGCTAAATCAATTCTGAGTGATATGTGGATAAAAAAATTAATTTATCCCAAAGTGATAAATTACCACTCCTTCAATCATTGCACAAAATAGCCTGGGCAGTTATCCTCACATTTTCCACAACAAATCTGTGTCCTTCCATGGGCTATGCATAACCCATTCTGTGCAGAAAAGAACTTCTCATACACTACAGTTTGCAAGTGGAATAAATCAACCTCAAGTTTAAGCTGATAGCTGTTACATAAATTAACTGTTACAGCATTCAGACAGTCATTACTAGCATTTCTGAAAAAACAACAAAAAAAAAAACAAAAACAAACAAACAAACAAAACAAACAAACAAACAAAAAAAAAAAAAACCAAACCAGCAATCCTACTACAAGACTTTTCAAATACAAAACCACTAAAATCCACAAAAGAAATGTATTAATTCTTTAGTATACAAATTAAACAAGCTCCAAACAACATAAAAATCTCTCTGTAGGACTACCCAAATACATAGTTAACCTAAGCCTTCTCCATGGCAAACTCCTATTGCATCAGTCTTATGTTCACATTTGACTTGTTTTGTGTACCACGGATCCATACTACCTCTCATCTCAGCTGGAAGGTCAACACACACTTGAGAAATTATGAAGTGAAGCTTTTTTAGCCATTGTACAGCACAAATAGACCAGCATTTTTCAGTCTAATTCAGAACCTGGACAGATAGCCTGCCTAAGAGCCCAACTGTGGTAAGGGTTTGGTTTACCTTGTCCTAATACAGACCATAGAAGCTTCATGATCAAGTGCTACATCTCAGCTGGGACACCATAGCTAAGAAACAAGCACTGGACATTGTGGCTCCATGACACACAGTGGATGTTCTACCAGGAGATCGGTCCTTGGTGCATTACCTTCATCTTAATGTAATTAAGACCAAGTGCTGATGATCTTTAAGGTTCCTTCCAACCCAAACCATTGTATGACTCTATGACTTTTCATGTTCTGAGCAAAGTCAAGAAGACCATAGTCCTCATGTAGCTCACCACCTACTGCAGCAAAACACATGCTCTGGCAAAAGCCTATGTAAAATTGAAACATTTGCACTCCTCTGACCTAACATGTTCTAATAAAAAAATTACTTCCTTCAGATTTTGGTAGAGTTTTAAAAGAATTACAAACAACAGGAAAATTATAAATTCAAAGACACTCAACTCTTGAGTGGAAGAGCTAGGAAAAAAGCTCTGCAGTCCCCGCCATCTGTAGTTGTGGTCTCTTACTACAAAATTCCTTCTCATGAAACTTCCACCTGCTGCTTTTCCCATACTCTCATAATTTCTTAGCTTTCCATGAGGACACACAAGACTGAGGAGCTGGTCTTTTTGGGTATAAGAAATACCAAAAGATGTAAGAATAAAAGATAAGAAATACTAAAAGATACCAAAACACTTTGTTTCATTTATCTGGGTGGTTTTTGGACTGATCAGTCCCTAAATTTGGTCACTGCACTGACTACACCACACATCTGTCAATAAAGCTGGTCAACAGTGGGAACGGAGATCAGGGAGCAGCACTATCAATCTGATCCTACCAGAACATATTATGACATCAAACTACAGTCTTTTCATTAAATTAATTAACCTTGATTTAATTAACAAGTGAATTAAATCTGTCATCTTTCAGAGATGAAAAGCCATGCTGTCAATAAGATTCTAGACTCAAGACAAGTTCGGATCCTGATGTGCTACCTCTGCTCTTGAGCAGACACTGTAGGCAAATAGTAATATTTAACAAGGTCAAAATCTGTCACTGTCATGGGGGCTTCTAACACTTGACCTCTGTATCTGAAGCCCTCAGAATGTCTGATGTGAAGAAAAAAACCCCATGTGCTCCATCTTCCTGCTGTAGCTATACTGCCTTTTAGGCCTGGAACCAAGTGATTACTGCTAGTTCAGGAGAGATCTGCACATGTTCTCTTGTGCAGGGTGAACACGCAGTGATAGGACAAGGGGTAATGGTTTAAAACTGAAAGAACGCAGGTTTAGATTAGATATTAGGAAGAAATTCTTTACTACAAGAGCAGTGAGGCACAGGCACGGGTTGCCCAGAGAAATTGTGGATGCCACAACCCTGGAAGATTTCAGGGCCAGGCTGGATGGGGTTTGGAGCAACATGGTCTAGCGGAAGATACCCCTGCCTATGGCGGGGGGGTTGGAACTAGATGATCATTGAAGTCCCTTCAAACTCAAACCATTCTAAGATTTTATAACGTGCCACTGCTGTCCTGAGCAGCCTCAAAACTGCTTTCCACAGTTATCCGAGACATAGAAATATGGTTTTGAAATTTAAGCTGATTATTAATATAATCTTTCCTGAGAACAGAAGTAGTGCAATTACTCAGTGTTATACTTGGGAGGTTGCCTCAGGCGAGAGGAGGTGCATAGCCGTATATCAAATCTGTGGATTCTCTTTACCGTCTTTTACATTTATCTTTTACATTATGATTCCCTTTTACTTCTTAGGAATGCTTTGCTTGGGTAACATTATAATACATAATCAAGTATCTTTTATGCTTGTGCAAGTGCTCATATCCTCAGTCTTAATTCTTCATTAAGACGACTCTCAGCTGTTGTTTTGGGCAATGGAATTTTTAAACCAGAAATAAAAATTCATCAGAATGACCTCATGTTTTAAAACTACAAGAATGGTGTCACTAAGGTAATCACTCCTCCAGTATTCTGCATTCAATGCTATCCAAAATCAATAGTGAGAAATACCACTAGACAAAATGATACAATGCTGATAGATTATGTGTTGATTTACATGAACATCAACATATTGGGAAACATTACAAACCATTTAATCTACCATCAGAGTAGAGAACATTTAGGAATGAAAAAAAGACCAATAGTGCTTCATACACAATTTGGCTTTAGGGACCAGATGTGTTATAGCTTCCATATGTCTCAGCCTACTAAATGCATTTTTAATGGCAAGTTCTTGCAGAGCAAAATCTGCACAGTTGCTTGGGTAGTCTGTCAAAAGGCAAAATTTGCCCTGAACTTTAGTTCAGTGATGCTTCTACATGTTCTGGGAGCCCCACAGAGGTCACAGAAGGAATGGAAGCATCAGACTCAAACTATAATAAGCCTTTTTGAACATTCTACCAATTTCTAGGGCATTAAATATAGATTATTGTTCTTATGATTCAGTATTTCCAGCCCTACTCACTAAGCATTTTGAAACTTCCCCTAGAAAGTGATAGATCACTAGTACTGGAGCACTACCAGACCAATCACACGTTTGTCTACCAGAACAATACTGTTCCAAGAAATTGTCCCTCAATCAACAGCACTCTGGGCGCTACAGTTCCCCAGGCCTTTCAAACTTCAAACATTTTTTTCTTGTCCTCTACTGGCTCTAAAGGGCCCAAAGATCCCCAGTGGAATGAAACCTAGCAGAGTCCTACATTTCATTGTACAAGCAGAAGCTCAGGACAAAAAAGAATATTCTTATGTGAAAATGACTTTTTTCAACAGGAATGAAGGGCAAAGCAAGTGTTAATTGGTGCACCCAAGTGTGCCATTTGGCACATAGTGGTATCAGGATCTCTTCTGAGTTCCCTGACATGTATTGTTCATTAAAACAACATAAAAAAACCCATGTTTTGTACGATAATTAGCATTACTTCAATTTCAACAATGCTTTAATGATATAAAGGTCAAACTTCTATTTTGACAAAAATTATCCAGATATAAAAAATCTAAACTCTAACTGAAATCCAGCAGGACTTAGAGTTAAGAAACACTGCCAAGGAGAACACCTGAATGGGTTATCACCAGAAAGGTGAGCCATTACAAGCTTTTACAGGCACTTCACAGAATTCCAGAATAGAGTTGGAAGAGACCGCAGTAGATCATCTAGTCCAACCCCCCTGCCAAGGCATGATCACCTAGAGCAGGTTACACAGGATCCAGGTGGGTTTGGAATGTCTCCAGACAGGGAGACTCCACAACCTTCCTGGGAGGCCTGTTCCAGTGCTCTCAATTTAAAGATGTTCTTCCTCATGTTCAGGCAGAATTTCTTATGTTTTAGTTTACAGCAGTTACTCATTACCTGGTTTCTGGGCACCTCTGAAGAAAGTCTGGCACCATCCTTTGAGATATTTATATGTATTGATGAGATCCCCTCTCAGTCTTCTCTCGACTAAGCAGGCCCAGCTCCCACAGTCACTCCTCATAAAAGAGATGCTCCTGGCCCCTAATCAGCCCTAATCCACTGGACTCTCTCCAGGAACTCCTTGTTTTTCTTTAACTGTGGAGACCAGACTGAACACAGTACTCCAGCTGTGGCCTCACTGGGGTGGAGCAGAGTGAAACGATCATGTCCTGTGACCTGCTGGCCACACTCTTCCCAGTGCACCCCAGGACACCATTGGCACCCCTGGCCACAAGGGCACTGCTGTCTCATGGTCAGTTTGTCATCCACCAGGACTCCCAGGTCCCTTCTTGCAGAGCTGCTCTCTAGCAGGTCAGCCCCCAACCTGTACTGGTACTTGGGGTTATCCCTCCCCAGGTGCAGGACCCCACACTTGCTCTTGTTGAACTTCTTTAGGTTTCTCTCTGCCCAGTTCTCCAGCCTATCAATGAATGGCAGCACAGCCTTCAGATGTATGATCCACTGCCCCAGTTTCATATCATCAGCAAACTTGACATGGGCACATTCTATCCCTTTATGCAGGTCATTGACAAACAAGTTGAGTAAGACTGGACCCAGTGTTGATCTCTGGGGAACGTCACTGGCTACAGGACTCCAACTGGATTCTACTCTGCTAATCATGACCCTCTGAGCTCTGCCATTCACCTAGTTCTTGATCCACCTCACTGTCCGTTCATCCAACCCATATTTCCTGAGCTTACCTGAAAGGATGTTTTGGGAGACAGTGTCAAAAGCTTTGCTGAAGTCAAGGTAGACAATATTCACCGCTCTCCCCTCATCGATCCATCCTGCCACGCCATCATATAAGGCTATCACATTGGTCAAGCATCATTTCCCCTTGGTGAATCCATGCCGAATACTCCTGAGGAATAGTCTACACTTGGCCAGGTTTGTAGTGCAAAGGCAATTCAGTCAGACAGAGTACTCCAGATCTGCTGCATGTTACCAGAGTGTGCACAGGCTGCTCACTGCAATGACTTTTAGCAATTTTAACTTGATTGCATACTTGATACCACAGAGTAATAATTCTACATGTCTAAAAGCATAGATTCAAGATATAAGTTATTGATCAGTCATGTAAGAGTCATTTTAAATTCGGACAAACATTAACATAGATGTTTCAGTGAATTTCTTTTGCTACCAGAAAAAAAAAAGATTAAATTAGGATACATGAAGGGGTAATTCTGTTGTAACTTCTCAAAACAAACAAATTTTTAAACTCATTTTTTTGTAGTCCTTAATAAGGTTAATTGCATGGACAATTTTCAAGGCAACCTGAAGATTCCAGTCTGTAAAGGCAATTTCATGTAGGAAACAGATTTTCGCCTTAATGCATTGTCATGAGTTATAAAATAGATCAAATTCCGCTGCAAGTCAAAGAAAAATTTTACTACTTTTTGAATGTCAAAGATGGTTTTTTCCTTATCTACCACCTGCAATAAAACTCCATCTAAAGTACCTTGGAGAACATTCAGCCTCTAATTGTTATTTTACTGCTTTTAGAATCCTGTAGTGAGCAATCATTGAATTACTGTCAGTGATGATAAGTTTTCAAACAAATATCCTCTTAAAAAAGCCCACATGCATATTTCATATTCAGAAAAATGCAAGTGCCTTCAAACTCATGAGGAAAATAAAATAGTTTCAGATACAATGTTCAAATCAACCACTAGATTTACAAGACACCTCATACAGACTTGCACCACTAAATACAAGCTTCTTCACAAGTGGTTTAACATTACTGTGTTGCCTCTTTATTCTGCAATTTCCTCTATGCTGGAGAAACTTCACCATTTTGGACCTGCAAAGTTCTGTGTTCAAACAAGGATGTGTTTGCATAGATCAGACTGAGTGATGGGGATGTCAGTTAGCCAACTATTAGTAAAATAACCTCCAAACATGTACTTTAGTACAGTTGCCAATTATCCTGATAATTCAACACCCAATCATTCTTAATCTAAACAGTGTAAGGGACGTACATGGAAAGAGTGATCATTTTGAGGGGTTTGGTTGTTGGAGTTTTTTTCTTGTTTCCTGCAGTGGAGATATGTTCCTCTTTTCATACTGGCTTAAAAACCAAGAAATTGTTGTAAACATTTTTGCGGGGGGATAAAAATAGGAAAAACTCCCAACACACCTGCTTCACTAGTCAGTGAAGGCCTCTCTAAAATGAATATTGCAAATTTCATGTTAAAGTCACATCCCTATTCAGTTGTCATCACATTACACCTGAATTCCTGTTTCCTCTGACAAGTATGTTTATTGGAAATTAGAAAATGTATAAATTTTATCAGACAGACTTTGTACTTGGCACACTCTTCTAAAGCACCACATCTGTCAGACAGAGGTTAAAGTGTTAAATCGAACATCTTATCCCAGTAACTAACTATTGCCTTTCTCCCCTCCTGTCCATCCTAGCAGATTAGTTCATTTATTGTTAAAACCTTCACGCGTACCAGATCTTAAACCTCTAAATACGCCAAAGACCACTCTTTAGCATGTGTTTTGTTTCTTAAGGGAACTGTGAACAGTGAGAAAACTTTGCAGTAGTTTGGGCTTGCTTCAAGTGCTGAAACAGATCAGAGTTGCTGTAGCATAATTACAATGAAATACTCTGAAACGGTATCTTTTAGATTGGATATAACACATTCTTTTCACTTCATACTACTTAAGTAGCATGACAGGCACATTACCTCAGTTGATAAAGGCCAAGGCCCTGTGGAAATACATGGCATATGTATTACACTTAATTTTGCTCTCTCTGAAACTAAGTATACAGGTCTGTACCACCTACAGAAAAAACCTTATGAAATGAGATACAGCTTCTAGATAAGTAATTAATATCAGCAAAATTTCTTTAGAGTCATGGAAGAAGTAAACAGGTCACGTTCCTAGCAATATGCTTTATCTAAACTGTAAGAATATAAGGTTTTGTTCTGAAGCAGGTTTTTCTATTTTATTAAACAACATGAAAACAAACTCATTTAGAAGTAAGAATCAAATGGGTCAGAATGAATTCAAATACATCCCCCCATTCAAGAAGTTCTGTGAATTTAAGAATATTTTGAAAACCTTCTGTGCATTCCCCTCTAACTACTTCAGTCTGGATAGGAAACGTGAGACTTAGAGACGACTTCTCAGCCTGAGTCTTAAATCTAAGATGATATATGTGGTGTTATTTTCAGAACTCTAGATTCCTACACACTTCTATATTAAAAACTGATTATTGTGTTTTAAGCCATAGTGATTAGATTTGCTTGTTTATTCAGAAGATATGTTCCCTGTGAACAAATTAACTGGAGTGGAAGAAAACTACTTTCTTGTTGACTTATCTAGACAACTCTTCAAAATTTTATTGAACATATAATGTTTTGTATTTATATAAATACCATCATTAAATTACTTTACAGTTTTATAGAAAAGCTTGCACCATTTTGCTTATATAAACTGCAAGTGAACTAGTCTTGCCCTCAGCATTTACCCTTCAAAATGTTCCAGCCAACTTGAAAAGGAAGTGTGGTGCAGAGAGAAGAAACAATACAGAAGACCTCCTTTTTCAAGCAAGTAAATTCTAATTTTTCTCCCATTTAAAAACAATGTCTCTAAAGATAAGTTGTTCAGAGTATACATGCAAAACACAGACACTTATCTGAACTTCCACAATTAGCTGATAACAGGACTGCTGTTAAAGCAGTCAAATGGATTTACAGAGTTTAGGAAATGCTTAAGCTAGAAGGATTAATTACTACTAAAGTGACTCCCAAACCATTAAATTTTATCAAATGCACTTTCTTTGATCAGATAGTCCTTGACAGCTGTCAAAATGTTAAGCTTTAAAAATATCACTAAGCTTAGAACTACCTCCAGAGGATTTTGATTTTCTTATTAAAATCCCTGTATGGATGGCACTATCAGCTTCATACTGATAACTTTCTCCTTTTCGACCATTTATTAGTGAATAAAGGTACAAGATATAATGCAATAATGAAAGAAAACTTGAATTAGAGTTTCAGAGTTAACAAAATGATCTGGCAAACATTAGAATGCAATTGATCAGATTATCACAGGTCTCACAGAGTTCCCACAGCCTGTTCCTGCTGAGTAATGACGATGTCTGAAAGGTAACAGGGATACAACAGTTTGATAGTGTTACAGCGTGATCACTGCGACAATGCTCGCGCGATTGCATTTTGCTCAGCTATTCAGTCATTCAGGTAGGGTGCTTAAGTAGACTGCTGACATGTGAAAACACTGCTTCTTTGAACATTCTAAGTGAAGCACTTATCCTGCAAATGTCATTGTTATTTTGATCATGGTGTTCACAAAACAGCGAAGGACTAATGGAAGCTCCAAGTGAACTCTATGCAATCCAAAATAAACAAAAAGAAAGTCTCTGAATTATTATTAGCCTTCTACTACACTAGATTACAGAGCTGCAGCACAGCACGATATCCTGCACCTTACCCAAAGCCTCATGCTAAAATAACAAGTTACTCTGACTTTCCTCCAGTTTTACTCAGTACATCTTCTACTAAAACACACAACACTACCTCCTCACAAAATTTTTTAACAAGTCTGTCCCCGTTCAAGGGAGAAACGAATTTTAAAGCACCTTCTGAAGAGAGAAACATAGGAGGAAAATTTACTGTTGAAAACTGTTCCTATACAAACTGTTACATCTAACGTCACAGTTTTGTTCTGCATACGAGTACTTTATCTTGATGCATATACACACTGCTAAATCACATACCTTAAAATTAATTGTCCTGATGGTGCATCCTTAACTGGCTTATTCATTGCTACCTTAGTCATAACATTGTGGTTTTTTGAGGGGGGAGGGGTTTTGAGCATTTACAAAGAAATTTCTCCTAGACTAAACCCTGCCAGAAACAGATTGATTTGCATTCCCTCATCTTCACAAAATCCCTTTAGTCCAAGATGCAGAACTAGCAGTAGACAGATTTAATATACCAAAGACCACTCTACAACAAAAAGGGAAAACTACATCCCACTGGAAAAGACAAATATCTGTCAGTGGAAAGGTACAAATCAAGGCCCGTTGCTGAACTTGCTGACTGTAGCACAAAGACTATTTGAAAATTATGTTCTCTGACTATGAATAAAACACAGGATTTCTGTTGTTGTTTACAATGAGAACTATGAATACCTGCTTAGGATCTAACACTAGAATCAGTGGATCAAGCTGAAAGAGATAAGTGTTAGAAAGCTACTCCAAAATGGCTTGGGAAAAAAATCAAAATTGTTCAGCTGAAAACTAACTTGCTGCCCCTATCCTTTGCTGTAACAGAATTGTATCATGATTTCGTGCTGTAGGATGCCAAGTGGAACCCAGTGTCCCCCACCAAGGTACCACACAGCCTTCTCATTGCCCCCACAGCCTGCCAGCCCCTCCTGCACAGGCTGGTCAGAGTCCCAGCCCCAGAGAAGCAGGAAGTCTCCAAGTGCTGCCATCCCCGAGGGCTCCTTCCACAACGAGCAGCTCAGTCCTCATCCTGACTGTTATGGAGTCTGCAGAAAAACCCACAGGAAACATTGAAAACAACTAAGTAACAACCAGCTTTGCCCACGTTTAATTCAGCAAGTTCTCACTGGTGGAAATTTGACTGATAAAAAAACCAGTTTGTAACTTTAATTTGGTGAGGTGACCCAAGAAAGTGTTGGAGGCTTTTTGCTTGCTTTGCCTTAAAGATTTCCACTGAAACCCTGGATGAGGATAATTTTCAGGAAGCACTAATGCCTGCGTACACACCTCTACCATCCTACAACTGCTGCCTGAGAGATGGGGCAGATTTTGCTATAAGACTCCATTGGTGTTTTGTCAGTCAAGAAATCCATTGGAGTCCTGAATAAAACCAAAACAAAGCAAGACAAAACAAAAACAAAACAAAAAAAAAATCCCAAACAAACAAACACAAGAAAACCCCCACCAAACGTCACCAATACACTTTAGCCCGAGATTTAAAAAGAATTAAAAGAATGAATGTCATTCATTAATGTCATTCATGTCTACCAGTCATGAATTCTTCTTGTAAAAGAGAAGGGTGTTTACATCAGTAAAAAGGGGTGGTGGAGACTAGAATTCAGATTAAGACATGACCAGATGCATGTGAAAGTAAGCAGCTGAAAAGTAAAAGTAGACCACATAGCAAAAACCAATGCAGAAATAGATCATTAAAAGTCAATTAGCATCCCAAGGAGGAAAGACAGGCAATGAAGGAACAGATTGATAATTATAAACTGCAGAACAGAACATTAGGATAGCAAGACGATAATGCTGGATAGATGAAAAGGAAAACTGTTAAAAATCAGCAAGTCAACAACAAAAGATAGAGAAAAACAAGATAAGTTAAAAAGAAAACATCTGCAATACGTGAAAAATCTTCTGTGATTGATTTAGAATTTACTGTCTTCATTCCTAGTTTTATACTTTCTCTAGCCCACAGTATCACATACACAGAATCCTTTGCTCCAGCAAAGAAGAAAGATCATTATTGACCCTTGTGCAACAATCATTACAGCTGAATTGTGCTTTTTATCCTGAGAAACCAGTGGTGTTGATCTCACACTTTACACCTCCCTTCCCTGGCACAAAGGTACCTATGCATGCAGCTTCACCCTTCAGCCAAGTGAGTCTGAAGACCACAGACGGCCATGGTGAGCTGTGCACTCAGCACCGGCACATTTATCTGTTCATGGCACGGCAAACTAAGCAGTTTTAAAAAAGCCCAAACAAAACCAAACTAACATCACCACTGCCATCGCTCACAGGTTTAACTCCCTCAAACAGCAAACTATATCAGACAACCTAAATGCTCGTTTACAGTATGAGACCAGACAACAGGGTAGGAACAGGACTGATACACTGCCTCAGTGGCAGGTTGGATTAAGTTGGATTACTTTAGCTGAGTCGTGAAAACACATTTGAAAATCCTCCACATTTTCCTTGCCAGCTGAAGATCTGTCAATGAAAGAGTCGTAAATAGGAAAACAATTAGAAGTAGGGTAGATTTCTGTAAGATCTTTGTCACAATGCGTCTCCCTGGCCTTATTCATTATTCATTTCTGTGTAATAAAAAGCCACTGGACTAAGAACTACATGTATTCCTGATGAGTTTGTCACAAATTAAGTTAAACTGGACTGTCTACATCTCATCTCTGGACTCATTTTCAATACTAAAAGCCTTCCTCAATAAACTAGACCATCACCTGCTACATCCTATAGCTCAAGGTCACTAACACTCACCTGGAGCTCGACAGCTGGCAGCTCTGGAAACAGTGGACCCTTAAAGGAGCTGAATTGGTACCTGTGTTTTTTAACAGTCTTCAAAAACTGTGTATCCAGCCTCCACAGGAATAGAATTAGGTAATTACATTTAAAGTGGCCAACAGACTTCCCCTTGGCTGCTTTTTCCCCTGTCCAGGAGCTGTTGACAACAAAATCTCTTCCAAGCTTTGAAAGCAAGTTTATCTTCAGGCTGCTGTAACGTTATACATACAGAGTCATTGAGGGATTGGGTACTTGACAGACTCTTGCAACAGGCAGGTGTCATTTGCTTCTTTTATAGCTTCCTTTACAGCTTTGGGCTGTAACTCTTCCCTGAGAACTCGGATAATGTCAGGTGTGCTGTCTGCAGTGGGCTACAGGTGACAAACAGGATGTGACTAAAATCTACGTTCTCTTGCATAGTAGCCCATCTAATGCCGAAACCTCACACGCTTCCAATCTGCACCAGGCTGGGCAAGCAATGAAAATGGAAGAATCCAGGATCCTAAAGAGGCTTTTGACAGACAGTATATTTTTGACAAATGAGCATCTGAAGAACAGTACAAACATTTTGATACTATTCAAAAATAGCTCAGAGTCTGTCTTGAAAAGTATCAATAACAAAGAGCAAAAGCCTCCAGAACATAAAAGCTGTTGACAAAACTGTCAGTGCTGTGCAGCATTTGACAAGAAGTACAAGAGCCAGCCTGGAGCTTAGAGGGAAGAAAATGAAATCCACCACCCAACCCACAGTCACCCAACACTCACCCCTTAACCTGGTATCAAGCCTGACCCTTACCACTGCCTTGCCCATGCACAGACAGTAAAATCCATCAGACACATTATACAGACAAAACTGTCCTCACGACTAATGTTGGATACAAAACCTTAATAAAAGATTGAACGTTCACTTTATACTAACACTACTAGATGAAAAACAAAACCTAGCATCCTTTAAAGACAAAGCACATTTTCTCTTTGAATTTTACTGAAACACATGTAGGAAGAAACACTATATAAGAACACACTTCTTTGAATGCCATTCCTGGTTTGAACACACATTCATTTCAGAAACATAAAGGAAAAGTTCATTTCATCTTTTTGGTCAATGACAAAAGAGAGAACTGACTAAATGCAACCTTATTTCCATTACAACTGTTAACAAATAATACTTTTTTTGCCATTGTTAATAAGCAAAAAGTCACAATTTTTTCTTTGTAGATCACTCTTTTCTTTTCTCTCTTTTTATTAGAAAAGTGAAAATAGACTGGAGTGGAAAACAAAAATAGGAAAACCAAAAATTAAATAGTAATTTTCTGCTATTATCATAAAATTATAAAGAATAGCTTGAAAAAAAAATCTTTGTTGTTAAAGACCACTAGGAAATGAAAAATTGCAACCAATTGTATAATGATATCCACTAATCTCCTAAGAGTCATAAATTAATTCAATACATTCATCCTCTCAGTATGAACCTATTCTGTTGCTGCTTCTTAATAACTACTAGAATAAACATAATAAATTTACTTAAAATTTCAGCTACAAATCACACTTTACTATATCTTCATTTTACATTTTCGAGTTTCTAGAATATTCAAACGATTTACCTCAAAAGTCCTGCAAAACCAGAGATTTAGTGGGGGGAAAAAAAAAGAAACCTTTCACATTCTTCTTCCAATTAAAGTTCTCAGTCATTTACAGAGGTTTTTTGGATGACTCTCATTTTTTTTTTCCTAGCGAGGCCTATTAGAGATAAATCTCCCACTGCTCTGTATGAAAATGGAATATATTGAAAAGCTGATTGAAAATCATTTCTGTGTTAGAGGATGTGGTTTATTTTTAGGTGGTGATAGTTTAGCACTAGTGTTTCATTCACATAGGGTTTTGACCACTTGCATTTCTAAAGCTGGAGTTTATTTTGGTTTGTCATTAAAATGAAGCGGCGGTCTTGCTTCTGTAGCCTGAATAACATATAGCTCAGTCACAAAATGAGCTTCTGCTTGACTTCCTAGCTGTAAGGAGTTTGGGGAGTCTAACATTAGTCTGTTTTGGTGATGGAGAGAAGGGGGAAGAGAGGAGGTTGCTTTTGTTTATCATCATTCATATGACAGAACCCACCCAAATAATTTCAGATTTTTGTGCGCCTCCAATATTTGCAACACTATGGTCTACAACTTTATTGTGCTCATCATCATACTAAAAGCCCCAAAGTAATTGGTTCTGTATAGAAAACTAACAGAAATACAGCCTTTTCAACAACAAAACCTTTGATTTATCAATGTTCAGCAATGTAGAAGTACAAAGGGACATGAAGATTTTACCCGAAAATAACATTGGCTCTATTAAACAAATAAGAATAATCTTGATCAAGAACTAAAATTTCAGGCAAGTCTGTTGTCAAAATCCTGAGCAACTGAGAAGAAAGCACCAGAGGAAAAACTTGTCGTAAACCTTGAAAGATATTTTAACATCCCTTATTTACAGATAAGGAAATTATGCGCAGATGTTATACCCAAGGAGGATATGTACTTAACTGAGAATAAACACCCAGAATTAGCAAGCTCACCTCTGAATAGATACATTGCAGAGAAGCACTCAACCCACACCTGTGTAATTGCATCAAGCAGATATCTTAGGTAACGGGCTTGTTGCTAGGATTCCTAGGGACCTCTCTCAATGTGCTCCTCACTCTTTCAAGCCAATGATTTGACTTAGGATGCTTTCAGAGAGAACTTGCTTGCCCTGTTTGAGGGGAGATATTTTTAGCCCACAGACACATTTAGAATGGACAATTTTGCCTACATAAACTCCTTCTATTTCTTTCTGCTGAACCCATGTTATGACTGGTGCATAAATGCCTTCTGATTTTGCTATTGCAGCTGATGGAAAGGTGACAATGGAGGGCAATAGAGATGTTTTACAGCATTTAATGCAGGCAGATTACAGTTCACTGGCAATAGTGACATTACAAACCCTGAAAAGAAAAAGCAAAACACCTACTGCATGATTCAGCTGTTGGTTTTACCAAAACTTGCAAGCCTAGTGCAAGAAGATGGCTGGTATGCTGGAATCACATCATTTTCACAAACAGCAACAGCATCATGTAAGAAAGATTCCCGTTCTTGGAACTGTGAGAAAACTGTCATGACCCATGTTAACAGAGACGTATAACACACTTCCAGGCTAGTCTGTTCACTGCTAATAAGTCATGTGAGGAGATCTTTGGTTTATTCTACAGATATGCCAAAGATACTGTCTATGTGAATGCAATTATATTGGTTGCTAAGTGGCCTTCTGCACTGCCCTGAAGCCACCAGTTCCACAGGATTGCCTGCTGTTCCCCAAAGACACAAAGTATTAACACTCAAAAACTATGAGAAAGGAAGGGATGCAAACATCAACGTGAGCCACACAAAGTTGTCACTACCAGTTTACAGAGGAAACCTAAGGTTTACCTGCTTTGTTATTTTTGTTGTATTAGATCATAATTAGGCAGTGTATCTGCCCAAACATTTAAAGGGACACTGCCTTGACATATAAACATGTACTCCAACATCCAGCCACAATAGCTGTTCTCTTTGTGCTTTCTGTGTTAGTAGAGCATCTGCCAAGCGTGCAGAGCGCTAGGGGTGTGTGAAAGGTACTGTGCACACTAAATCCCTGTTTGTTCCTCTTCTAGCAATTCCAAGAGGATAAAAGATATTTCTCTCTTCACACACTTTACTTCTTGTTGCATGTCAGTTCTTTCAGATTACAGATCATCCAACATTTTAAGCATTAAGCAAAGATTTTTCACAGTCTCTATGCTCTCATCCTCCAAAATATTACACAAAATCTGCTGTCCTAGATACCATTTTCTTTCTACATTAGTAATATACAGAGATCTCCAGGTTCCATGTTTACTATAACTTATTGTATTTCTAGTAATATAATTAACTTTTCCAGAAGTACCCTCTCAAACATTCTGAGAAAACTTTTTAGACAACATATGAGGGTGTAAAGGACTTAAAAGGGATGATACTACAATTTATTATTTATTCCAAATTAGTTTTGATCTTTGTTTATGTGGAAGATTTTAAAATGTAGGAAACAAATTTATTTGAGGCTTTCACATTGCCCTCGATTAACAAGAGACTTTACCAACTCCCATTTTTTAATTTTCTGCTGTAATTTCCTTCATATACTACCTTACTGTGCCTTCTTTTCAGGCTGGATTTTTACCAATTTTATATTTTATTGTGCTTTTTATCTGCCATTAAGAATGTCTCCAGCGTTTCTGATAATTTCTTTTTCCCTCTGCATCTCTGTGATTTCCTGACTAGCCATCCTAACAGTATTTTGCAAGTGGAAGTCCTTTTTTTGCTCCATTAGATAGGTATGGATAAATTCTGTTATTTGTCTCCAATGGTGTGCATAGTAAGTACATAACTGTTGTTTTGTCTGTTTAAAAATCCAAACTCAGTCTGAAATCTACACCAGAAGATGACAGTAAGGCCAGTATGTAATAACTTAACTTCTCCCCCATAGCAGCATATTCTTTTGCTACCTAGAAAATAATTAGCACAACACAATCACATATTTTCTGTATAATAAACAAATGAGTTTCATAGGAGAAAATAAATTATACCAAGAAACATTAGCCACTGTTAAATTAGTTTTTATATAATGAATTGCTTTCGGAGGACCTTTGTTTCACTACTCCTTGTCTGAAGCAGGAAAATCACACTAGTTATATGAAAATCTTGAGCAATTTGAATTACCCATCTATGTTGTTGGGAGTTTTGAGGTGGTTTTTGTATATGCTTTTCAAATTATAATATTGGTAAATGATCATTTCAAAGACCTTTTTCTCAGAAAGGCATACAAAAGAATAAAACCCAGTTATAAAAATGAACTCATTGGTATTGTCTAGTTACTACATTAAAAAGTCAATGTGCAGCATGAACTTAAGTATTAAATACATATAAAACATTTGTAAAAGATACCTTACTTCAGGTAAATCTACACACCTGGTTTTCATGGTGACCTTTTGCAGGTGTATTTTTGAAAACATTATGTTTACAAGCAACATGAATTCAAATAGGCCATGAAATACAATATCCTGACTCCAAAACTAGTTTTTAAACAGACGCTAATTAAGTGGTTATCACTGAATGTTGAGACTGTGCCAAAAAGCACTGCAAAAGTTGACAGCAAAGCTCACAGCAAAATAGCCTGAGAATAAAACCTGATATTCCTCTTCACAGTTCCCTGCTAATAAAAGCATTAACTTAAGAGCACATATGAAGGGAAGTGAGGACCTCCTGCTGCCTCTCTGATGCAGTGTTGGTGGCAAATGGGCAATTTCCATACATGTGGCAATTTACTAGTGTTACAACCCATACCCAAATGCCTTGAGGCACTGACGTGCCAGTCAGGAGAGCAGGATCAGCATTAACATATCATTATGAAAGAAAAGGGAAACGGAAAAAAAACCTCTGAATGAATGCTTCAGTGAAAGTTTCTTTGTAGACATGTTTTTAGAGGCAGGATCTGAAATTTCATGCTCTCAGAGGCACAGTGCAATTCACTCTTTTATGAAATATTAAGGCAAGGCAGTAACCCTTCATTTCCCTATGACCATTCCTCTGAGTTTGCAAACAGCCAGATTCACCCAGAATTAAGCAAGCTGTGGCAAAAGTAAATAACCTTGTTATGAAAGGAGATGCATGTTGTAAAATAAGCCAAAAAAGTGTGCAAGACAGGGGATTGGACTCAGTCAATACCATATAGGAGTTTGTGAATAATTCAAAATATCCTGTGCTTCCCTTACTGAGGAAAATACCACAGGAGAGAGAGATCAGTTGTCCCCTCTGTTCATTATTTATCACCCCATAATGTCTGGGAACTGTTTACCTTTCTGTTTTTAATGTACAACTCCAGATGATATTAGTAAGACCCCAAAATATCTATCCCACTTAAATACACACTCTTGAATTCCAAGACATACTGTAAAGTGTAAGTTCCCTTTGTTAAGAAAGCTAGATTTTTTATATATTGCCAACTAGCAGCGTTAAAAGCAGCATCTAATATTACTGCAGGTAAGAGGAGGTACACTGTTAAAACTTTTAGAAGTTTATCTAGACTCTTCAGTTTGTTCACTTCATATAATTGGTAACTGGACTATAAATAAGTGGATTTTTTGTTTTTCTGTGAAAAAACACCTAATCAAGTTCCAAACCTGCTCCCCAACTCAAAATGTAATTGGGTAAGGAAAAAACAAAACAAAACAAAACTACAAATAATGCAATATCAATTTCAAGTTCACAAAACATTCCTTCTGCTCTGGAGCCAAGCAGACTATTTTACTTCTTGACAGAATGTTTTTGCCCCTTAAATTTCGTACACTAATTTTATTCTTTATCAAAACAAAACAAAAAAAAAAATATGCACATACATGCCTTTGCATATGCTTAGAGTTTTATGGTTTACTGGACTTCAGTGATCAATCACATCCTCTTGTAAATTGTTCATTCTAGGCCACATACCTCTCAAATATACTTTTTCTTCATGGGGACTTGTAGCTGGAGTTGTGCTGTGCAATAGCCCAAGACACAGTCCCAGCCACTTCCTGAACAGATAACACCTTTTACTGGTTAACAACACTCCATCACATTTTCCTAGAACAGATAGATCCATATACCTAATGGCTGATGGATGATTCAAAAAGTAAATGTCTTTCCTCTGCACTTTCTAAAGCAAATGTCAGGTGGCTTTCACTGCTGTATGATTCCTACCGGTTCAGCACACAAATCCAGCTTCACATCTCTTCCAATATTCCTACTGCTTCCTAAATACCGAGCCTGTTGGATGAAGCTGTGCTAAACAGAGCTGTAACAAGCATGGGGCACAGGTACACCCCAGTAAAAACACTAATAATTACCACCTGTTCACTTAAGTCTTGGTGCATATTCAAGGCAGACAGTTTTATGTTCAGCATACAGATTATCCAGCCCTGTAATGTTCCCAAAATTTCCACATACATTTTTCATATGCAAGAGCAGTATCTAGAATGTCTAGGCTCCCTGCCACCCCTACTACTTCCTACAGTGCAATTTTTGAGGAATGAGTTCTTATCCATTAAGTATTAGGACACAGAAAAAGCAAAAATTTGTGCTCCGAGGAATTTGGCAAATGAGCAGTAAATATTTACCAGCTGCTAAGATCAGCTGGCTGTTTTGAATTTAATCTAAGTATAATTAAACAAACAAACAATCAAGATACTGAGATTGGATTCAACAGTGTGGAATAAGACCATTCAAACATTCTTCCATTTCAAAATTATACCAGCATTAATGATAATCAATGCAAATTCTTTCTTTTACTGCTAGACAAGTATTAATTTTTGGTTAACTAACAACACCACAATAGTTTCATAAATCATTGCCAGATATCTGTAAGGATGCCATCTGAGAAGCACTACATTTTTAAAAGTTTCCTGTCATAACATTGAAATGGTTTGTCAAAACAACCTTGTCTCCAAAGGAATCGTGGCTTTGTTTAAATGAACATCAATTCTTCATCTAGAAAACATTTCCTAAATGAGAACTGTCAATTTTTGGCTTGCTTTCTTAAATTGGACTTTTGCCTAAAGCATTTTCTTTATTTATTTAAGAAAAACTCTTAGTTTTAGTTCTTGCTTTTTTTTTTTTTTTTAATTTGTTTAAGCATTTGAAATTTCAATCTCAAAACTCAATTTTAAGGTTTTCATACTGCAAGTCATACATTACTGGAAGGAGAGGGGTTGAGCTTTTAACAAGATGATTTTTTTTCAAATTTATGTAGGAGTTAAATAGATGCTAGTAAAAGCATTATAGGTGCCCTAATCCTTTCAACCATTAAATTCCAGTAGTATGCCATGCTTCCTCTAGACATGAAATGCTGGTAAAACAAGCAAAAAAAACCCCAACAATCCTCACCCACCCTAGGTTAGTTTTATAAGAGATATAACCATTTTTTTAATGGAAATCTGAGTCTGTTGAAATAATAAAGATTAAAATAGCTTTTTCACAGCTGTGGAAGACCTAAATTTTTCTAGTATATTTGTGAAGTAAAATTTGTACATACGTTATGCCTAGGATTACAACTATAAAATACTACAGTACAGGACAAGAAATGGCACTTAAATTCCACGGCAGCTAAATTCCCAGCTCAGTACCCCATCACCTCCATAATCTCACAGCACAGGACTACTGTGGATTCTCCTCCACAAAGTTCAAGAAAACAGCTTTTTAATAAGGGAAATTCTGAACCAGCATGATTTTCTAGCATCTAGCATGCATTTTCTTTATTGTTCTTTTTCCTTCGGACTTTTTTTGGTGACTCATTGCAAATATTTACTTATAGATTTGCTGATAAAAAGTACAAAGATAAAAGAAAACCCCAAGTATATTTAAAATTTTCCTCCCAAAACCATATGCACATCCATTCTCTAATTCCTGTTAATATTATTTTTAAGCCAATAAATTCCTTACATAATATTGAATGAAGGCTTTTATTGAATTGAAAAGGAAGCAAAAAAAGAAACATGCTCAAGTTTCAGTGCTGAGAACCATGCTCAGTGGCTTTTCGTGTTTAATTTTTGTCTGTTACTGGATAGTCATGTTGTTAAGTCTTCAAGAAAAAGATAATTCAAAGACAAAAGTAGGCTAAACATAAAGACCCATTCCATCCAATTACGAAGGTAAATCTAACAGGTCATCAACCACTCTACTCAAAGAAAGCATATGGGTTAAAAGGCTGATGTGTGGACTGTAAGAGGGACAGCAAGCAGAGATAAAATGGCATTGGGAACAGACTGCACACAGACAGAAAAAGAACATGATACAGCTCAAACAGGATCTGTTTTCACAGAAAATTAATCAAATATTTCTTTTCAGTTTCTAAAGAACAAAACTGAAAAACCACAAACATGCATCTGACCATGTGGTAACATGATGTCCTAAGAATTAAGAAGCTGTTTATTCAACACTCACATTAGTGTCATACTATAAAGTTGACATTTGATATTTTTCTTGATCATATCGGTTTCTAAGCTCAGCTACTAAGAAAGGAGATCCACAGATAGCTCATCATTGCACATAAAACCTCACATTAGTGGTCTCTAACAGAGGGTGGGAGGTGAAAGAGACTCAGACACCACATGTTTGAAACCCGACACTAAGCGAGAGAAGAAACTATAAATAAAACTAGGCTGAGAAAGAGAAAACACATTGTTGTCTACTGCATTTCTTGCTTGGCATTTCCAGCTGTGGTTAGGGGCTGGGGAATATTGCCCTATACTGAATACAGAGAACTACATGGATGCATCACTTACAAGCATCTGGTTGCTGGAAGTGAGCTAACTAGCTCCTGGGTACCGATAATTGAGGTTTCAATACAGCTTTCAATTGCATTGTATCTCCATCCTTGGAGACACCCAAAAACCATCTGGATAATGTCCTGGGCAGCTTGCTCTGCTTGAGCAGTGGTGTTGGACCTGGTGACCTCCAGAGATCCCTTCCAACCTCAGCCCTTCCATGATCCTGTCATGAAGAAGTAACACTAAAAAGAAGAAATTAAATATGTGCTAATGTGTTAATTTACTGAGTAAATTCCAGTTCTCAGTGAATTTAGCTCCTTGGGAAAATGTATCAAGTTCACTCTGATGGAACTGGTGGAGACAAAAGGAAAAGGAGATATTCCTACAAGGCTCAAAAAGAAAGTATTTACCTGCATTGTCCTGAGGTTTTCTCAAAATGAAGCAACCATGAGGAAAATGATGGTACTATTGAGCTTCAGAGCAGCCTTTTTTTAAAGGACTGTAAATTAAACAGAAAAATTAGGAAGAATGATGAGCTCTTGCTTTTATTATGGACAGCTTTTGTTCCATTTTCTAAGAGCCTGAAAAATTTGGTGCTTGGCAAATTTCTAACACACAACACCTTTTGTGAGTTTTCTGCCCTCACAACCTGCTTTAGGCATGCACTCTTCATGCCTTCCAGAATTAATATCTAGGAAAGTGTTAGTGTGGGCCTGTCCCAAACATCACTTACAATTTTCATATTAGTTTGATTTTATATGTTGCATTTTAAATGTAGATCTTTAAAATCTGATATTTAAATACATGGTCGAGCTTCTGAGCAACAAGACAGGCAGGTTTCAGTGCTAATTATAAATGCCTGTGCCCATGCAAAGCCAAGCTGGAGAGGTAAGGGCTCTGTTCAGAAGGGGATCTGACATTTCAGCTGGCCACAGTATGACACACGAAAAGTGACTCTCTTGGCCCATACCTGTAACCATGAATTTGCCCGAATACCTGGGCTCTGGGGTGACCCCATGCCACCCCTGGCCAGACCACAAGTAGCTGTCTTCATATTCTTCTCACATCAGGAGCATATTTCAGTAAAGGGGAAACCATTACTTTTATAGTTTTATGTGCCATTTCTAGGTTTTGGCAGAATTTCTCTGAACTCACCAAAGCTCCAAACGAGATTCTAATGAGTCAAGAAAAACAGTGAGAATGAGACAATGCTTCTTCCCCTGCAGCTGTTCCAGGTATTTTTCAATAGACCTTTAATAAAAGATTTCTGTGATACACTTTCAGTGGTGCATCACCTCCTGACATTTGACTAGATGCACTATAAAACCCTCTACTGGTGAAGGAAAGAGGAATGCATGACGAGGAATGCAGAAAAAAATTAAGATGCCAACATACAGAAAACAGAAGCATTTGAAAAAAGACTTTTAAATATCTTCCAACTTCAAAGATATCTTTGTAATTCACTTTTGAAAGCCTGAAATGTCCTACGGTTGGTATGCAGAAGGCAGATGCAATGCATATGAAAGAGATTCAACACCTTTATTTTTACAAAATAAACAGACTCGTTCTTCCCTTTGTGGAGGAGCCTCCTTTCCAACCCAATTCAAATAGGACTGCACTGGGGAAAAGAAGAGGAGCAGAGCTTCAGGTAGACCCACACAAAAGCTAAAGGCAACCTGATTTAGAAGACAAAGAAGCTACTACACGGCTTGAGGTTCTTGTGCTTGGGCCACCTCAAATGGTATCTCCATTGAGAATCAAACAATTAAAAACAAACAAACAAACAAACATTATCACTAGCAGACAGCTAAAATCCCCTCTCAGTCTGAGTACTAGAAAAACTTATGCCAGAACTAAGACAGTGTGGAAATGGGAACTGCTGCCAGACATGTAGTTTCTCTCTCTCTCCACTTGTAGACAGCCTTGTAGTAAAAGAAAGAGCAAACACACCAGCCCGAGAGCAAATGGGATTGTGTAGATGGCCATTTTGGAGTCAAAAGAGCTGGGCTGGTTTTTGGTTTTGTTGGGTGGGGTTTGGGGGTATTTTCTTTGGTTGGGGGTCTTTGGAGGCGTTTTTAATCACTAAGCATCTATGTATGTATTACTCAAAGCTACCAATTCCATCTTAAGGAATGAAATGGGTATCATTGCATCTCCCACTCATGATCCAAATTTATAGATGATTCTGAACTACAAATATCCCAGAGACAAGGAGGCTCACTGAAAAAAAAATAAAAATAAAACCAGGTCCAGCATAGTCTAGAACTGGCTGGCAATGTGCAACTGTGTGGACACACATTTTGCTAATCCCAGCTTTTCTAAACATGACCAACTGCCAGATGCTCTCCTGATCTGCAAAGTGTATCTTTAATATTACTGAAAAATAGAGATTTCCATTTTCCAGCTGAACAGACTGGAAGACTTGCAAAGTTTCTGGGTAGAATAGTGGTAAATTTTAAAAAGCCAAACTATTGCAGCTCTTATCAGCCATTTCGATTTGCTAGCTAACATGGAAGTAAAATCCATTCCACCACTTTTGCAACATGATCCCATGGATCATTTCCAATGACACCTAGAAGCAATGTAACTCCCCCAAATTTATAACAGTAGAGAATTTTCAAATGACAGCCTTACATAGTCCATTAAATGTACATTATATTAATTTCACTTATTTTTAGGTTGGATCACACTCACATCACTGAAGACTAAATATGGCCTTTAGCTTTTAAAATAGTTATGACTGGTAATGGCTGGTAACTGCATTAAAGCTGAAAACTTGAGTGGGAAGGTTCTGCAAAGACACCTGCCTGAAGAAGTTATCACAGAAGTACAGAGTAAGCAGTGCTGAACAATAAAAAACTTCAAATACACATAAGTATTATCCTTAAACACAAATCTCACATAGAGGATTACAAATAATCCCAACAGACTGGCTAAAGCTTTATTCCAAACTAATCCTAAGTATTTTCTTCTTCTTATATGGATACAGCCCTGTAACAGTTTATATCCTTTAAAGAAAATTTTAGAGCATTTATCCCAAGTAGGGGTATCAAGGTAGAAAAGCAGTGAGGACCTGGCTCAAATAGGAAAATGGAATAAGTGGCAAACAAATCTCTCATGTACACACATAGTACAATACAGGCATGAGCCACATGCCTGTATTCACTAATACTGTGCATACATGCTCTACAGTAGTGAAAATGAGGCTATCCACCACTTTCCTCTGCCATCTGTGAAATCTAGCTCATGGAAATGAGTCCTGCTGTTAATCCTCTCCACCACAGTTTCTTCTCTCCATCTCCCCCATGGTTAAGAAAACCAAAAAAAAACAACAAAAAGAGCAGTGTAGCCAAGAGAAATGGGCTGTTCTGCAAGAAATAATTTTACTACAAACTGCTCTCCAGAGACAGAGGAATTGAGAGGTCACTGTGGAGTAACTTCCCAAAATGTTACCTGTTCAAAAGATTATTTTCCTGCACCTTCCTTGGTTAGTCTGCTAAAGAAAAATCACCTCCTCTAGACCTACTGTTCCAATTTACACAGTCATCCCAGATTTCCCAAGGTGATGCTGCTAGGTGCTAGAAAAGAAAAACTGTGCTGAATTAAAAGTTTTGGCAGAAAAGACTTCTCAGTTTGTTTGGCAAAATGACACTAAAGAGTACAGAGTTTAATAAAAAGGAATGGCTCTTCTGAAATCCCATTAGAATCTGTGACTTATAAATTAGATGTAGAACATGCAATACCTCTAAATAATACTTAATATGTCAGCATTTACATTTACTTTTAAATGGTTAATGAAGAAGACTAGCTTCATCTTCAGCTTGGTAAATATATGATATTTTCCAATTGTCACAATATAGTAGAAAGCATTTATTCAGTTCAAAGCAGTGTTAATAAACAATATTTGCTGCCATTTTCTAGCAAGACATGCTACCAGCTGTCATCTGGATAATGTAAATACATGCATGCAACTTAGACATACAGGGACAGAAAAGGGAGTCTAAATTTCTGTAATTAATATTTTTGGGGGGTTTAAAATATTTCTTGATTTAAAAAATAACTGCTCATTACCTTGTTAAATATGGCCTCTGGGATGATCTTTAATTTTTAAAAATTGTCAAAAAAACTAAGAATTATGACAAAAAATATTCAGTTGAAGAATTATTTTTCACTGCCACCTTCTCAGCTCATAGAACTTCCTGCCTGCAACCTTTCTCCCCTCCCATAATTTCACAAATCCACTTAGTTATAGATTCCTTTATGGGATAATTAGCCTTTAAAAGCTTAAACCAGATGCGTCTTCTATACTTCATTATTTCACGTGTACACAGAGATCAGCAGTGACCTTCAGGGCTGAACGCATGAGGAATGCACAGCCTCTAAAGTATCTTACAAATACACTAGCTTTGGTACTTCAGGCACACAAAACATGCACATGCAGATTCTTACCAGAAGGAAAATCTACCTTTAAGATGGAGTAGTGAAAAATTCTAAAGTTGTCTAATCTTCCAGAATACAGCTAATCAGTAGAACAACATATTAAAGAATGCGCATTAGATAAATAGAGCAATTAACTACCAAAATATTTCATATCAAAGCTAGTTCACTATTTTATTACTACTTAGGACTAAAAAGAGAATTCTTACATGATCACTTAATACTCCAACAGATCTGTATTAGCTTTCCTGATCGTTGGTCATAACAATTCACCTACCTGCAAGAGATTAAAAATTACTCCCAAAACATCTGATATCCCACAGCATCATGCAGTGCTTAAAGGCGTTTTCCTCCAGAAGTGCATATTGCAGTTGCTTGCTATGAAGCACCAAGTTTTCCAAAGCTTCCCTCAAATCCTGTCATCACTTTCTTCCCCTAAGGTCCCTTAGGCATAAAATAAAATTGCATTGACTCTACATTTTAAAAATAGAATTTATAGAATTAAAGTGACACATTTTTCTCAATATTCAGTATTTTTCTATCATTATGTGGAAAAATATTCACAGTATTTGTTTCCACTTTTAACAAAAAACATTAAAATAAAGTGGTTAGGAATTAAACTGAATATCACCCATGCTGCTGAGGTGTGGTTTGCAAATAATTACTGATATTTTAAAGAGTATGATCTCTAGAAGCATTTTAAACTCCATTTCAAAACAAATTCATGCATGTTACTACATTAGAACATAGAAATAAATAGAGATAACAAACGAAAGGCCTCTTGCCTAGGGACTGACCTTTTCAGGCTTATTCCAGTACTTTACTTGCTCCTAGTTACTGTTCAATATTGCTTTCCCAAAAGCACATTAATAATAATAAAAGAAGACTAACAGCTTTGATAGCTGATTTAGAGGTTCAAATTCTTTACTGCAGCAATGAGATGGTTTTTAAAAAGGCAAAATGCCAGTCATGAGATTCTACCAGGCTATTGGTAAACTACTGACAGCAGCACTACAGCAAATCAATCAACAATGCAAAAAGCTGACAAAGAAAGAAGAAAATAAAGGCTTGAACAACTGTGCAGTTTACAGGCTTTTGTTGACAAATTGTGCTGCCTAATGACATTTTGTCTTGCATTACAGGAAAATTCCAGATTTCGGTGCTAGACCAGGTCAACACAATCTAAATAAATTTCAAATTTAGGACTACATACAAAAAACAAAATATTCTTTTCAGGCACACAAGAAGAAGGCATAAAGACAGCCATGTTTCAAAACAGAAATAACTATTCAAAGGGCCTTTTAATACAAAAGAATTTTGCCAATATTTTTCACTATTTTTTTCAGGTTGCTGTTATTTGCATTAAACTTGAAATCTACTTGGAAGTTAGAAATATCTCAGCTAGGGCTAATTGACTTTGCCTCAGACACATAAAAACTCACTAGATTAAATTACAAGCAATCGGTGGCATTTTTCATTTGAAACAGCCCTCAGTAAGCCTCATTTATAAACAAACAAGACACAGCATTATTAATTTATTAATGGACCCAGTATAGTATATAATGGCATCATTAATACCAAAGTCACTTCTGTTCATGTAACTAATCAGAATTCCAGGAGGGGGAAAATTAATATGACAAATGTTTGGGAGAAAACATGGAAACCGTGCGCATGCAAAACAATTCTTTAAAGTGCCTGTTGAGGCCCGTGGCTGACAAAGTCCCGACGAGGAACGGCTGCGCGTAGCTCTCGAAAGGGAACGGCAGAATTGGCCTGCCCTCGGAACGGCCCCTGTATCACACCAGGATAAACCAACTGCCTAAAACACTGCCAATAATTAGCTTTAGAAAATGTCACTACTAAGTAGGGTTGCTAATTTTCGTCAGGACCCTTGGGAGCGTGCCACAGGGGTGAGGGTCACCCTCGGCTGCCCATCCCTTGGGATCCACCAGCTCTTGCTGCTCCCTGACAATTTTAACTGAAACAGACAAGAACATCAAAGTGGAAGACAGATGGTGGAGTACTGAAACAAAGAGTTTATGTTCAGAGAATAAACAGAATTCCCAGCTACATCTGCCTATGCACACATTTAAAGAGTTTAGAATAGAATGCAGTTTTTTAAACTATACTGCTAGATTTTACTGCTTACTTGCCATACAGTCATTTTACAAGGTTCTGCAGAAACTTCACGCACCTCGAGTCCACAGTCAACAACGTCTTTAGCACCTTAATTTTTTAAATATCTATTCATGCTGACTATGTTGAAGTTATAACTAATTCCGTCACATGTTGCTTATTTTTTTTTTCTCAAACTGCATTCTTGGGGAAGATAACATCTTTCTGTTCTGCTGTCCCTGCCAAACCTACCATCTCCCCAACTCTCAGCCTACAGAGGCAGCAGGATACACCACAGCAATGCACCTCCTGCATCCCCTGCAGGTGTGCCTCACTCTCCATGCAGCTTCTCAATGACTCTCAAAATTATCCTAATACCTCCTGAGCAGCCACTATTTTGGGAGCAGCCATCCTGCAGGAGATTCACCTGGCTCTTTGAGAGCCTGGCTGAAGGTAATGTATGCACCCAGAAAATACACTGTGGTTGGTAATGAGCTCTGCTTAGCAGGTGTGGAGAACAGTCTCCCCCAGACCTCTTTGATGTGCTACTTCTGATTCACCACTGGCTTTAGGAGAGCATTTGACAGCCTGAGCCACATTTCTCTTGGGTAGACATAAAACAGAAACATGGAATTTGTTTTAAGATCTTGCAGACTTTTTCTGTGGCAAAAAGGAACAAGTGAAAGAAACAAAGGTGTGCAAATTAAAGCAATAATTTATAAAATATTGTCTACCCAACAGCTTTCCAAGTCATATACGTCTCCTGTTCGACAGAGCCCATGCCACAAAGGACCCAAGAGGGGATGCAGGGCAGGGAGACAGCAGACAATGCAGGAGTTAGAAGAGGCTAGAATTAGATGGTGAAAGAAAATGTAAGAGACACGAGGAGCAGAAGCCGAGCACTGAAGAGCTAACAGCACGAGTAAACAGAACGCTGTCCATACTGCAACAGCTTGATAACTTAGGTGTTTTCAGCTATTAAAAGTCAATTGACAGCTCAACCACATCCTCTATCTCTGGCACATTTAGAAAGGAAAATGCTCCCTCTCCCTCTTTCCTAGGCACATTCCCACTTTTACAAGCAATTTCAGACTCCAGAAACTATTAATATCTCTTACAGAAAGGGCAGCTCCAACAGCCCCTGCCTAAAGTCTGCCCACCTGCCCCATGTCACCCTCACACCTCTCCTCCAGCTGACTCAATATCCCTGCCTCATTCAAACACCTACTGCTGGTACATGTGCCCCTATGGAGGCTGAGGCAGAGGAGACAAAGGCTTGTGAGCCCACTGCTCAATTTTTACTAAAAATGCCTGTGAATGCAGACTTGAAACTCCTCAAAATAAAATTTCTCATTTTATAGGAAATATTTCAAACTTGCAGCAATTCTGTGCAAAGGTAAGGACAAGACAGGAAAATAAAAATGGGGACATGCACAAAGACAGCAAATGTCTGATGCCATATTTCAGATTCTTAATTTTTCCAAGAACTGTGAAGACTACAGTGTGTATCTATCTCCATTACTGAGGGCACACATTAGGTCTTTCCCAATAAACACAGGTTGCTTCCCCCCATCAAACCAATTCCGCAAAATGAATGAATCCAAGGACATGTTCAGCCACTGCTGTCAGCTTTCCCAGACAGGAAAAATAAAAAAGGTAAAATAGGAAAATTCATCAAGGCAGCTGGGAATATATATACATATTTCACCCAGAAAGAAGGACAGGAGCAGAGGAAAGAGAAATACCTGTTATTTTTTAAAAGTCGTTCTAAATGGACTTAGCCTAGAAAGTTCAAACCTACTTTCATATGCTGGATTATTGTGAGGGTTTGTCTCTCTGGTTAACATTGGTTTACTAAAAGCATTGATTACCATTAATTCCTGTATAAATTATAACAGCAATTGATTCTTCATTCCCATCAGCAATTGATCTGAAAGCAGATGCAACAGAACCAGTCCAGAAAAGCAGGATAAAGTAGTGTCCCTAAAAAGAGTGGGAAAGTCACAGATCTAAACTAAACATGACTNGCCACTGCTGTCAGCTTTCCCAGACAGGAAAAATAAAAAAGGTAAAATAGGAAAATTCATCAAGGCAGCTGGGAATATATATACATATTTCACCCAGAAAGAAGGACAGGAGCAGAGGAAAGAGAAATACCTGTTATTTTTTAAAAGTCGTTCTAAATGGACTTAGCCTAGAAAGTTCAAACCTACTTTCATATGCTGGATTATTGTGAGGGTTTGTCTCTCTGGTTAACATTGGTTTACTAAAAGCATTGATTACCATTAATTCCTGTATAAATTATAACAGCAATTGATTCTTCATTCCCATCAGCAATTGATCTGAAAGCAGATGCAACAGAACCAGTCCAGAAAAGCAGGATAAAGTAGTGTCCCTAAAAAGAGTGGGAAAGTCACAGATCTAAACTAAACATGACTACCAAAAAAAAAAATCAACCAATTAATATTTCCTGTTTCCTGCATGTAGCCAGATATCCTTCATATTTTGGAAGAAGACATGTAAGGAAATGCCAAAAACAAGAGCATGAGCTGTACTTGGTGAGCCAAAAAGAAGGGCTTCCTACAGCAAGAAAGAAGCTGAATTCCCTTCTATGTCACTACAAACTGAAAAGCATTTGACATACAATATTCTATACTAGGGTTGGGTTTTTTTTAAAATTATGGAATTTAAAAATTTATGTATGATAAACATTAAGTCTGAAAATTCTATATAATCAATAAAGAAAAAAACCCCACTGAATAACAACCAAAAATGTTTTGCTTCTTACTTACTGTTGTGAGAACACGCAGTCCATCTCTTAATACCCCAAGAGCTACTGACAGGAAAGAGACTGAAATGCATTCAGGGTGTGTGCTACTCTCTGTGACAGGGAAATATTTCCTGGTTAATTCCATAAGAATCTTCCCTGCTATTGGTCACCTAGGTGGTTGATGGAATCACAGAATAATTTAGACTGGAAGGTCATTTGGCCCCAAATCCTCCTTCAAATTTGTTGTTGAATCTAACTTCAAAGCTAGGTCATGATGAGCAATATTCAGTTAAACTTTGAGCATTTCCACTGATAAATATGCCCTTGTTGGGCACTTTTTCTAGTGCTTAATAATTATCACATGTGAAAAATTATTTCCTTCTAATAAGTAATCAGATTTCTCTTGCAACTTGTGCCCATTGCTTCTCACTTATTACTGCACACTCCTAACAGAGATCATATCTATAACCTCCCATCAGATAACAGAAGACAGCACTAAGATCATCCCCAAACCTTCTCTTGGGCAGGCTGAACAAACCCTCATGTATAATTTCTCTAGCACTCACCTCGGTGACCCCATGCTGGACTCCCCATGAACATATTTCTTGTGCTGGGAGCCCACAGTTGTGCGTAGTTATGCAGCTACAGACTCACAAGTGACAACAAACGATGGAAAAAAATATGCAACTTCAACCTACTCTCTACTTTCTTCCCATTACAACCCAAAATGTGGCTGGTTTTCATGACGCAGATGCACTTGTGTTCAGCTTGTCCAACACAATGCCCAGGCCTTTTTCTACAGAACTGTCTTCCAAGCTGCCCCTACACACCCTGTGCTGTTGCATGGGATGAGTCACGAGAACAGTAAAGCCACCACAACCTTACCAATGGCTTTCCCCATGCCAAAGACCTGAAAGAGGAAGCCATCTGCTTCAGGATAAACTGATGTGAAGCTAAGGAGCTCTGCTACAGAAAGGTGGATGGATGTTCTATCCCAGCAGCTGTCTTTTCTTTGACATGTCTATCCCTGTCCCTAACTAAACAAGCTAAATCCAGAATCTGACCTGACGTGTATCTAATCTTCTTTCTATAATTCTGCAGCAAGTTGTTCCATTTGAACGCAAAATACTGACAGAGGATTTATCAGCTTTTGTCACTGTCAAATACTCATTCAGCATTTCAAATTTTAGAACTGTGGACTGAAGGACTGAACACAAAATTTTATGTAACATATGGAGTAAGGAAGTGTAAGAGGCCAAAGCGAATTATTTATGTGTATGCCACAGAACAGGGTGTCAGGATGGGAATTTGAGGAAAAAAACCCAGTAATACAATTTCCCCCTGTGAAAATGCAATAGATGTGGTACTCAGGCTAAGGATAGCAATTTCACATGCCTTATCCCCACCTCCCTTCAAAGTGCAATACAAAGCAGAAGGTATACATATTCAGTATGTATATTCAGAAAATTACATTTATCTCCCTCAAACGTCTGATAATGCATTTGTTACTTCAATTCTGATTCTGTGGGGTATTTTACCTAGCAGCTATTACCATTTCAAAGTCCTTCCAACTTCTTGAGGCTTCACTATGATCATAATAGACTCTATTTTAAATATTTCCAGATGATACAGCATTGCCCAGAGAATACACCCTTTACAATAAACACTAATGGATCCTACTCTTTAAGCAGCATTTTCTTTTTGCACAATATTCAATATCAATTGCATCCGTTTGGCACAGCTTATTATCCTAATAATAATGAGCCTCTCTTTTCCCCATGCCAAAAATTAATGAGGTCCCATCCTTTTATGATAATGGATTAAACAGTGGAGTTGTACCTTCCTTAAGGATGGCTAAAGTATAGGCTCTCTAGAAAGGAGTGTAGACCCTGTCAACGTGAATGTACTCTTTAGCTGAGCAAATAGAGCAGACTTTTTAAAATTCTGTTGCCAGCTAACAGATTGAGAACAGTCCAGCAAACCCTTTACAGAGAAAAAATATGATCTGTACAAAATGTTAACATGAAAGCTTAGCCATGCTTGTAGCATGACATATAAAATGGACAGATGAATGGCTAGCTATGACTCCTGAGCTTCCAAAAATTATAGTTCAATCCCTATATGTATTTTGCTGCTATATTATATTTCTCAATGAATGGCAACCTTTAACTACTCAATATGAAAGAAGCACTTCTAAGCCCCTCAATGGTGCAGCTTTTCAGTATGCATAGAAATTTGTCTCAAGTCTGTCTGAAAAGACAGTGTAGAAACATGGGAATCAGAGAGGAATGCAACCAAAATTTTGTTTGCAATAAAATGAAAATGGTACACAGAATAGCTGCGGTTGGAAGGGGTGCTGGCAGGTCACCTAGTCCAACCCCCTGCTCATCCCCCTGCAGGGCCAACTACAGCATATTGACCATGGCCATGTGCAGCTGGGTCTCAAATGTCTCCAAAGATGGAGATGCCATAACGTCTCTGGGCAGACCCATGTAGTCTTTGATCACTTTAACAGCAGTAAAATTTCTTACATTTAAATTGAATATCCTGTATTTGAGTTTGTGCACTTTGTCTCTTGTCCTGTCCCTGGGCACCACTGAGAAGAGCCTGTCTTAGTCTTTTTTACCCCTACCCCAAGACACATGTGAGGCTGGGGGGAACCAGACGATCTGGAAATAATAGTCACTATTTGTGAACTGTAACTTGCCTACCTGCATTAGACTCACACAAAGAATGGACAACATGCAGACAAATGCCTTCTACCACATACTTGTGTTTAGATATAATTTTTCATTCTCCAGGAAAGTACAATATATATGTATCGATAAATATAATCTATATTACATATATTATAGCATATAACCAGAAAGTTTCTCGGCTTCCTAGGTAAGGTTAAAGGTGCCATGTATATGACAGAAATAGTCAGTACTCAATTACAGAATTTCACTCCTTTCAGTGACTAGAAAGGATATTTCAACGGTTTAAAATCTAGTTTAAGTAAAGCTAACTTTTATGTTTTATTGAAAATTTCTTTTGAGTCTACTCAAAAAATCATCTCAGCTTCCTTTTGACTCTTATTCTTTGTGTCTATCCAGTAACTTCCATATTTACATTTTCCATTAAAAAATAAAATTATCTTGAGAATACATAATTACTGAAAATTATTGGGTTTCACCTATACAAGTAGCCCAAATACAACACTGAAGCATTTTTTTAACACTTTAGATTTTAGTGAGGTTTTTTGTTTGGTTTGCAGGGGGTTGTTTGGTTGGAAGGGGAATAGAGGAAGGGGAAGGGGAATAGAGTTTCTTTTCGATAGAAACTCTACTCCTAACCTAATGGTATTCCTTTATCCTGATACAGGAATGTGTATCAGTGAAATAAGCATGGCTCTGCACTTCTGACAGATACATCTTTCTCTGTGCCATGACACTTGTTTACCAACCTGTGAAGACTGAGGAGCCATGGAACTGCTCAGGTTAACACATCAGTCATAGCTACATCCAGGTAAGAAAGAGTACTGCACCCATAAACCAAGGGAGACACTAGGGGTGATAGTTCATATTGCATTTAGAACAGGGAACTGTACTCCTTACTCCCAAATAACGCTGCATAGAAACTTAAACTACCTCGATTTCTTGAAGTTCCTGAAGTTTTGAAGGAATGTGGTTAACAATACAATCTGTTGGCTCTGTTTCATGAGAGATTTCTTTTTTTTCAGTTCAGCTGTTAAAAAAAACGAAATTCCTTTAATAAAATCCTCCAGAGGTCAGTTTTGCTAGAAGTAAAACTGTCAGGCTTCCCTTCCTTGCTTAGTAATTGTGCACTTGATGCAGCTGTAAAACGTATCCGCTGCTACAAGCTGTTCTTTTCAGTGAAGTAAAAAAGAAAATTTTCCAACTATTTGCAAGCTACAGATCATTAAAACCATCCCAAAAACTGACACCAGAAGCATCTACAGTTACAGTGTTTTCCTGATTCCCTTCTGCAAACTTCAATTACTCTTTTTAACTTTAGAGTACAAAGACATTCTGGACACAAATTTTAGGTTACATAATAATGCTTAGGAAGAGCCTGCACACATATCTTTAAAGTTTGCCAACTCTTTAAAATTACACTGACACAATATTAACCCCCAAAGCATCAAATATTTCTATATTCCTTTCTTTGTAAACTCTGACTTCACACATCACACTTCCTGTAGATTTACTGCATCTTGTACAGGTTAAAAGAGGGGGGAAAAAGGGAAAAAAGGAAATCTGTGAAGGCCACCTGACGTTTTAAAAAGTGTAGGAAATCAATAAAAAGTAACTTTCTGGCTTCAGATAGTTTTCAGGTGGAGAAAATGCATTAATGAAAACTCATACTTCATAATAAAATATGACTACAAAGCTCTAACATGCAACAAAAAGTCAAAATACCTGTTTCCTCAAAGACAAACACTGTGTTCTCAAACTCTGTGGGTCTCAAATATCAGGTAGAGCCACAAGACTTCTGTAAAAGCTGATACATAGAAAAAAAGTCCAGCTTCAAATAGGGCTACAAAATATTTTGGAGTTGAGCAATATCACCAAGTTCTAAGGGAAGAGTTTCAACAAGTCAGCTAAGGTTCCAGTTAGATAAAAATCTTCCAGACAGTCTTCTTGATAAGTCTTTCTGGAAAAAATGGATAAACAATGAGTATAGCAGCAGTCTCTATTCACTAGCACTGCCGCTGCTGGATCTCAGCAACATCATTTATTTTTACACCAATAAGCAAACGACTTCCACATCCATGTTTTTAGGAAATGGTCCAAACTCATTTACTTCAACTACCTAAAAAAGCCAATGAGTTGTTTTTCAGAAGTGTTCCAGTTTGAAGTCCCTTATCTTACACCAGCCTTTGTAATATCCCACTCCTTGTTTAAAATAAAACTAGATGCTATCAGTTTAAATGCCCCAGGATTTCTCTGCTTTCTTGCCTTCTTCAAGACACAGCCTCTCTCTGAGCAACCTTAATCCTCCCAGCTGCACATGCCATTGCTTTTCCCTCACTGTACTGAGAAAGGTCCAAAATCCCCATTCCATGTTTCCTCCTCTATCCAGCTCATACTAAGTTCATCCAGTCTTCCATCCCATCTGTCTTGCCAGAAGCCTGGCCCCCTTTTTCACCCCCTGTGGGCTTATGTACACCTGAATCATCTCCTCACAGTGCCAAATCATTCCTTTCTTGCAGACTGAGGAACTAATCATTATATGAGTTAACATTTTAGAATGACAAAGGGGATGGTGATGCTTTTAAGATGAAAGGTAACCACTCATTCAAGGTAACCACTGACTGTTTTAGCTTCTACAGGCATAAAGAGACGGTGAAGTTGATGGTGCAACTCTTCTTCTACTATTCCAGTCATCACCAAAGTGAATAAAACTTCACTCAGAGATGCCTGAAAGAATTCAATTGAAAATTGGTCAGTGCTGGTAGAGTTGGTATACCAGGGACTGGCACAGAAATGCCACTCAAAGCAAACGACCATTTCAATCAGGCAGCAAAAGGAAAAAGCAATCAAATGTCAAAATATTTCTGGTTTATATTGCTGTCAATTCAAGCCTGAGTATAAAATAATGATTACATGGAAAACTTCCATTCTAACAGTCACTGTTCAATAATTCTCTACAATTTAAAATCACATGTTTAATAATCCTATGAGAGAATGAGCAATATCATACTAAAAGTATCAAATAAATATGAGTTAGAATTACACCCATGAACAATCACTAATAATATCATATTTAAATTTAAATGAGCAGTTCTAAAAAACCTAGGACAAAAATATCTAACTATTCAATGGGAAAATTAACTAGCAAAACATACACATTTAAAGTTTCTTACTCTCACCTTTATTATAATTAATATATTAATCAAACTACAAATGCAAAATAAATTGTGAAAAACTCTGCCTCAAAGAACTGATGACTCAATCATCAGGGTAGCATTTAAGGAAGTCAAATAGAAAATAAATAAATAAACAAACCCCTCAATTGCCACTTTCCTTCTCTTCTGCTGGCAATACCATTCTGAAGCTATCAACCTATCAAATTTGTGGAAGAAGGGAGGACAAAAAAATTGAAAAAAATTTTTGACTGTTTGTTCTGCTGATTTTTTCTATCAAAGCATCTCCTACTCATATCTCCCGGAGATGTGATAGAGCATAAACCTAAGAGCTGTACAGACATTCTCACATCGCTTTAGGGTGAAAGAGTTTGCTCTTCTCTCTGAGACATCTTCCTTTTTGATGAGAACAGGAAAGAAGGGAAAGGTAAGAGTATGCCAAATGAAAGCTTGTTTGTAACTCCAAATCTGCAGAGATTGCTGCTTGCAACCCACTGCCCTCAGAAGGTCCCAGCAAAAGTGGACACCTGTGCTGCCAGGGCTGTCTTACTGTCTGCTGATACTCCAACTTATGTAAAAAAGGGTGGATGCAGCCTCACAGAACCTTGGAACATCAGTTACCCTTTTGTCATACACAACTGCAGCACCAGCAACACCCCAGAGCCTGGGCAGAGCTCTGTGTCATGTTGGCAGCAGCAGGATTCCCAATCCTGTCTGGTACAGTTCCTTCTTTCTTCCCCAAGACCCAACATCTACATGAACAGTAAGTGTTATCTTCATGAACACCATGGGAGAAGCTGAGATGGATGTCCCTGAACATATCTCCTCCTGACAGCTTTGTCAAAACAAAGTGTGACTTCCCACACTGAAAATCTCTACAGTGAGTTAAGTAATTAGAAAAGTCATGTTTTTCCTAATTTTTCCTTTGATTGTGTTAATGTCACCTGTGGCTTTATAGTGAAAAAGTAAACATTGTATATTTTTCAAGAATTTTACTTTTTTTAAAGTCCCAAGAAAGTCAGGAGAACACATGGGATTCAAAAATTTTATCAATATTTATTTGGGAGAAAAAAAAATAGCAATTCTTATAATGATGTCTTCATGCTGCCTTTTTAATTGATGAGGCTAATTTATTAATCTTCAGTTTTATATAAAAAATTGGGTACTGATTTATAGCATACGCCTACTTCTGTGTATTTCTACATACACATAGTACAAATCTTCTGTTTTTAAAACTAGGCAGACAAAAAAGTACAAACCAGAAATCCATCATGAGCTCAGAAAAAAATATCATCCTGGATTTGATAACAGGTGGGAGTAACAGCGTACCCATGTTTGTCTGGCTGTGCATATACAACAGCAAAAAAAAATACCCTGTCTGAGGAAAATTCATCCCTGGTTGTTAAAAAAAAAAAAAAAGAAGAATTATTCATATGACAAGTTAATTTTGATAGATAAAATAAGATAATTATTTGGGCTCTTCAGAAATGTGTCTGAAGTGTTAAGGTCCATGACAGATTAATGGGCAAAATACAGGCAGGGCAGCTGGGAGTTTATGGTAAATGAAGTATATAACACATCTGACAATTTTACTATTGCACGTAGTACATATATACACATATATTCATTTACAAAGCCCTAGTGGTTGAATTAAAGTTAAACCATTTTTGAACTCCTAAATTGGCCAATCATAGGAAGCTTGGCTGTCAGATCTATTTTAAAGAAAGACTCATTAAGCAGTAGCCTCCATTTCTTTCTTTGCAAGACACTGTGAGACACAGTTAATGATTTGAAAAAGAACCTGTAGGCTGCAACTAATGATCCATTTGGGTCAAAGTTTCTATTGAACTTGTTTATTTTCATTTGCAAGAGGTTTCAATGTCTTGTACAAAAGATGTTTACATTTCTTGCTGCATGTCCTTTCACCATATCCAATGACATTTGCATATCCCATGAAATATGCATATTTTTCAATGTCCTAATCAAAGACCTAGATAGTAAAATTGTTTTAAAATTGTTTGATGATAGACATTACAGTGCAATATAGGGCTTCATCGCTTGGAAAGTACTTATAAGGAACAGATTTCTCTAAAGTTAGTTTGTCTTTTGTATACACATGGGATAACTGTGGGAAGACATGAAAACGATCCTGAATTTGCACGGGTGGAGAGGGAAAGGTAAGGAGACCTATAGCAGAGCAAATGATCAAACAAAGGTTGCAATTACTTTCACTAAGTAGGATACAAAAGGTGAACTTTCCCATTCATTCCAAAGCCAAAATATGGTGGACACACCCGCTCTAAGGAAAGGCTTTTAAGAAGCCACTAAACACCATCACAATGCTCATTATATCTAACACCACATTTTCAGCAGTCAACTGGGAGCCTAATTGGCAAGTCAGCATTTAGTTCTGTCTCTCCACTCTTCAAAGATACCTGCTGAAATAACGCCAGAATTCCTTAAAATATCAAGTTTTTATTATTCCCTCATTCATTGATGTTGCCATCAGATGTCACAGATATATGCATACATACACACACACAGAGGTAAGTGTATATATATATACACACTCATAATAAAGCTCACACCAATTTTGATGTCAACACTTCAACCCAAAGACACCACAAACTTTGCTGCAACACTGCTAACCTTTTTTCTTTAATGAAACCAGAAGCACTCAAGGCAACAGTTTTAAAAACAACAAAGATGCTTCTAGAAGCCATTTGTTGAAAACCAGCACTTTTTTGATAGGTAGATTTCCTACCAGATTTCTATGAAAAGCTTTCTGTAAATAGATTTTTTTTTTCAGAGTACATAGCTCTATTATTGCCATTAGCTCTTCTTGCCAAAATATGTCCTTTCAAATTTTCAAAGCTCCCCTCAGTTTGTTCTGCTGTAGAAAAATATGACTCTGTGAAAAGTAGTTATTTACAGTATCAGATCAAATGCATATATGCATACTAGGGAATCTGTTCCAAGCAGGCAGTTTTCTTTCCTGAGGATGAAATAACTCATGTAGAAGAAGTGGTGGCCCTAGTAGAGCCTCTTGTTTACTGAATAAACAGACTGGAGTTAAAGGATGGCAGCTCTGTCAATCCACAATAGGACATCCTAACTAGAAGGAAAAATTAGATGGAAGTCGAATGTTTACTTTCCATTTTTCTTCATTTTGTTATATGTCAGCTGAAAAAAAAATTCTGGCTGTAACACATGGCCTCATTGCCAGTTAGAATTACTATCTCCTTTACCACATTTTTTCTACATTATCGCCCTTTCAGTTTCTGATAACTACAAAATATACAGTTCTTCCAGAAAACAGACAGGTCAGACCACTCAAAACTTCAATAAATTGAAGGAGTATGGACTGAGCTCCTGACAAAATTGTTGATTACCCTCCTATTAAGATTCTCATCTGATATAAATGATCTTGAACTTTGTATCTCAACTTTCATTGGCTTTCAGCACACTTACATTCTGCTTCCTCTTGTGGGATGCTATTAACAATCATTACAAACAACTTCTCAAAAGGAACATAACATATCCTAATACTCTGGAGCACTGTATCTGCATGTTGCAGGTACCTCTATTCTAAATTATCCTCCCACTCCACTATTACCTCACCTCCCACTCTCTGCAATAAAAACAAGATTTGCTTGATTTATAAAGGAAGTAAACATAGCGTTTCTGTAGTTTATAATAGCATAAAATGGACTGAGTACCGTTCAATGATACATCTGCACAACTGCTTGATCTATAATTTAACTACATTGTATTATTTCAGCTTTACACTTTAATTGGCTTTGAAAGAAAGGTAGAAAAACTGCATTTTTTATGCAGCTTATGCAAGATGGAGTCCTCATATTTTCTAACACACAAAATGACATTTGAAATAGTGAACAAAAGTAAGTGTCAGAGGACACCAAATGACTGAAGATTGCCATTATTCAGGCTCAACAGGAATCTCATTCTCTTCCTTGGATTTGTATGAATAAATAAAGATCTCCAAGACTACCATTCACCTTGTATAACTTGTTTTATTACATAAATAGTAAAAAAATCAAAATATTACAAATTTCCCAGACCAGTTTGTTCCCAAGACATCCATGCTCTCATATACATTTACAGTTCTGCCAAGGTTTTTTTTTACTTTTAAAAAACTAACTAAAACTCAGTCCATTAAAATAAATAAATCTTTTCAACTAGATCACTCCCTTGTTCTGTTCACAATGAAGCTACACAATGGTTGGGGTTGGTGCATTAACCAGGTAGGGATATGGGATGTCTACAGAGAAAAGCAGAAGAGCAGGAGAAAGAAATGAGGGAAGAGGGGAGAGGAAAGAGAAATGGGGGAAGTGGGGAGAGAGAGAAAGAGAGAGAGAGAGAGAGAGAGGGGAGAGAAAAAGGAATAGCACATTGCTGTGATTTCAGTGGCAGTGCCAGCTTACAATCATGAGGAGTTTACAGAATTAGTTTCAGGTAACTACTTATTTGTTGCACTGCTTCACACAGCTGTTTGAAGCAAATTTTGGTGAAAAAATATGCTTCCAATAAAACTATCCACTGGAACTGGATGTCCAGCATCTGCTAGTCCTTCCCTCCTACACTTAGAACCGTAACACAGACCTGAGGAGGTCATCTTGACCAAGTCCTCACTCAAAGCCAGGCCAATTTTTGTGCTGCATCAGGACACTAAGGGCCATGTTCAGTCAAGTTTTGAATGTCTCCAAAGGAGAACCAAAGACAGACTGAGAGTATGCATATCTAATTTAAGAGAATGAAGTGGTGAATCACCAGTTCAGCTCTCAGTAATACAAGGATTTGGGGTTTCAGCAGAGAGAAAAAGAAAACAACCATCTTTGAAGAACTGAAGTCCAATTATTTTAAGGGAAACAATGTTCTCACAGTCTTTTGCATCACTTCACCTTAGTTAAACAAAAAAGCAAGCAAAGACAGCTCACATTCTAACTATGGAAAATGCCATAGCTTGACTGAAAAAGCAAGCTATAGGAGAAACAAATTATTATAGCCACTAAACACAACCCACTTTTGAAGCAAGCTAGACAGCTACTGCTCTGAAAAATGACTCTGTTATTTAAGCTGGATTTAAGCAGACACCCTTCACCAGTCTAAACAAATCTTAACACAGGGAATTTGAGGAAGCTGATGGAATAGCTCCAGTGACAGTAGAGGAAAGATGAAGAGTGGTGGAACGAGGTTGCCTCTGCCTCATTCACTCCTATTTCCTTCCAGCTCCCGTCTGCAACAGCAAGTAAAAATGCAGCAACGGTGACAGTGCCAACACCAGCAGCAAGAAAAAAGAATATGGCACCTGAGACCAGAAAAGCCTCAGGTGCACCACTGATACTGATTACCTTTCTCCTACTGCAGCCCATAAGAGTTGTAAGAAAAAAGTCTGATTTATTTGTACTGCTGTGCACGTTGAAAACACCTTTGTTGACTTGAGCTCAACATATTTATAGCTTATTAAGTAAATTGGATCATTCTAACAAAGAAAAAGCCATTGGGACATATTCCAAGGAGAAAAATACATAAAAACAGCTGCTTACAATCAATTTAGTTTGTTTTTAGAACTATATAGTAACCACACAGTTTATAGCGGTCTCCTTTTATTGATTTATTTCATCTTAAAAGAAAAATTTCAAGGAGACTAAAGCATTTCACCTGTAGTTAGTGGGATAAACAGCTATTTCACCTGTACCTTAAGGCGTCCTATCCTTAGCCTGCATTTCTAGGGACTAAAAGAGACTATTATCTGACATCTTTTCACTGACTTACACAGTGGAGTACAGCAGAGTCAATGCTGGTCAATGCTCAGATGTTCAACAAAGAAAAATTACTATAATGGAGTCCAGAAGTTTGTTCATTTTAGTAACAAATAACCAGTATGTTCAAATGGCACATTCCTTTATGAAACAGTCTCTGCAAATAGTTTCTAAAACAAATTTTTTCTTAGGTAAAGAACAACAAGCCTGCACACTAGGGCCACCGATACACTTGTGAAATTTATTAAGTTAAGCATAAATGCTAAGACTAAATGAGCTTCTTTAATTTCCATAATGAAATTGTTTTTGTAAAGTTAAAAATACTGTAATGAGGCCAAAACGGTGTGCTTTCAGAGACTCCCATGGTGAAACAAATGAGATTTTAGCTTCTCTAATTGGGCATACTGCAGGCTGGGCTTGATGCTGTCCTCAGCACAGGATGTTTGTTATCCCTAACAAAAAGAGGTCTACAGCTGTCAGCATAATATCATATAGCTTCTCTGAAGCCAAGCCATCAGAAGGAAGGCTGCTGCTCTCTGACTGGGACCACCCAAAGGGAGAGATCAAGCAGAGAACAGCTCTACTCTTCCCTGATTAAGAAGTTATTCGTAGAGGTAATTTGTTTACAGCTATTACACAGAAGCTTTTGAAGCAAGGAATGAGTATTCCCAAAATCCACCAAGAGAATTTTATTTGATTAAATAATGAATATGGATATTCCCTTACTCTTTCATTCCCACCTACCCCTTTTCCCCTTGGTTATTAGATCTCATTACCTGTCAACGCAGGCCTTCAGAGCTTGCCTGTTCCGGCAGGAAAAAGGAAAATGTTAGAGGCACTGTGTTGCATCTGCAGTGCCAGAATCTGCTGGTTTGCTGACATGTGCAACACTGCAGTGACACCCTTCAAGCCTTTTAACAACTCAAGACTCCTTTTCAACAAGTATCATTTTTGGTTTTCTCCTGCACTAGAGTTCAGGTATAAATAATTTGAAAAGAAGAATACCCAACTTAATAATTTGGCAGTAGTAAAAACCAGCCAGTTAGTTTACACAACTAAACCATGATTTAATATTTGAAGCAAGAACAATACTTCTATAGGGCAAGAAAAATAAGTACTATTTAAGGCTGAAACAGAGAGAATGTGACTATACATACTTTTAGAAGCCGTACACAAGGATGCTTGATTCCAGTTAGTTACATGAAGAAGAAAGAGTTCACTATAAGTGCACACTGATGGAGATTTGTACTCTTTTGCTCTAGACCTAATGCTTCATTGCAAGATCAAACTGTTTAACCCATGCCAGAACATTTTACTGGACTAAAAACGTCAAGCCATAATTTCAAAGTGCCTTCCTTACTATTTTAGATATTCTATAATGATTCTATTGTCACATTTGGAATATTACTGTATTTTTTATATCTAGCCTTTCACTCCTTTCCTGATATCCTGCTCTGCTTTCACTTCTCAAAATTTCAGCTGTCAACCTGCTACAAACAAAAAATGGTGTTTTCTTTACAGAAAGGCTTTCAGAATCTTCATAGTTACCACATGTTCTACAATTCACCCCTCTTCTGACTCATAAAAAGATAGGGAATATAGGCTTTATAATGAGAGCAAAATACTTCGACGAACAATAAATAAAGTGAACAATTAGTTTAACAGATGTTTTTTAAAAAGGAATATGAAAAAATGAAGGCAGAGGAGAAACAACAGGCAAAATTTTAAATCATCAAAATTGATGCATTTTTGTGAATGGCTTTTGCTTCTTTGCTTAGGTTTTGGAGAGCCCAGAAGAGTGTAGCAGAACTGCACAGAAGGAACGAGAAATAAGATTCTACAACAGCAACCATAATTTTGCCAGAATTGCGTAAGGCATCCATTTAAAAATATAGGTTAGCAGGTAAACTCTTAAAAACTTCTGTGAGATTATTCTCTTCAGCTTACTTCCAAGCCCCCTGTGTACTCCATTAATATTTTGTAAGGGAATGTAGAGAATTAGCAAAAGATAAGTGAATCATCACGTTTTTTCATTTTAATTCAAACTCGATTCATTAAAGCCTTCCCAAAAAACCTCTACAGTACATGAATCAGATTCAAATAATGAGATATTTTAATTAATTTGAACTTTGAACTTTACTTTAGATCACAGAAACCTTCTTAGAGGATGCTCAGAAGACCAGCATGGGGTAAAAGCAAAATATCACATTACTAGATGTTCAAAGAAAACCTATCTTGAGAGCCTCCTACAAAGACAAGGATGATTCCAAGGAAAAATAGAGAATGGGAAAATTCTTACAGGCTTTTTCACAACTGATTTTGAGTATTCAAGAGTACCTATCTTTGTGTCTACTATGATACAGTAGGCTAAATAAAAATTAAACACTTATTGCACACAGTTTATTACTATGTGTAGCAATTGATTCAAAGTATATCCTTTTAGGTTCTGAAAGAGCAGAGAAAGTCTGAGCACCTTGTCCCTGTATACTTACATTATACCATGAAATGTTATTAAGCTGTGTATCTGCATTAGCTGAAAAGGGTCAAGATTATACAGCCTAAGGAACAAATTTAAAGATTTAAAAACTAACAGCCTCCCAAAATAGGCATAAAACAGATTGTAACTGGCAACTGGCTGTCAGTTTCAAGAAACATCACCACTCAGTGATGGTGTATTGAAAAAAGTTTAAAACATAATATGTACAAATATGCATCATCTCAGTGTTAAAAATACCTCCAAAAAGGTTTTTTACTAGACTGTTTATGTCTTTCTATTTGATTTAGATCTAACAAATCTACTGGGTATTTTGGTTAGCCCTTTAAAAAACAGGATATCTTCTAAAAATCTTCCCACTATGCTTGGACTGTAAAAGGGGAAAGTGTTTAAGGTGCAAAATATCTTTGTCCCACTGTTTTCCTTGTACGTATTGCTACTATGATGAACAAATTACATTGTCCCATCAATCAGCACATCGGAGCAAGATCTGTTCTGACACAAAGCAAATAATAAATCTCTCCCTGTAATGAGTTCTGCTTTCTAATAAATTCACCCATTATTTTAGTCTAGAAGATTAACTGTTATAAAATCTGTAACATGAAGCACAGACAAAATGTACATACAAATATACACACAAACTTTGGGGTTAAACCACATTTCGGTATTCGCATTATTTCACAAATAACATGTCACCTTTATTTAAGCTGATCAGGCCAGCATTTCTTTTCTATCAGCTGAAGCAGCTAATTTACTTTCATTGACCATCCAGCAGTATAATGTACCACCTGCTTATTGTGATTCTTTCTGGCTAGACATTTAAAAAAAAAACAAAATCAAACCAGCCTTTCTCTCTCCCACTCTGTAATTTAACTTTGTACAAATGTAATCCTAAATTCTTCAATTCTCTCGGGCATTTTGTGAGTAGAGATGCTGGGATTTTTACAGCACCACATCTGTGCATGCACATTGTGATTAATACAAGACAAATCCTTCAGGCATATTGCAATTGATGCAGCAAAGCTGAACTTATTTGAAGCACTGCAAAATTATCTGTCTCTTCAACTGTTAATTTATTTCTTCACAGCCAGACAGGTATACAAGATTAAGCACTTCTTTTTTTCATTGCTGTATGAAAGTAGAAAATGCACATATGGTGGTAAAAGGGCAGAAAATAGTGTTATAATCGGTTCTAATATTTTGGAAAGAATTTGCTTTTCATACCAGTTTAATATTTTAAACAACTTCATATGCTTTGGAAAATCTAAGTCATAACGTGATGAGGAAGCCTATCTAGTCAAGTTTTCATTGCTATTTTTGTCACCAACTAAGACAATTTCTATTGGTCTGTAAACATTCACAACCCCACCAAATGCTAGTTCATACTTACTGGTGAAAATCAGAAAAAGAAGCCAGAAACATGTTACGTTCAGTCTGCTACTTCATTTTGGGTTAAGAGACTACAGTTTTGACAGTAGGGCCATCTGCTGTTAACTTTCCTTCTCATCATAATACCAGTCCAGTCAAAAGCAATTAAGCATGTTTTGCCATTATAATATGCAGATAATTATGATAAATTACAGTTTTTAAATCAGCCTCAAATTATGCATATGGTAGGTATTTTCCTTGCAGTTACTGATGTAAAAATATTCCCGCGTTTTCAAAATATTTCAGCTATTTTATTGATGATGTTATTTCTGTAATGAGATATCTACAAGAAAATTTCTTGGGCACAGAGCCTGACAGCCATTAGAAATCTATTTATATCTCAGCAAGACATTTTGCCAAGTAGATAACAGTCACAACATTCTGTGCTGCCATTACACAAAACACTCAGAAAATTGTCTACTTTATTGTATCACAAAAAAATTAAAAACATATACAAACACACAAACAAATACCCAGAAGAATATTTTACTTTTTGTTACAATGTGGAATGATTCAAGAGTTTAACACAGGCTAAAACACATGATGAAAACATCGGTTTAAGGAACGACACGCTACTGCTGTTTTGTGTCGAGCTCGCTTTGTCATTGCTCAGGTGATCCCCAGGATTAGCCAGGCAGAAATAGGCAACAATTCAAAGTGGAGTCAATAAAAATTCATCCTCTACTCTAACACTGGATTTATCTTGAGAGTACATTTTTTTATATGGATGGGAGCATACTGCCATACTTTCTCTGAAGTTTAACTGAAAAATCACCACTGTTCATATTTTAACTTTTTTTATAATGTTTCCTCAGTATTTCTTTGCTAGTGAATGGACTTCCTGAGAAATAATCAGGCCTTACAATGCGACCACATGCTCTTCGTGACCAGACCAGCATTGAGTAATAATCCAGGACCCCTCATCCATCTAGTTCTTGCCAGGAATGTGAGACCTGCTATGAAAGATGGCTCATAAATCCTGGACACTAACAGCAACCGGCAGCACCTGAGCCATGGCAGGCCACAGAGGAACGATGAGGAAAAGAGGAAAGCAAATGAAAAAATGACACAGTAATGCCAGCAGCAGCAGAATCAAATCTGAGCTCTGCTAAACACACAGGGATGGTGTCTGCATGGCAATGGCCTAATCACCTTCTCACCATTATGGCCACAAAGTGTTCAAAAACAACTCAGAGAAATAAAAATTACCAAAAGATATCAATTCAATTTCAAGTTCAGAAACTTGCAGTCAAAGACATGAATGATATGAACTCATATTTAAATCCTTTCCCTCACACAATGCAGCCAAGAAATACTTCAATTTAGCAACAACACAGAAGGAAAACCAGCGGTGAATATCTGCTCTGCTTAAATGTCAGCGAGCTTGCTCTTTAGCTGTGCTTGCAATAACCACGTAGACTCAGAAACAGGAGATACCAACAAAGCAATAGCAGAATATCCCTATCTCTGCCTTCTGATTCTTAACACTATGAGACAGAAAAGGATAAAATTTTTAACTAAGGGGAACGGAACCTTTACATAATTCTGCTTGTAGAAAAGATGTGTATTCTCTCCATATCCCTCTGGTAGCTGCTGTTAACAGCTGCCAGCGCATTACCATACTTTTTTCTCCTTGGCAGGACAAGCAAATTGCTCCCCACAGATAAGATGCCAGTCAACATGGCAAAAGGAACTCTGCTGAGCATAATTTCTCTTCCCGTAACACTAAATAGTTTTCAAAATGTTTGGTTTCTATCAGACCACTACTTGGGTGGTTCTAGATTTGTTTTCTTTTGAGCATAACATTAAGTTGTACTCAATTTCCATAATCAATTGAGAAAACGCAATGGATGTTTTCATTTCAGAAGTGCTGCAAAATTTAACAAACCATTCAACTGAAAAAGCTCTTTTTAAAAAACTATTGAAAACTTAATGTTTAGCTAATTTATGTTTTCGAGATTAGCTTTCCACAGTATCACAAAAACTAAATTTTACTACTCAGTATAATTCTCTACAATCTCTACAAGGAGAGGATATTTGGATGGCAAGGCTTCATGTCCAACACAAGATACTGCAATTTTGAGTTGGGAGAGCTGTATGCAGCCTATAAATTATGGTGTGTAAATGTACAAACATATAAAATATTATCCACATCTTGGCTGCTGCTTCAAAATAAACTTTTTCCCTTCATAAAAAAGTCCATCTTCTGAATAAAAACAAGAACTGCACTCTCTACTTGACTAATCAGCTTGAATTCATGCACAAGCCAGTGCATCCTCAATATTAATGCAGGTGGCTGCTCAGAAGCCTGCAGAATGACAAAAGCATTCCCTGAGTCTTTTTGGAAGCAGCAATGCTGATTTATACCTTCTTAAAAATGTATGTCAAGAGCCAGAATAGAGAAACAGAAATGCAAATCAAATTCAGCAGGAAAAGTGTTCCCTATAAGCAGAGAAGTTCCCAGCATAGTTTTACCACAGATCTGCTCTCAAAAAACAAAACTTACAATGAAATGTAAGTGGCACCATAGCTAGAATTAATAATGAGTTAAGAGTAACTGACAACACAATCTAACAGACTGGGGGAGGCCATCTTAAGGGAGATATTTCTGTTTGGTTACAGCATTTTATATGCATTTTCAGTGTTGCATGAATAATAATTAGCATGTCTGTATTCAAACTAAGAAACATTAATCCTAAATTAAAGTTTACACAAATCTGATACCTCCAGTTTACAAACAAAATTTTCTTTGTCTATCACTTGATAGTTGTGGGCCAAAAGGATGTCAAGCACATCCACAAGCACTTACAAGTGGGCACTTAAGTAATTCCCCAGTACAGCTAAGCTACAGGTGACAACTCAAACAAATCTGGGGAGAAAAGGTGAAAAAAACCAAAACCAAACCCAACCAAAATTCTTTCACTCTTGTCCTCTAAAACACTTACATTTGAGAAGTGAGAATGCTTATTATTAAGCCAAGTGAGATACATAAGACAGCACCTAAAAAATATTATCCATCATTAGTGACTCCATGATCAGTTCTGTCAGCTAAGACAGAGTGAAGATGTGCTCCCTAGAAAGCAATGCCTTGGTGCTCTATGTCAGTAAAACAGGAGTCTGGATCTTTGTGAATGCATCAAACTCATATCAGGTCTTCAGCAATCGACTTGGAAAGTGATTTTTTTTTTTGTAAGTTCAAAAGCAGATAGGACATTTGAGTGAAACCATGTTTGGAACGAATCTCTTCTTAAATCTAAATAATAAAATGCAAAGGAAGTGAAAAACTTGAATTCTTTGAGACTAAATTTAAGAGACACCAGTCTTCACGATCCTCACCTCTTTCAACTGTATATTCAAATTTTGTCGAAGTGCTATTAATCTCCCTTCCATGGCATTTCAAGTATTTTCCACAAAGATCTACTGCAAGTTGTAAAGATCTACTACAAGTTTTAGCATTTAGTAATGAGTTAAAAACCCTGATATTTTTCATTTAAAGAAACAGCTTTCCAATTTTTTGCAACACTGAGGACTTCTGTATCAAATAATGTGTAGTAAAATTCTCTACGAACACTCAGAAGGAACTATTAACATTTAATAACGATCTTTAAAAGTCTCTCCTGTAACTGCTCCCTCTCTTTTGGTCCATTATCCCTCAAGAGTGGCTTCATCTGCCTGAAAACACCCTTCTGCCAGAAATCTGGCAGCCAAAACCCCCGCAGCACTTTGAGGGAAGTACAAAGCAGGCTGGAAAAACCTCTGGCACAATCTTTCAAAAAGATATCACATCAATCTTCCCAGGACTGTCAAAGACAACAGCTAACAAGAGAGAGCAATGTCCAAGCACACCAAACAATGGTAGGGGGAAAAAACCTCCCCAAATTCGATTGTTTAGTTTACATAAAAAGGAGATAAACTCAACTTCATTTAAATGCCACTGGACTTGCATTGTTATCATCCATTCTCACCCTCCACTGAACCAGTTATCTGTGCTCACAGGCGGGCACAAAGACCTTGAAGCCCTCAGCAGTATTAACAGTGCAGTCAGCACCTCACAGGCAGCAGGTTCCCCCCTTTGGAGATGGACATCTGCGATCACTAGAGCTAAAACACACAAAGCACGCTTGCTGAGTCGCACACTTTGGCACAAGACCTGCAGGTTTTGCCCTCAGAGCACTCCGTATGCCTGAAGTGCTTTGAGATAGAGCAGGAATCACTACATCCCAAGGAAAAATACTGTAGCTGTGTTATTGTCCCAAATCTATCAACTAACACAACTTACAAAAACAAAATTTACCTGGAAGCACAGCGTGTTCAGTATATCTTAGCATAGGCAACAGCGAAAGTAAAGTCTCTACCTTTTTCTGTTTTCAAACCTGCCCAAGTAACAGATGAAGGAAGGAGATAATCATCTTTGCACATGCAGACGTATAACGTAGCATCTCAAATATCTTCAAAATGCAGATACTTCCTGAGAATCCTTCTTCTGAAGTGGAATATCTGCTAGGAGCGGGTATCGTCTATACTTTCAGATGCCTGTTATCCAACATCAGAAAACCGTAAGTCTTTAAGCAACACAGGAATGAGCAGTAATGGCTGACAGCACTGTCCTTTAACTCAGATTCAACACTAGCCATGGCTGTGCCCACTTCCAGTACATGCTAATATGTTAGCACAAGAGAAATGGAAATCCTTGGTATTCTTTTTACTATTTTTATAATATTGAATCAGATCCTTGGCAAAAGAAGAAGCAGCAGTAAGACTAGAAATATTCACCCAGAGTATCTGAAAAGTAAAAATAAATTTCAAGACACCTCGTTCATGGTTTGAAATAAAAATCTGCTGACATCTGGTATGGATCAGCTGGCTGAATTGCTTTGATTACTAATCCAAAGCCAAGATCTTTTTTATTTATTCATTTACTCATTTATTTCATGGTCATAAAATGTGTTTCATAATAAATATGGAGAGTGACAACACAGTGCTGATTAACAAATATGATATTCTCAATTTCTTGAACAGATTTCATTTTTTAAACGGAATTGTGTGTCTGCAAGATTGTCAGTCCCGAATTTTATCCATGCCTTTGCTGTCACAACTTAGTTTTGGCTCCCTTTGGATATGCTAAATTTATAGGTGTTGACAAAGTATTAAGAACTACAAGAAGAAAGTGTCTGCGTAGAGCACTTCAGCGCTTGTCAGGACACACCTGGAATACTGTGCTCAGTTTTGGTCCCCACTATAAAAAATAGACCCAGGCAGGCTGAAGAGGGCCCATAGAAGGGCCACAAAGATGATGAGAGGACTGGGAAGCCTGCCATGAAGTGAAAGGCAGAAAGGACAGAGTTTGTCCACCTTGAGAAAAGTCTTAAGGGAGGCATTATTGCCATGTTCCAGTATTTAAAGGGTGGCTACAAAGAAGAGAGAAACTCCCTTTTTACATAGAGTCCTGTGGAAAAGACAAGGAGTAATGGGAACAAGTTACTCTGTGTCAGTTCCGGGGGTGCTCTGGGTGGGGTGCTGTGACTTTCTGAAACCGACTCTAACAGAAAGTCGCTCGGCAGCTACCGCACACCCACACATAGGCACGCACACACCCCCCCCACCCACACAGGCACACACACACACAAAGCACACACACACACAAAGCACACACACACGATAGCTTCTTCGACAGGTCGATGGCAAAGAGGCAGGAAGGGTCCTTGTGTGCAAATCCACTGCAGCCTTTATTCCAGCATTGCTGCTCGTGAACGGGGGCAGTGACAAAGACCCAGAACAATGCAGAATTCAAAGTTAAATACGGGGATGGGGAGAGCTGAGGGCATGGGGCGGTACATAGGTGGGGCTCGGGTATGAGAACTAATAGGGAAACAGTGAGGGAGGGACTAAGGGACAAGGGTGAATGGGGAAACAGGGAGGGGAGAATATTCTGGATTAGAGCCATATAGGGTAGAAAGGGGCAGGGAAGGCCAATGGGCCAATAGGAGAGACAGAGCCAGGGTACATTTCTGTAACAGAACAGGGCATTCTGAGAGAGACCTTTTTAGTCACTTTAACCTGGGGAGCGTTTCTCCACTTAGGGCACCTTTTCTCCAGGAGGTTCTTATAATCCCTGGTGCCATGGGCTCACTGGCTACCACACTCCTGGGGAGATTCTGGTTGGACACAGGAATAAAGTTTTTCACAATGAGAACAACCAGCCATTGGAATAACCTCCCCAGGGAAGTGGTGGATTCCCCAGTACTGGGCACATCTAAGATTCAGCTGGACAAGGTGCTGGACCATCCAGTCTAGACCATGATTTTGCCAAGAAAGATTGGACCAAATAATCCTTGAGATCCCTTCCTGCCTGGTATTCCATGGCTCTATGATTCTGTGAAATTGTGTTAAAAAGATACATTCTTCTCTAGCACAGGACAACCTTGAGCTGCAAACCACAGAATGCAAGAGACTGTCCTGGAGAAATGCAAATAAAGGCATGTGAATGTTCACTCTGCTGTAACCATCTCCTACAGGCCACTCACTGTTGTAGACAGGTATCCCATGGCACCAGGAATTATAAAAACCTCCTGGAGCTAAGTTGAGAAATTCTCCCCAGGTTAAAGTGACTAAAAAGGTCTCTCTCAGAATGCCCTGTTCTGTTACAGAAATGTACCCTGGCTCTGTCTCTCCTATTGGCCCATTGGCTTCCCCTACTCCTTTCTACCCTATGTGGCCATAATCCAGAATGTTCTCCCTTCCCTGTCTCCCCATTCACCCTTGTCCCTTAGTCCCTCCCTCACTAGTTTCCTATTAGTCCCCATACCTTAGCCCCACCTATGTACCACCCATGCCCTCAGCTCTCCCGACCCCCGTACTTAAGCTGGAACTCTGTAGGGGTCTGTGTCTTTGTCACTGCCCTCGTTCACTGTGTCTTTGTCACGGGCAGCAATGCTGGAATAGAGGCTGCAGTGGATCTGCACACAGAGACCCTTCCTGCCTCTTTGCCATCGACCTGTCGAAGAAGCTGTCCGGTGTGTGTGTGTGTGCGTGTGTGTGTGTGCAGTGCTGCTGAGCGACTTTCAGCCAGAAGTTGGTTTCAGAGTCACAGCACCCCACCAGAGCACCCCTGGAACTGACAACTCAGAGACTGAGCTTTTCACATCTCTGGTCTGGCCTAATGGAGAGCATCTGCATGAACCAATTTCCCAAAAGAAACAGAAAGGACCAAACAAACTTTATTAATAATTAATTCTTAGATGGAGACTAGTTGATGACCACAAAAATTTGGGTTGAAAGGGATTTCATGAAGGTACAACTCCTCATGCCAGAAAGAGACAACCTAGATGCTCAATGAATTTGTTGATGGCCTTACCAAATTCTTAACAAAAGCGGAGGTATCATAGCCTTTTCTGATGTGGACCCCCATCATTTTTTATTTTCTTCCTGATCTTTCGGAATTTCTCTTGCTGCTGCTTTTTGTTACCTTTTCTTCTCCTTTTAATAACGACCTCCAAGAGATCCTGCTCCAAATTCTCTATAAACTCCTTTTACACAATTGAAGACAACTAGATTTGTGCCTCAAACTTCCCCTTCAGTATTCTAGTCTCTAGTCAATTGACCTAGCCAATTCAGTCCTCAGATTTTTTTGCTCCCTTTTTAGCTTGGTGTTCTGCAAAGCTGCTTTCTAGCCAGACAGCCCTCACTGTGTAGTGTTGCATGCAGTTGTTCCATCCTAACTGCAGCAATTTGCATTTGCCTTTGCTGAAGGCAAGGTTCCTCCAAGCCCATTTCTTCAGCCTGTTGAGAGCACTCTGAAGAGCAGCCCTGTGCTCCAGTAAATCAACCACTTCCCTCTGAAAGAGCAACACTGAGCAAACTTACTGAGATTGCAAGCAATTGAATCATACAAGTTATTATGAAGGAGCTACATAGTACTGGCTCCTGTGCTGAGCCCTATGGAACTTCTAAGTCACCAGCAACTGGTGATCAGCTGGACTTTGGACCATGCTGACCTTTGGGTCCAGCAGTGAAGCTTGTTTTCCAACTACCTTAGTCTGCCTAATCAGTATATCATCAGTTTAGCCACCAAGGTGTTACTGAACTCTGAACTCCACGATTCTGATCTTTCTATTTACCTTCCTCACCACCACCTCAAAGGTGCGTAGCTGGAGCTACCACTGACCTTCCCACTCTTCACCAGGTCCTCTTTACTGATGAGCAGCAGATCACCTTCTGTGACTGATGGGGCAGCACTTGCATTGAAACACATCTTCAACACATCCCAAAGATCTCCTTGATTACATGTGCCACACGATGTTACTCCATCCAGCAGATGTTGACAGGTCAAAGCTGCTCACAAGAAACGATGTTTTCAATCAAGCTTCCTCCAGTTTTCCAAAGGTTTCAGCTGATTCCTTTCTTTGCTCAGTCTGTAGTAGATGTTTGCTGAGAGGCATTCATGTTGGACTCTCCTTTGATCTTGACCAGCTTATTACTCCTTCCAAAGCAAATCTGGATCTGCAAATTTAATCCACCATTGGAGCACAAGCGCCTTTCTTTCATCTTACCAGCTGGTACTTCCAAAAGAGTCTGCATTCCTCCACTGCCATGCACCATTTGTGTGAGCCATTCCATACCACATTTCTGTGCCCCTAAAGAGGTACTGTGATGGTACCTAGACTTCATATTCCTTGTTGCTTCCTATGCAGTATGTGTTTCTGTACAGGTATATGGGCCACCGGGGAAAGCATAGAAGGTTTGCTTATAATCCTGCCATTTAAGGACTTCTCTAGCCCTCATTCCTCCACTTCTTTGTGTTTCAGTCTTTATTTCCTGAAATGAATGGTCTAAAAATGAAGATTCATTGAAAGTGGCAATATCCTAACCAAGGCTCAAACTCTTCTCCACAGATAAACAAAAATACAAGCATGTGTAAGAGAACAATAACCCTACCACCTTCCAGCCAGGCTGCTTACTTTCCTTCACTCCAACAGTCAGAAAGAATACCTTGGACAATGTGAATCTGACCCATGTTGGTGCAATGCTACTTGAACCTGGAAATCATCTGAAAGGACAGTTCTAAAAACTGCTGATGCAATTTAATCAAAGCTTTTTAGACAGCTATTCAAACTTAAGATCATATGTGAAGCATTCTTCCCTGAGGATGATCCTCACATTAGAAGGACATTAATTTATGTTCATATTTTTGAAGAACAGACCAGCAAAAACCACAGAACTCCAAAGGTGTACAAGATGCACGACTGCTCTTGTGATGAACTACTGAAATTACAGAAAGACAACTACAGGTGGCTTGATTATGAAATGAGATAAGGATGTATATTACCCTTTTACCATATGTTCCAACAATGCTTTTTTCTACTTCTTCGTATCTCTGTGAAGCAGAATTTTCTGGAAAAGCTGTTGTTAAAAACAAGTATAGTAACCTGCTGAGTACTGAGAATGAGCTACTTTTATGTCTGAAACTTCCCACTGCTCCTAAACAGATTTGTGACTCCAAGCAGACTCATCTATCTCATTAACAAGAAGTAGTATTAGGGAAAGACAGAAACCTTTGAATTTAATTAAAATTCAAGCACATTTTGTCTGAATGCACATTTTTATATTTGTTGTTACACACAAAAGGAAGAGCATTATAAAGTTCTATCTATGCACTTGTTTACAAAGAATAATCAGCCGATATTTTGAGGGAGTGCTATGAAAATATTCAAATAGCAGGGGAAAATGTACCAACAACTAAAATTTGTCAACTCCTGCTTATACCTTATCTTTGCATGCCATGGCCTACTCTAGAAGTTACCCAGTGGAAGAGGATGCATCTTGCTACCATAACTTCAAAGTGATACTCAGATGTGTTATGCTGTAAATAAAAAACGGTTTGTAAAAAACAGTTGAGATGCAGAGGAGCATGAAAATCCACTGACGGATTTTTGAATGGTTTGTGTTGGAAGGGACCTTTAAAAGTCATCTACTCCAGCCTCCCCTTCTATGACCAGGGACATCTTCAACTAGATCAGGTTGCTCAGAACCCCACCTAACCTGACCTTGAATCCCAACTCCTGTTAACATTATCATGTGATTGTAGGACATACCAATTTAATAGACTTAATCATAAAAACATATTTTTAAGTAACCTTTCAATTTCAGAGGACTACTTCACAGCTGGTTTAGGTAACTGGTGATCTTTTCAGACTGCTTGCATAAGGTGATACACAAAGCCTAGCCACTGTAGGGTTTCTTTTAAGTACATGTTCAATGGCTATCGCCAAACCTGCAATCCCATTTCAAAAGTAAAACTAACAAAAACAGGTATTACCCAGAAAATATCCATAGGAAAAGAGAAGGGTGCTGGGGAAAGAGAAGAGCAGAGGGAAACCTTAAAGATTCCTTTAGTTACAGAAGACATAGCAGAATAAGCATAGACCTAAACCAGAATAAGTTTCAATTGTTCTTCATCTAAATTCCAAAATATTTCTACTGATACCACTGAAAGCACACTTACCTTATTTTTCTTCCCCACAAAGTCAGTAAGGAGAGGGATTATCCAGAGAGGTTCACAGGACTTTAACTGCTAATAAAAAATTCTGCCCTCATGCTCGCTGTCGTACATTCTGTTTTGCACAATAACTGACAAACACAAGAAGATTCAAATAAATATCCACTGAATTATAGATGTTCTACCCCTAACAAAAAAAAAAAGCACAAGCTGAAAGCCAGTTAAAAAAAGCAATCAAACTGAACCCAGAAATAACTATTTCAGTGTCATAAGAGACCCTCTACTTGAGAAGAAAACCCGTATGAGGAAGCCCAAGCAGATAGTGAGTCTCTCCTACAGCCTGAGTATTACATATTACACTTGAAGATGAGCATTTTGAACCAATTTCCTGAGGTAAAGTCCACTGACTTTTACTACTTCTTTGATGAAACAATATCAAAGGGGAGACATTTGTCTTGCTCCTGTTTTGAATTCAATTTCTTCAAATATTTTCTGTGCTATCCAATCTCCAATGTGAGAAATTGCTGAGGAGATCCTGTGGTCATCCATGCACACTTGAGGGGGAGCAATTGTGAATTCCAAGAGGCACAGCTACCAAGTACACCCCAAGACAGCTTCTGGACGCACAGCTCCTGCAACATGAGCACATCCACTGGACTGTAATAAAGGTGATCCTACTTGAGTCTGAGAGAACAATTCTCCCTGATTCAGAGCTTCATCCTTAGCAAGCGGAACAATAAAACTAATTTCCTTTGAGCAAGTTGCTACTATGACACAATGGGAAAGAAAGACAGGGTGATATGACCAGCTCCATGTTTAATGGCAATGCTTCTGGACTGGATAATGTACATATAATGGACTCACCCAGCCTCTCTCTGGAAGCACACACTGCCCAGTCCAGAGCACTCTATCAGTTTACCTACCCAATGAATGCAAAGTGATTTCAGTGCTAACAACAAGCTCCTGGACTGCAATCACACTATAGCTTGAAAATGGTGATATCCTGAAGTCAGACCAATGAGGTCCCAGTGGTAGTACAGAACTGAGTGTTACAGAGATCAATTCCCAGCTCAGAGGCCATACTCCAAGGGTCCAAGATGAAAAGGGCTGAAAGCCCAACCTCAAAGCAGGTTAGAGCCTGACCAGGAAAAGCAGCAGCAATGATGTCCCTGTAATTTATCAGGGTCCTAAATCTTTGAGATCCAACATTCCAGATCAGGTTCTGTCAAGACAGCAGACCCAGTATAAGTGATGAACCTCCCAGTTCATCATCCAGGCAACTTTCTCTTCTAGGTCAGACCAAGAGGCCATCTGAACCAGCAGAAAAGAAGTCATACTTGGAGAGAGAACATAAGAAATAAGGCAAGTATGGAACGGTCATTCTCGAGTCTTACCTTCTGGCTTCCAGTGACAACCATTGCTTTCTTTTCACTGTAGGCACTCTTTCCATTAAATTCTACCCCAACAGAGTGCATTGGAAGCTATAAATACCAAAGCCAAGCCACAGTCACCTTCTACCAGTTCCATGGCTAAAATCACCTCATTTTTATAGGAGTAGCAGCCTTCTAGCTCCCAAGGTACAATACTGAGCCTCCCTTGTGCTGACAACACCGATTCAGTACCACACTCCCAAGAGCCATCGATTTGACAACTTACTGACATTTGCATATTCGACAGAGGCTGACAGTAACCTGTGATACACAGCATTCCAGACAGGACACCTTATTTCTGGGAGTTCATGAGTCTTTTTTCTAATGAAGAATATTGGCATTAATGAAGAATATTGGGCTTCTCTCATAAGACCAAATGTATGGTCTTATGAGAGAGTATGTATGTATGTGGTCTTGTATGTATGGTCTTGTATGTATGCCAAGGAAAATACTATTTATTTTCAGAAGAAGCAGGATCCTGAGGAAAAGAAAAAAGAAAAAGAAAAACCAAACCAAAACAGATCAAAACCCAACAGCACACACAAACACAACAGCAACAACAAAAAAAACCCACCCCACATACAACCACCTAACAATCTGTACTGTTCAACTCATTTGGGAAGCAGAGGGAAAAAAAATTGAAAAGGACCAAACTTCATGGAAACATCATCCCTTAAGTCAGGGTCCCAGAAACTTGTTCAATTTTTGCTTGCAAACTTCAGAATTCAGAAACTTGGGGAGTTTTCCACTGCAGCAAAAGGCAGAGCTTTAAAAAAATCTACAAGTCTTTAATCAGACATTAAGTAAGAGCCTTTTCCCAGCTCCATCCTGTAGGATATGTTCAAAGAAAGTTGCATTTGAACAATTTTCAGCACTGGTAAATAGCAGTCTGGGGGAAAAGCATTAACTTTCAAGACTTTTCTTCTACAATCTGACAAAATCAGGCAAATTGGAAAACTCTGCCTACCTGTCTCTGAAATACATCACAACATTTTAATGAAAACAGTTTTGTGCTTGTATCTTTGATCTAGGATCAAAGTTATCACCCCAGATGAATCTGAACCAAGTATTCAGGTATTTCAAATGCTGAATGACAGGTCAACTGAGAATTAAAGGTCAGGCCAATAGCTTGAAATGTAGTAAAACCAGACAATGCTGAAGTACACTTAGATCTTCACACAAATAGCCTTCAGGCTTGCTATGAGTTTACTCAAAGCGAGATAGGATGATCTATTCAAGTTGTGCTCCAGGCTGGATGCCTTAAGACAGGGTTGTGCTCATGACTATGGTACCAATTTGCTGCATGATCTATTCTTTTGGATTCAGCTGTATTTCACTACTGACAGAGCAGATTTATTCTGCAGCTTTACATTACTATCATGGGACTAATTCCCTATGGGATCTATATAATTTTACTTTCGGCTTCTTCTTGTCGGTCCAAAATGTTTTCGCCTGCTGGTTTTTCATACAGCTGGAAACAAAGCTGAGGCTTCCTCAACAATCGTCATTCCTCAGGGAACCTCAGGAAATTGTTACTGCTCACATCATAAATTCCCTGAGTACAGCATATCAATAGAGCCAAGAATGCTCTTTCCAATGATTTATTTAGCTGCTGACTTCAAGTTTCCCTTCCATGTAACAGCTTTTCTGTTATTTAATCAGAGATAAACAAGTTTCTGAAAGGTTCCTCCAGTTTAATACTGGGTTATCAGATAGTTAAAGCATTAAAAATAATTCATTAAGGATCATTCGTGGTCTTACTCAACAGGTTTTGATGGAGATTTCAAACCACCACAGCCTTTATTACAGGTATGTTGGAGCAACTAAATCTAAGCAGTAACTTTGCCAACATGCCCAGAACCTCTCTTTTACAAATTTTTTTTTTGTGTTAACTCCTGCCTGCAATAACCTGTCTGCAACAAACCTCCTTCAGTTCCATATGTTAACCAGTATTCCTCAGTACAATATCACAGGAAATAATTAACAGTACTTCTACTCCTAGTATCACTTTGACACTATAGTAGGACTGTACTGACACTGCACAGATACTACTTCAAATAATAAGCATATTAACAAAAATCACCCAGGTGAACACCAAAAAAAAGGCAAAAATCTTATTTTTGCAACAATCCTATCTTGAAAAGCAAAGTTTTTTCCGGTTTCCGGAGGGGGGGGGTAGATATTCATACTGCTGAAGCTAAGGTGCTTACAGAGGCAGCTAGTATCCTGTGGCTCCTCAATACTCAACAGAGAAAGAAAGGCTTCTCCAGGAGCAAATTCAGAGCAGAGACCCACTATGAGCATTTGTAGAAACAATTTCTTCTAGAAGTGAAGAAAACGTAAAAGAAGCACAAGAGAAGCTATCTGACTGAGGCTTAGTGGTTCACACCGGAACACAGAGAAACAATAAAAATCCTCATTAAATCATACTGTCTCTGAAGGCTGGCAGAGTTCAATGATCAGAATTCTGATATGACTGCATTACTGCCTTCCCATATTCTTTGAGGAGTCTTGGTCTCAGCAATTCTGAATGATGGCCACAGGAAATAGATTTCATGGATATTTTGATGAGAAGAGAAACAGAGGTCATGTCCTCCCAACATAGAAACAATAATGTTTATCTCGTGTTTGGCTTCTGTGGTTATACAATTTAATTAACCTCATGGCAATACCAGCATGATCTGTGGTAGAATATAAGATGAGACTTCAGTTGTCTCATTGATTTCAATTCTACTGTGAAATTTCAAAGCCATGATTTGGAAATTTGAACAGAAAGAGTGCTATCATATTCTATGAGATTTCTGAAGAATCCAAAAACTTACCGTGAATTACCTTCAATATGCGAACTACTGATAACTATATTATTATGCCAGTGCAAGTGATATCTTTTAATGTTACCAAAAAATAGATGGGCACTGTGAAATGGAAATAATGTGGGTTTGTGTCATCCAATATTCAAGGGTTTCAAGGACTCAAGAATTCATGGATGTCCATCACCTGGATAGCTAATAATCTTATTCACAGTCCTGTATTTGTTTAGAGAGCAGATACCTCCAAGATAAACGACTTGGGTCCTTGACTTCATTTTATGTAAATCATGAGATCGTAAGTATGAATTATGCATTTTGCAAGAGAGATGCTTTTATGACAGTTTGCACTATGAAGAGCAACGGTAACACAATTCACCTTGAGAACACCTGAAAGTGAGTCAGAGCATATGGCAAGTAATTTACTGTAAGTGGAAGATAGAATGGAGATATTCCTGGGGAATGAAGATCGCATCTCCAGCCCTCTAGAATTTCAGACCTTTCTCAAACAAAAGACTTTATGATTTTCTGGTATTATTCAGAAGGTGTAACACTTTCTAGATGAGTTACATTATTCAGGAATTTGTAACAGTAGCATTCTGTCTTACTCCTTGCCTTTCATTCTTAAAGGAAAAAAAGTTAACTCTTTTAATTGGAGGAAACAAAAATATAAACTTTGACACTATTAGATTTTTTCAGTTAAGCCAGTTGATATGCTTTTGCTTAATCCTGGCCCAAAACACTTCTGCACCCAGCTACAACAAACACTTTAGATTCAGCTGGGTTGCAGACCAGGTAAGAATCCATAGTCCTGGCTATAGCAATTAACATCTCCTGACATCAGTCACAGCCAGAATGGCTTCATGAAGGGAAAGTCTTGCCTATGGAAATAGATTTCCTTTTATGACAGGGTAACCCACCTAGTTAATCTAGGAAAGCCAGTAAATGTAATCCCTTTGGACTTCTGCAAAGGTTTTGTATCATTCTGGACAAGATGTCCAGCTCACAGCTGGATAACTGTGTTATACGATTGGGTGAGCAACTGGCTCTCAGACTGAGCACAAAGAGTTATAGTGAATGGGGTAACATCAGACTTTACAAACCACAAAAGCTACACCAAACTTTCACAAAGCAGGGGTCTTCCAAACATTTTCCTGGAAACTTGTGCAGTTTCTCCCTTGAGTAGGGACACCTGTTTTCCTGTTACTCCCAAGGGGTTAAGTGTAGGAATCTGTGTACATTATCATCACTTTGGTGCTAAGTTACATTCAACTCCTAATCAATACTATTTCTTTTGCTAGCTTTAATATAGGAACCTTGATATAGTGTAGTCTTTTATGTTATACTGTAATCTACTTGGAGTTCTTTAGTTTTATACTGTGTAGTAAGTAATTCTAGCTAAGATCTTCCATCTATTATCTCCTATCTTTTTAATATTCATTTTTATAAATAGATCTGTTTTGCCATCATTACAACTTGCAAAGTGATTCCTTCATTTTAAGTGTGGTCAAGTTCTGAGGCTAAAGAAGGGTCTGTCTGAAGCTTCCACTCGTCCCATGACAGCTAGCCAGTGAGATCAGATAAGCAGTCTGCCTAATACCATGTGCTGGACACAGATAATAATGTGCTATGCCCTATTTCTTGTTTTAATTTTGTCTGTGGATTTGTAAGGCTGAACTTTTCTATGAGTGAAGTGATTGCAAACATTTGCCTTAACCTTTCCCCTGCCCTCCTGCCCCCCAAGGTGTTCTTCAATGCTTGCTATGGAAGAGCAACTGATTACTAACATTTCTTAAAGGGAAGGGAAAAAAAAAGTTAAATGCAACCACAGAAGTGCCATAGCAGCCTGGAACAATTTTGGAAGGGAAATGGAACGCAGGACACAAAATTTTCTGTACTGTATTGTAGAAGTTTCTTTAGTTCAACCAAGGAATAATCTGAATATTGTAAACAGTCTTTTTGGATTAATTTGCAGTCCATGTCTGGTTATCTGTGACGGGATTTCAGTCAAGAGGAGGAACAATTTCAGGGAGATAAGAACAAGTAAAGGACCTTAAACTAACTGTTCTTTGAGCAGCTAAACTAATTAGCCTGATGTCTCCTATGTCCCTCACAAACCCCAGTTTTCCTTCATATTCCCGACATCTGTCATTGTAACTGCCCATATCTGCCCAACATGCCCAGAGCCACACCAAGTTTACATAGATTTCTTGTTTCATACTAAGCCAGTTGATATGCATTTGCTCAATTCTTGCCCAGAACACTCCTGCACGCAGCACCATCTATTCAAGTTTATTCCTAGACTCATCAACGCGGGACTCTTGTTTCCTTTTCTCCCAGAGATGCATGGAGCTTCTTCTAACAACACATACTGAAAATAAAGGTCTTAAGAGCAAAAGTCTCCCTTCCTTCTTCATAATGGGGGCATAAACATGAGTTTCTACTACATGTCAACACCAGTTTTCATGCAGCCTCTAAAACTGTAAGATTTTTAAGATCTTGCTTTAAATTGGCAAAAAGATGCATTAGCTATTAGAGCATAGAGAGAGATGGAGTAATGGCATATGCCTCATTTCCTTAAGTAGGCAGGCAACAGATTAGATGAAAGGATGCATTTTACAGAAAATGTCACTCTGTGTGCCATCTAAAATTTTTGAATTTGTGACTTATCACCTAATGCACATTCATTTGAAAATGGCAGAGGAAATGAAATGGCAAAGGAAGAATGCAAATATAAAAAACACCCGAAAAATTTCTTGGGCATAGTGGCACACATCCCAACATTATGCAGCTAGTTTAAATAAATAAATAAAATCTGTAATATTTAGCTAGATAACAGCAATAAAATTACTAGTGATATGCTTTGCTGCCTTGACAGTAAATCAACATAAAAGATTTTTTAAAATGTTTCCTGTCATGTAAATGAGCTAAAATGCTGCTTCCTGAATAATAAATATTTGGACCATGCTGTGTTACAGCAAGTCCCTATAAACAGAACATGCAGTTAACAATAGAGATAATGGAAAAGCTGACACCTCAAACACTTTTTTTATGCTGCATTGTTTTCTGAAAGACTAGAGTAAAACACTGTATGACACACTGCAGAGAAGTCCAAGGAAAGGAGTTGGCATTTAAATTTCCCAAATGAATGACATTTTTGACATTTCCCTTTAGAAAGTTCATGATGTACGGTAGTTTTTTGTTCTGCTTTTCGCTAGGAAAAAATGATCAGAATAATGATAGTAATTGGTAAATAGATGAGTGAGAAATCCCAGAAGCAATCTCATATTAAAAGGCCACACCACATATTACTGAGGAATACTGCTCGATAACAATTTTGGTTGACTCATAGATGTTTTTTTTGCTCTGGGTTGTTTGGTGGTTTTTTTCTTCAAATAAAACTTTCCAGAAAGCAAGACAATACATTAAGAAGGTCTCAACAGGTCATATAATGCCTGGTAAGATCAATCACTTCTGCTACAGACATCCACATAACTTCTCTAACCAAAGCTTCCAGCGGCAGAGATCTCCACAACCCTTCCCAGGCATTAGGTGAGGTCACCTACCTCACCCACTTTTTAAAAAGTAATTTCCTAACATCTAACCTGAATCTCTCTCAATGCAAATTAACGCATCTCTTCTCCTGCTCTCAGTAGGCCTTGTAACTGCTCTTTCTTCCCTCTATTTTTCTTACCTTTTTGATTCTGCTGTTTATCACATTTTTCTTTAAATTCGGTGCCCCAAACATGATATATCAGTTCTGCCAATATCCTATTATACATAACATAACGCTATTTATAAATTATTTTTAAACAGCAGAACTGTGTGGGTTCATATTTAGTGTAGTATGCAATACAGTTACCATAAGCTTTTCTTCAGTTTTGTCTAAGCAAGAGTTCCTTCAAACTGTGATTGTGCAGCTAATTAGTCCAAAGGGTAGCACACTGCAAATGTCTTTAACAAATTTCACCCACCTTTTTATAAACTATTGCTCCAGCATGTTTATCCTAATCTTGTCCTCCAAATTTCTTGCTCCTTCCTCCTCATGACCACGCGCAAGTTAAACAAGTATGCTGAGCAGACCCAAACTAAACCCTCCAGAAACACATTCAGTCTCCTATTCAGTAGCAGATACTCCACACAGTTAGTCTGCACAGTTTTCTAGCTACTGGCTGATTCAGTTTACAGCTGTTTCATCTACCATGTATTTCTTTTTCTTGCCTAAAAGTGCAGCATGCAAAA